>CM067368.1:92436422-92641422 GCA_034401795.1 Chaetoderma sp. LZ-2023a | reverse complement strand
CCAGCGCAGGGTGTTTGCCGGCCATATGCGATTGCAAAAGAGAGTATAAAAGAATTGGAGATTCGTGCGTTCGAGGTAAACGTCCTATTTATGTTGAGAAAATTATGAAAGATATTAGCAATGGCATTTGATAAATGGGCTTATCTCTTATCTGGAATGAAACTGGTTAAGCAATAGTACAATTCCTCGTAGTAACTTTGCAGAGTGTGTATTGCATTTATGGTATTCTTGTGGATATTAAATCATTACATTGACTCAGGAAACAAGGTTTTTCAGTCATTATGTACAGTCCTCTTCTGCTTCTTCGTTTCCTTCACGTTACTACACTAAAAGCCCAGTCTGAATGATAAACTAGGCTGTGAGTCTCAATTGGTCAGCAGAGCCATGCAGCTAAGTCTGATGTTCTGTACCGCAGCTGCATGTTGGTGTGCGTACTAGCTTTAACTTCCTGTGCATGTGGTCATTCAATCTGTTGTGACCAGTACAAAGTCTTACAATGATCACCTGTTCTCTCCGCGTGAGCAAATGATAATCACCTTCTTTTGCTGTTGGCCTTGCAATTGATTTAATGATGCTCTTCTTTTCTACAAATGAGACAGCATTCACATGTGGGTCTTTTGCTGCCCCCCCCCCCCCATGTTTTGCAAGCTGGTCTGCCTTCTCATTGCCATTGATAATGCAGTGTGCTGGAACTCACTGTAAGGTAACTATTCTACATTCTGCAATCTTATTAAGAATGCCTTGCAGTTCAGGTAACTTATCATTGGATAAAGCTTCTAATGCAGACAGAGAATCCGTAAGGCAGACTACTTGTGGGGAGTCATCACTAGAGTTGCTGACTATGGTGGCTGCCTGAATTAGTGCTTGAATTTCAGCCGTGTAGTTGTTACTGTGTATGCCTGTCGGAATTGCCACCATTTCAGTGTGTCCTTCTGGATAATTCACTTTGAACACAAAGGATCGCCAGGCATTATGCCGTGAAATGTTGTGTTGATCAAAGTTTTTTTCCGGTCACTGTCACTGAGATCTGGAGGTGCTGCATTATCTAAACGAAGTGTACTGGATGGCAGTCTGTCCTTGTATTTATTAGCAAGCTTCTTTGATTGATGAAGGAAGTTACTGCGTTTCAGGCGATTTTTGGTGAGGTCATTTATATGTTGCTGCATTGGATGTTTCGAATGGCATTGACATTTTGATCCAGAGGTTGAATTGCTGAGTACACTTCCATTCCCTTAATTGGAGTTGATCGCATTGCCCCAGTTATGACACGGGGTGCCTGCTTTTGAACGTTGTGTAGAGACTGTTGATTTGTCTTTGTCGTGCTTGACCATGCTGCTGAGCCGTATTCCAAGTGCGGCCTTACAGTGCCTACCTAAACAGTCTTCAAGGTGGTCTCATTCGCACCCCAGTTAGTACTTGCAAGAGTTCGCAAAATAGCTAGTTTTTGCCTAGCTCTATTTTGGGCTTTTGTGATGTGGTGTTTCCAGGTGAGGTGTTTTCCAAATGTGACAACAAGATCATTTATCAGTGGTGTCTCTTAGCTTTATGGTTCCTGCCTTTTGCTTATGTGAGAGTGTGAATAGAGTTGAGGATGATTTCTCCTTGTTGATTTTAACACACCATTTTTCTGTCCACTTTACAAGTTTATTAGCAGTTAGCTGCATCCGATATGTAGCAGTTGAAGCTTGTTCTTCAGTGCACCACATCCCATTTCCCATCATTTTGACAATTAACCCATCAGTCCAAACCTTATCAATAGCCTTCTGTAAATCGATGTTGCAAGAATGAGTTTCTGTTGCTGAAAGGCATCCTCTATCTCTTGAGAAATGTATGTAGCTTGTTCTTCTGTACTAAAGAATTGCCTGAAGCCTGCTTGTTGCGGCACAAGGATTTTTCCGGATTCAAGGTACCAACGGAATATTTTGTTCATGATTCTTTCCATCCTCTTCAGCACACAGCTGGTCAAACTAATTGGATGGTAGCTTGAGGCCTTAGCTTGATCTTTTCCTTTCTTATGCACTGGGACCATGACTGCCTCTCTCTAAATTTGAGGGACTGCACTATCCGCCCAACTACCATTGAGTATCACAAGTAGCTTCTATTCTGCAGAGCTCACCATATGAAAAGCATCGCATTAGAAACGTCATCAGGGCCTGGTGACTTCCGAAGATTGAGTTTTTGAATGGAAATATGAAGGTCATTAAGAGTAAGGGGCTCAGTCATATATTTTCAGATGTTCCCTTGTAGTGCTTAGCTTTCTCTTCTGTCTGTTCTTTTCTTACTTCATTTTGCCTGGGTGGCCCACTGTGAGGTCACTCTCCTTTGCATAGGTTTCAGCAAAGTGGTGTGCAGTCTGCTTCCCAGTAAGGATATTCCCATTTTCTTCCAGTGTTATTTTCTGCCCTCGTGTGTTTTCATCATTCAGTTGTTTCGCAAATTTCCAGAGTTTTCTACCATCTTTTTCAAAGTTTGGAAATGCAGTTTTCTCTCTCCAGCTCTTGCGGGTGGCTTCTAGCTTTCCTTTCAGGGAACTGGCGTTCGCTTTCTCGAGTGCATTATGGTTCACTGGAGATAGATGATTCTCAGCTTGTTCCCTGGCTTTGGTCAACTCATTTTGAAGTTTTTGCAGATGATTACTCCAGTAAGGTTTGTATTCCCGCCGTGCTCCTCTTGGGATAGTCTCTTGGGCAGTTTTCAGGATACAGTTGTTAAATTCCTTCATCACCCTATTGGTATTTCGGCCTTCTACTCGGATGTCTTTGGTGAGAAATCTAGATCTGCGCTTGAAGGTTTGCCATTTAGCCTTTTTGTAATTCCACCTTGGATAAGGAGTGTCAGTGATTGTAGGCGCTGGACAGAAACTGAGATAAATTGGGAGATGATCATTACCACCAAACTGCTCCCCTACTTCTCTGTTGATGACACCATGCATATCTCCTGTACATAAGGCTAAGTCTGGAGTGGAGATTGAATGCCAACGCCTAGAGTAAAAAGTTGCTTTGACAGAAGGCATGTTGATCAGCATCAGTTGTTTGTCATCCTGCCAGTTTTCAACTTCCTCTCCACGCGAATCCATGTGGTCATAGCCCCAGCTCTGTGAGTGAATGTTGAACTCATCAATAGCTCTAAAACGACTGACACATCAACAGTATCGAGGGAAAGTGGCTGGTCATTTGGACAGTAATAGTGTACTATGTTCAGGTCCACTGAAGCTGATTTGATATTGACACCTTGATACTCGGCACCTTCCATGTGTAGTGATGTTTGGCATACATTGGTGTTGTTCCTGACTAGAGTTAACATACCTCCTTTATGTCTCTCACTGCGATCAGATCTGAGACGTTTCATTCATGGAGCACATGCTCTAGTTCAGTGTTCTTGGTGAAGACACCCTCTTCATTCCAATGCATAATTATGAATGTTTGTTGTTTCTGTTTGGTTGAGCTAGTACATCTCTTTCAACTCCTCCTGGCTCCTTGAGGCAAGGGGGAAGGATCTCCAGTAGCTGAGGGTGGAATCTGCCGAGGCGCGGATCCCGGCGCTGCACCTGCCTGCCGGAACTTCACAGGGCGAGCACCTATCACGTTATTGTTGTCTGCTAGTGTAGTCATATGTGTAGTGTGCGTGGAATCGTGGTCTGTTAGAGTGCGCTGTGCTGCCGGATACATCCATCGTCAGCGCTCGAGGTTTCTGTCAGGGCTACCTCACCCTTAGATGGACTGCCTGCCAAGGCTAACTATTTCCATCTACCCAGGTTTGAAGTCAGAGATTTTTTTCTCCTATACAGGATGCCTTGCAAGGCTGATGAGGCCCCCCCCCCCATCTACCCAGAGAAATCTGGTTTTATGGCGCCAGATGTTCGCCTTCGCACCTCTACTGTTAATTTAAACACCCCCCCCCCCCACCAACGGGAAGGCCAGTAGTAGGAGCTCAGTACTGTTGCCAGAGGCTATGCATGACGCATACCATTGGAACATTTTGTAAGTAGTGAGTGCTCATCCTCACTACCACCCCGGCATTCGCAACCTGATTTAGCGGCATTATGTACAGTCAAATAGGTACTTGTTTTGAAAATGTCTGGGAATCTGAATACTGATATTACATATATCATGAATGAATGCTGTTGATTGTTGAATGCACCACGGTCGGCGATACATGCTACGTGCACAGCAATGTCAGCTGGGATGATATACACATTTATCATATAAATATGCTTTCCGCCGGATCTAACTTCCTCGATAACATGCTCAACAATGGAGACAAAATCCCAGTGCGCATGCGCTAGTTTGGCAGTGTGACTTGTCCAGATATTTACTATGAAATAAAGAGGCGAGGTTTCTAAAATCGGCATTTTCCAGTTGTATTTTTAATATGTTTAGAATTTAACATATATGACCAGGAAGTAAAATCTATTAGCGTTCTAACGATGTACGTTATAATAATCTTGCCAAAGTGCAAAGTACGTCCTTTTTATGTTTATATGTCTGCCCCATAGGAATATATGTGAGGGTGAAAAAAACTGGTGGTATTGGTCAATGTTAAACCAAATATTTCCCATTAATACATTTTTTCCCAACAAATTAAAACAACAATCAAATTTGTAGAACATAATTTTCGCACGTCCTTTTTCATTTGAAGACAGGAACATAAACAATTTCAAATTTTTCATCAAAATTGTTAAAGTACTATAGACAAAATTGATTTTCCTGCTATCTTTAGATGGAACTCATATAACCTTAAATATATATACTCAATTATTTAAAAATATGCCTTCAAAATGTTATAAAATCTATTTTGCAAGGATGTTCGACTTGTTTTAGTAGTATTGTATGATGATACTTAAAACGTGTGTTGAAAATTTGAAAAAATTTGGAAATGGCTGCGGGAAATCGGATAGACTACATGAAAACATCTTATTTAGCTCCGATTGACGCTTCCAGAGGTGTTAGAATGACCTAGAAGTGGGCGTGGTTTAGGTAAATGGATCCCTCTATTCTATGTAATGATACGGATGTTATAAAGGTATTTTACTGAATTCCATTCCACAATGTTGCTGCAAGCCCTTTCTCTCTATGACAGCAACAGTTTTCAGCAATATTTTCCAAGCTGTAAGCCTGTCCTTAATGATACATTATCCCTTTAATGGCTAAATTTGATCAGGAAAATTTAAGTATTTGCTTAGTGAATGTTCATTTGCAGACCAAGACAAGAATAGTGTTGAAAATTTACCATGAAAATGACTGGCTCACTTATCGAAACAGTCATTCCAATGGTAAATTTGCAGGATTTGCCTGTCTTCATCTTGAAAGGGTTAACAATGAGTGCTACGACGGCATTTCAATGGGGTTAAAGAAGACACGGGGCCTTGCAAATCAAATCAGTGTTAATGGTAACAGCAGCAAGTTTCATTCAAAATGTTTTCGAAATATGCTGCTAGTTCCCATGGTCGCTAGATAATACCTGTTGAATACTTTGAAACAATATTACTGAACGTAGTTGCTGTCAGCGGCAACAATGGTACAACTATTTGTCAGTAACAATAGCACCTGTATTTCTTTCGCTGAAACTGACACAGTGTCAACACATGGATAGGCCTACAATCACCGATAATGCTTAAATTGTGTATATAATAAATCTCTCTTAGTGCTTTTAAACCACTCGATAGTTTGGGTTTTTCTTATTTAGCGAGAATGCGTGAGTCTACAAGAGTGATCAGAAGTTGGTGTCTTGATATCTCCTGCAACTGGTGCTTCGTCAGTTTCATAAAAGTTTAAGTTATTTGTTATCGCAATGCTATCTGCCAATGGCAACACTTCTCTAGGTATCAATGCAGCTTGGCAGATGGCAGCAACTACATCTAGAAACATTTCTTCACTCGGTTGTGGTCATCGAGATAAGCCATCCACATCACTGTTAGACTTTCCTGTACGATATACAAGTTAAAAATTATAATCTGACAACGAGGCTAGTCATCTATGTCCTGCAGCATCAAGCGTTGCAGAATTGGTGACATATGTAAGAGGGTTATTATCTGTGCGAACCTCAAATTCATTGCCATAAATGTAGTCATGGAAATTGTCACACAGTGCCCATTTTAAACATAGGAATTCCAATTTAGGGTTCTAACAGACCTTCCAGATGGGCCAAGTAGTGAGTGCGGAAATCTTGTCAGGATCAGTCTGTACACCATGCTCTGATACAAATACAATATGACAAAGTTATTTTATTTCTGTCTTGAAAATCTCACACTTTCCTGGATTTAATTTAAGACCATGCTTACTTACTCCTTCAAACACTTTTTCTACTCTCGTCAAGTGATCCTCATATGAACCTGAAAAAAAAAAATCTCCATGAGATTCATCTCGCCCATTCAGGACTCCATCAGTCATTGGAACATCGCTGGGGCGTTGGTCAAGCTGAAGGCCATTCGGTTACAATCGTAAAAAAGCTAGTGGGCCTACAGAGAATGCAGTCTTGGCCTTGTCTTCTTCCTTGATCTCGACCTGCCAGTAACCGGAACGAAGGTCTAATTTGGTAAAGTATTTCGCGCCAATCAGAGTATCAATTGTGTCATCAAATCTAGGTAGCATGTAGGCATTTTAATTGTTCGATTGTTCAACTGTCTCGGATCGATACAAAATCGTAGTGAGCCAACTTTCTTTCTCACTAGCACTACATTAGAACTGTAGGGGTTCTTGGATTTACAAATAGCTCCAGAGTCTAACATTTCCTTCAAGTGTTGCCGGACCTCTTCAAATGCACCTGGAGGTATTCTTCTGTATGGCTGTTTGAAAGGGATATTTGGCATTCAAATTAACCACATGTTCCACTAGATCAGTTCTTCCAAGATCATTTGTAGATTTTGAGAAGATTGGTGACCATCGCCTCATGAGTTCTTTGGCTCTTGTAGCACTTCTGCTGTCAACACTTCAGTATTAATCTTTACACCAATGTCTTCCAGTCCGGCACAAGAAGGCTGATCTTGTGATTTCAACATTTCTGCTGTAGACTCTGGATACCATTCATTTATGACGCTCACTTCACTAAGTTGACAGATTCTCGATTGTGGAAGAATGGTAACTGTGTTAGTTGTTAGGTTGCATACCCTAACTTGAACACGTATATTTATTCTATTTGTATTAAACGACATCACTCTAGGACATATTGTTATATTACCAGGCCGTGATGTATTTATTGGTTCAGTTTAAATTATGATAGTCATTTGATTGTTGTGGATACTGTTACTGCTGTCTATATCTTAAACCACCTCGGGGACCACGGGTTGCGTTATGTCCAACACCCCTGTGATAACCTCAGCTATCATTTCCATGGTAATGCACGGGCCCTTGCTTACCACGGAAATACTCACCTCCTGCACATGATTTCGATCAGAGACACGACCTGGAAATGGATTTGATTGATTGGTGCTAAGTTTGTGTTCTAGATTTGTACGTCTTGTCATAAGTTTATTTAACTGGTTTGTCAGCTTATCAATCTTGTCGTTATCAACTGGCGTATGAACAGGTTGGTGTTGTATTTTAGATTTTGTTCTATCCCTATTAATCTCAGGATCTACAGCTCTTATTTCTTGAAGCAATATATCATACTCCTTAATTGAGTCATATTTATGTCTCGTTTGACTCCTGAGTTTCTCACTCATGCGCCCAGTCCACAAGTTTGACCTCAACATATCATTCCTAGCTACATGATTAGGATGTCAGTTATCAATGGCAAGCTGCAACAAACTCTCAAGCCGACAGACAAATGACGTCACAGATTTGCCATCCTTCTGTGCTGCAGTGTAAAATTGTTGCATAACGGATTCAGGCACAATCACATTACCGAACAATGTATCTAGCTTGGATAGGATAATTCTACTGCTGGATGTCTCACATACGGGTATCAATATTTCCCATGCTGTTCCCCTTAGAGATTTTCTGATCGCCTGTAAAACAACATACACCTTAGCTCGAATGTCCACATATTGTAGCTCGCATCTCCTTTCTACGGCGGCTCATAGCCTGAAAAGTAAGGCAATCTGGGCACATCTGTGGGTAAAATGGGACAGATTGATTGTGTGCTGGAGTTTCAAATCTAAATCTATTCATAGTTGAAAGAAAGGAGAATCAAGGATTTGCCACATGAATATGAGCAGGCAAACTACAATTTACTTGTGAGTTGTAGTGTGGACTATCCTTATGTTAGGTGTACTAGTTATAGGGGATGGTGGTTGAGTTATTCTCTCGTACTCCCCTTTGGACATAATGACATAGTCACCTTGACCGGTTAATGTGTCAATCATATGCTTAACGTCATGTGGATTTAACTCTTCACCACTTTCAGCTATGACCAGAATATTTACAAACACATGTATGGCAAAGTATATTAACATATCAAGCACACCCAGACAGCAAGTCAGTGTTAATTACACTGTTCTGTCATCCTACCTTAATTAAAATGCCAGTAGTTATACATCACTTTATTAAATATGTATACGTTATGGGGTGGGTTGGGGCGTAAATAAATTAAAGATGTTCGCAGACCTAAATCTCAATTTGACCAGATCGGTGAGGGTACTGATCAGATAACATAGAACATAAATTCTATGATCGAATACAAATTCAAACCTGATAAAAAAAATAAAATGTAGAAACCGTGAGACATTTACGATATATGAACACACAATTGATCCTTAAGTAATTATTAAGCAGTATTTATCAGCGGTATATCGCATATATACGTGTTACATCACATATATAATTTACATTGTATATATATAAATGTTATATCACGCATATATTTAAGTGTTTATGTAAGTATACCTATGCATTATAGATAAGTATGTCTAACTAATGACGATGACAATAATGATGAAATAATATATAAATAACTAAAGCAATTGAAATGGCAATCTAAATTACATCTGTTCTGGACTGTAAAACACAGTACAATTAACAAAGTCAACATACTGTCTGGGGAATGTTTAAATTAAGTATTATATGCTCACGTAATATTAAAATTGAGTTTACCATACCCAACCATGACCAACCCTACACAACCAACACACCATGTACTGTTATCACGTTACACAGTTACCGAGTGAACATAATACACCGTACTCAACTACCGTACACATTACCTACGTTTCTTCCGCGGAAAATCTGGATGTGTAACAACATGTATTCAGCACATTGCACAACATGTAGCAACGATGATGAAAGGCTTCTTATACTGTCGTTTCACGTGGTGATTTCGGGTGTCTAGCTACCTGGAATGCGATGATGTATCATACATGCGTGAGCGTGTGGATACCGCCGTGTTGCACACCCAATGGGCACCTTAAATACTCTTCTCCCATCACTGTGGAAGTAACAGGTTCCATCGGAGGTGCCAAATGTCACAGAGCTAACCCACTCATTTAATACACAGATTGTCTACACCCGCTCACCCAACAGATTCTGATCGTCGGTTCTGGGTAAGCGAGTGCAGACAAACAAAAGATAATCCCTTCCCACCAAATGTGTGAAAATACCTGTCCCCATGTTGGCACGGTAGATTGGATTTCTACAAGCCTTCTCAGTTTATCAGAAATGTACGTGGTTAGTAATTTTGCCCAGTCGGGGGAGAGGAGAATTATGTGCGACAACTCGTACTGGCAAATTCTAAAATCCTTTGTTGAGTATCGAAGAGACAGCTATTATTCAACAAGGTTTTCTCATTGGTCAGATAACGTATAATAATCCCAAATGCCCCAGGAGATACCAACTTTTTCCTAGTGATGACGACGACGAAAATCTAACCAAGAAGAGATACATGATGATGTTGTTGATTTAAATTTTGTTATATAATTATGAACTGTGTTGTAAATTTTAATGGTAGGCACAGACATTTTAAAAGTTGGATTAAAAGCAATTTCAAGTGCGAAATAATGAGATTTTCTTTGGCATTCTTTTTTGGCATATTGGTCAGAATAAGCGAAGCAAATGATGCGTCACAGCGACGAAAATGCAAACAGAATTGTGGAATTGTGGAATGGTCTACCGACAGCACTGATAAATGTGCAAACCGTGTTTGCATTCGAGGTAGGATTCGACGTTTTTTGGGAGGATCAAGAGGTGAAACATGATTACACAGCAGACTATAAATCATCAGGAAGTCAAACACAAGAGAAGTTTAAGCTAAGGAAGAATGAAGATGTGGACGAAGAGGCAAAAATACCTTAGTCCATAATTCCATCCTAAGATATACAAAGACATTATTTTTGTGGGGCATCAAAGTGACGAAAATGAACAGCGCAAAATGGTGCATTCAAACAGATTTTATGGATCGAATTTATTGGAGAATTTGTCAAAATATCATATTATCTGCTAAATAGACCCTCAGGCTCGGTCTCATTTAGTATCACGTTTATCAACCTTATCGAAAAGTATCACATTTCCCCCGCTAAAGCTTGTGTAAAGTGATAATTATCGATTCAGTTGATAATAGTGATATAAAATCTGTCCTCATTCCAGATTGTCTATACTGGTTAACATGCCACTTACTGAGTCATCACATTCTCCATGCTTTATATCAATTTCAGGAAAACGTCTCATAATATATGAGCAGGTAATAATGATTTTTTGTTTATGCTTATGACTATAGGGATTCGGTTAGGTGACGCTTGTACAGTGGGGGCCACAGACGCATGTATTGTGGCCAATAGCGAGTGTGCTACGTTCGATGGGACAACAACCTGTGTTTGTTCCACTGATTTCATAAACTTGTCTGAAAACTTATGTGCTCCATCGACGTCGAGGAAAATAGGAACAGCTTGTGTAGCTGCTGATTCTGAAACATGCTTCTATGAATCAGGTACCCATAATCAGAGAGAATGTTGCTATAGAGTAACACAGCCGATTTCAAAACCGTGTTCATATAGACAACCTAAGCTATCATTTTGGATTGTATATGGTAGAATAGTTCATTGTTGCTGATAGAACATAATTGTTCTTTTATTTATGTCAAATAGTGTACAAGACCCAGACATAGCTGGTTCCATATTGTGAAACTAATTTAAGTAGAGGTAAATACTTGGCTTAGACAACACTATCAGTCAGTCAAATTAGTTTTAAAAATTTGGACGCATTATTGTCGCATAGAATGCATTTGTAATTTCTGATCACAAATAATAATTAATTTGCTCTGAAATATGAGCCGTATATCAAATTTTAAATGAATCCCTGAATAGTTGAATACAACAGGTAAAATCTAAGCTGATATAGTGATTTTAAGTAGACTAATTATGTTTTGTTGTGCAACAGGTTATACAATAGCGTATATGGTGGATCATCTTTAGTTTTCCATGTGCAAGTTGGCAATATAAACTATTAGGCATGATATTCAATAATGGCTTACTTATGTAATGTAATGAATACCTATATTTCTTATTGTAGAGAGACAATTGATCACGTCTGATTGTCCAGCCGATGGAACATGTATATGCCAAAATTCTAAGCAACGCGGAGCTACCTGCATACCAAGTATGGGTTCAGTTACTAAATACCCACGCACACTAACACACACGCACATACGCCCGCATGCACGCAAGCGCGCTCGCACGCATGCAAGCACGCATGCACACATGCGTGCGCACACACACACGCACACACATACACACACGCGTATACAGAGCATTTGCCTGACACCAACAGACCAGACAGAGAAGTAATAGCATTATTAGAGCTTAGTCTGAAAGGCAGAAATTTTGAATTTTCTGGTGAAATATTCCAACAAATTTGTGGCTGTTCAATGGGCAAGCCTTTTAGCCCAGGTTTCGCCAACCTTCACATAGCAGAGCGGGAAAAGGAATCACTCGAAAAGTGTCTGACTACTTTAAAAGGACTTGTAAAATCACAAATAATCCGATTTCATTGAATTTCTAGTGGAAAAAGCTTGAATCCTCATGTTCGACCGTATTCAAAGCCCTCAAACCGAAGGTACTCCTCATTGTTCATAAAGTCTGAAACTTTGTGTAGTTTGAAAATTATGTCAGGTAATGCCAGAAAATTTTCGGCCTACCAAAATCTGGCAAAATACTAAGGAAACATTTAACGAATTCTTAGTCATTCTTGGCCATTGGCACACAATAGACTAACATAATTCACTGATAGGAACTAAGATTTCGTCAGGGGTACAGATGACGATTGCAGGACCATAGGGTTCACCGGCACCACTTTATCTTTCCCTGACATAGAAGGGCAGACAGATCTGAGAATGACGCTGATAGCTGTACTCTCAGCACCTTGTGTGTCGCTGCGCACCGCAGCTTACCAAACATGTATAGGCCCAGTTTTGAAAATAAGACAGGAGGGTAGTTCTCTATGGGGATTTAGCTCACCACCTTCTCAACCTGCGTACCAACTGGGATCTTCTTTCCAGCGAAGATAGATTGAATGGATGACATAATGCTGTATTCTATTGATGATGACTCGTTTACCGGAATTTCATAATCCTAAAGTTTACACATAAAAATTCAAAATTCCAGTCACGTGATGTTTAGCTATTCTAAACCAAGTCTACTTAATTACACTCGATTCCTAATGAGAAGTATTATAATAAAACATAACACAGTTAACCGTAAGTTCTTCTCTGTAACTACCCAGCCAGCGAACTACATTCTAACAGTCTCACCAATCACTAGCCATCAATAGCGGGCAGAGACCACTGTCGAAGTCTGTCCGAGCCCGTAATGCTCACTAACTAAAAGTCCCTAACTATAACTCTCACTAACTGTATCTGTCCGTCGTCAAAATTCGTCTACTCTTAAATATGATTCCGTCGTTATGTAAAAAAATGTGTGTGTAGTAAGTGATGGTGTGCCTGTGCGTGAACGTGGCCTAGGAGCATAATTAACTGATTTAACTAATAATAATTAACGTATATAATACAATCGGATAACAGCATATTATAACATTGTTACCGTGAATTACGGGAGCTATACTCTGTACGTGTCCATTCCAACTGATAACTGATTGTTCCATTGCGGGCGTGTCGATTAAAATAGTATATGCATATGTTTGTCAATTTATTGCTTTATTGCTGTAAAGTACGCTGCCTGTCCAATCGAGTCTGTCACGTGTCGATTATCCAACTGTATCCCATAGTCGTGTAGTTACGTGGGCGTCTCTGGGCGTAGCTATTGTCAGGCGTATGCGTGCGTTCGTGCGTGCGTTGTTCATGCAGATGCGACCGTGTGCGCGTGTGTCTCTATGTCCGCCCATTCGAGTTGGTGGTACAGTTGGCCACAATCCACAGTTGGATATTCACATCGTGGAGTGGGACCAACCATTCAAATTTACAGTGACCATGTCCGGCGCATACTCCAACTCACTGCTATCCCATGTTCTATTAGAAACATGTGACGTCAGTCCATACTCACAAACCTTGGTCAGTAACAGTTTCACCTGCTCTATGACAACTCATTTAATATGCACGGTACATAGTTATAGAATAATTATAACATTAAAGCATGGAGACAATATAATCGACAATCCTCCTTCGTATAAGCCTAGGGTGGATATAACCCGTAGTAGTGTGTGTAAGTCAATGACGGTGTGTGCGTATATCTCTATGTCCATCCATTCGGGTTGGTGTGGCCATGAGGCTATGTGTGATTCACGCCCATATAGTCGTGTAGTCATGTGTGCGTGCCTGGGCGTAGTAATTGTCAGGCGTGTGCGTGAGTTCGTGTGTGCGTTGTTGCTGCAGATGCGACCGTATGCGCGCGTGTCTCGATGTCCGACCATTCGCGTTGCTATGTCCATGTGACTATGTCCATGTGCCATATCATTGCGCCAACAGTTTGGTAAAACTCATGCAGAGTCCTCATACTCTCGTATGAGTCTTCTGGTTCATATCCATAGGGTACCCGAGATAGAAAACGATCAATTGGACATAATCACAGCCGCTGTGTCAACAGTGAACATAGTCGATAGTCAGAGGCAAGATTGCCAACACTTAGCAATTTTGCACTTACACCTACGCGTGATGTGTCTCCTCTAGCCGGTGAAGACAGTCTCATTCTGGGATTACAAAAACAAATGACAGAACATGCATCAGAACAGCAAGATCTAAGTCAAAGACCGGAACAGCAATTTCAAAGACGGGAAGAACTGACACAAGATCACATAATCAGAATACCACGAATGGAGGCTATTGTGGGACAAATGGGTGAACACCTCCTTAGACAATCACAGAGTGTGTGGGCTAACCAAGAACCAATTGATCTCTCTATGCCGTCCTCTTGAGTACACACGAAACCTGATCTTACTGCCACCACCAATAGGCCTATGTTAGCTGCATGATGTTAGCCACCAGATCTCCCTTTTATTCGGCAAAAATATCATCCACTTGTATATATATATATTAATTAATCTTTGGGCAACTCGAACAATCTAGTGAGTGTCTGTGTGTGTGAGCAGTACATTATCATACAGCACCAATTGGTAGGGAAAATGTAAGACAAATCGTGACATGCAGGAGTAGGCGCCTTATAGTAGACATATTATTTCCAAAAATTAATTGACTGGTGGCTTCCAAGTGTAACGCTTGGTTGCCAAGGCGATTGCTACGTCATTATATCAGCTTTGACAGTGCCGATTGTAACGATTTTTACCTCATTTTGTACCTATATTAAATGAGAATATATATATATATATATATATATATATATATATATATATATATTATACCAAGCTGATCTAAAAGACAGCAGCAAAACTCCTACTTCGGGATGCTCGTTCCTATCGATGCACAGGCCTAAATTCTGACCATAAGCCAGTCATTACACGCCTCCATATGAACCAGCCACCTAATGTATAAACGCCATACTAGGCAAGAGGGTAGTGTCACCTACAACTTACCCAAGCTCATCAGCGACACTGACACTCAAATGTCATACAAATAGGCCCTCGGGGAGCAGATAGCTAACATCAACATCAGCTCCGATCCAAAGGAAGACCTAACCATACTATTGATATCTATGGAATCATCAGCTACTAGCACTAAAGGTGTTCTAAAAGATAACATAACTGTGTATACTGACGACCCTCTCGTAGTAAAACTGTCAGCAGAACAGAAAGCGTTATGCCTGCGCATCTATCAAAGTGGCCAAAGCGAAGATCGCACCAAACTAAGCAAGGAACGCAATAACATTCTGTGCCACATTAGCGAACGCTTAAAAGATCTTGCTATCCAACAAGCAGATGCCCTAGCAGATGAAATCACTGCCATGGATGACTGCCACAAAATATTTGGGCAGCCCGAGCCCTGAGAGTTGCGGACTACACACCACTATTAACTGTACCCAACTTTGAAGGACATTTTATCGGGACTGACCAGGGCAAAGCCGAGGCAATTCGAGAATGGTTCAAGGAACAGTTCACTGACCATGATGATGAGCCCTTACACCCATTCTCAGGAGACAGCAGGCCATTACTAACACCAATTACTACATCAGAGTTTGAGAAGGCACTTAAAGCCCTGAAAAATGGACGTGCATCTGGACCTGATGGCATGAGCAATGAACTATTCAAATTGCATGACATTATATCAAAACCTATCACTCACAAAATCAATTCAGCTTTTATGCACCACCTTTCCATCGATGATGTAGGCCAAAGCATCCTTATCACGCTACCCAAGCCCAAGAAGCCACCTGCCTCCCCCCCCTCCCCCCCAAAGCCAATCTGCGGCCCATTGTGCTCCTTAACAGCATACGAAAAATCCCATCCAATGTTACTCTATGCCGCATCTGAGACAAGATCGACGATTTCACTGGATCATGTCAAAGTGGCTTCAAACGTGGACGCAGCTGTGCAGACAATGTATGGGCTCAATGCATGCTTGTGTCGGTAGTCATGTCCAAACACTGGGATTTCGACAAAATGGGCATTGACATGTCACAAGCCTTCGACACGATTACACGCTCAAAGATCCTAGATGTACTACGCCAGGCCAGTTGCAATTAGACTACTGCTTGCACAAACCAAGTTGAGAGTACGAGTCAAGTCAGTGAAGTCTGTAGAGCTTGAGACATCAATCGGCTCCCCACAGGGTGATGGGCTTTCTCCTGTGCTCTTCACCTTTTACCTGGCAACTGCATTGAAATCCGTGCGGGAAAACTCCACAAGACCAAAAACCCACCCACCCACCCCAGTTTTAATACTGGGCATGCCACGAGGGATGGAAAATGCCGACGATGTGGACTTTATAGAAGAAAAGAAACCCCTTGATGAACTTCTCCCAATAGCTGCAAGCAAACTAAAAATTGAGAATCTCTTTATGAATGAATCCAAAACAGAGTTCACGCACCTATACCTATCTACAAACAATGAAACTAAAGAAAATGACGGTCCACACCCATGGAGGAAAAGTAGAATCCTGGGCTCACTGCTTTGCAGTACTGCTGACATCGCTGCACGCTACATCATGGGGAACATAGCTTTCCCATCCTTCTGGAAGCTATGGATTCGTAGATCAAAGATGCCCTTAGTAAAGAGACTACTTTTATACAATGCAACCTGCATATCCTTGTTGATGTAAAACTACAACAGCTGGTCAGCTCCAAAGGCAGCTCTAGACAAACTTGACAATTGCCACCGCAAACACCTACGCACCATCACTGGACACCGATGGCCAGAGAGCATAATTTCCAATGATGCACTATGCAAAATGTGTAATATGCCGCAAATGTCTGTAAAAGTCGCTCAGCAAAGATGGTCCATGTTTGGCCATGTTCTAAGGATGCCGGAAAACAGACCATCACAGAGAGCCTTGGAATTCGCCCTACAAGGAGCCATCAAATACAGATCCAGGAGAGGACGTCATTGCATAAATCTGCTAAGCGTGCTACGAGGTGAGCTCAAGAAAGCAGGATTGGGTACACTCAAGTCAAGAATGGACCTGATGAAGCTACGGATTTTGGCTGAGGACAAAAACAGTGGGCAAAAGCGAAGAAGGACTGATTGCAGCTGTAAGATGTTTCTACTACTACAGCCGCAGAATACAGTAATCATACATAAGCTGATCTAGACAATCGCATAGAGAGTGCTCACAACATCTTTGAAGTTCGTCTTGTATACAGTATGTTAAGTGATCTTAAAGTAATCAGAGTGCACCTGTGCTAGCTTCTGAAATGCTTCACCTATTGTGCATTCTATGTTATTTTCAGCTCTCACGAATGGTTATTGACGTATTACAAACAAACATTACTTTTCAGTTAAACTTGGTGATGATAGCTGTGAAGATAACAACGAGTGCCCCGAGCAAAGTACCTGCACAGAAAGTGGTGGTAGTAAAACATGCACATGCATAAATGGATATAGTGCTGATTCAGAAAACACAGCTTGTGGTAAGGGAATTATCTATTTCAATGCTATAAATAGCACAGATCGCATATGTTGAAATAGATCCTGGGTGTGATATTTGAAAATTACTTTTATACTACCTTCCTAATTAATAAATTATTTAAAATATATGTAAATGAATACATGCCTCCATGCTTAGCTGTTTCAAAACTTAGATAATGCTCAAAGAGCATAATAATGAAAATATAAGTTAAATGGTTAAGTACGGAGTGTATTCGTGTCAACAGCTGTTTCACCTACATGATGGCATCTTACAACCAGCATCGCTTTTATCTGACATCATCACGATTCTCATCATCAACATCACCAACACACTCACTATCGTAATCTTCATCATCGCCGATATCGATGTCGTCGTCGTCGTTGTCATCATCATCATCGTGATCATCACAGTCCTCATCATCTTAGTGTTTGAATGGTATTACAATGAAGTCAGGCATTGAATATGTCTTTTGCAAAGGTGCGAGTTTATAATACTGTTTTATTCTTGCAGCTTTATCAAGTAACCCCATTGCTGAACCCGATGAGTGTGGTGCTAATGCTGGTGATGAGGTAAAATGTGCAGCAGATCTTTTATGTGTTGACTGTGGCACTGATACGACAAAAAGATGTGCCAGAAGAAACGGTATTATTATTATTATTATTATTATTATTATTAATCTTTGAGACAATCGCAGATTTTATATTCTTACTTCAACTTTGTTCCTTCTTCTTTCTTAATCTTGGTATCATTTTTGTTACCACATATCCTCATGCAGTTTTCATCCACTCAACTCCAGACTAGTTGACTCCCTAGTACCCATGCTGAGGGATAGCTTTTTTACTTTTATCTTGGATCTGCCCAATAGATATCAAACTACTCACTTGTCCATGGACAACATTGTCCCATATGAAATGCATGGGCCTTTTCGCTATTGATATTTGAAGTGCGCCTATACCTAGGGTTTTGGTTGCATAGCTACCGTACTTGTACAGGATGTTACTCAAGGGGCCCTGAAGATGCGTGCTTACCTTAAAGGTTACCGGGACTCGTGGCCGTTTACCACAATGCATAGAATAATGTGCAATAGGGAAGGAATCAGTATTTATATGATGGTTTTTGAACAGTGGCTACACCTAGATTTTAATTACATCACTACCATATTTGGTTGGGATGTTACCATTGGAGATTTTAAAAGATCATATATCAAAATAGCCGCCAGTTCACACATTTTTTGGCGCATCACATGATCACCAACATGCAAGCGAGTCAGAATGTTAGCGAGTCCATTTTCCGTCGTACGCAGATCCCTGATATTATGTCATAAGCCCTGTCTTCGGGTGTTCGAGTTTCGTTTTCGGAAGGTACGAATGTTAGCACTTTTGGTATGAAATTTTATTTAAATAGGAATAGTCTATAAAATATGATATAACCACATCATTATGTTGGCATATACTGAGATATTTCCATACACTAATGCAATAAGTTGGCTTAGCGTTTTGCTTACACTTTAAAAGTTGTGTAATCTTTGTAGTGTGGGTAGGGAAAGCACTCATATATAGATATTAATCTTACTTAGTGTAATATGCAGTGTATATTGCTATACTTTTGGTGTAATTAACCCTTTAACACTCAAATTATTATTGGTGTAATAATCTTTTTAACAATCAAATTCTTTCAAGAAATTTCAATTTTCCCATAGAAAATGTCCATTTTCAGACTGAAAACTGATCAATGGAATGACGAGCTCGTTTATTGTGCTGCATAACTGGTAAAAGTATTGACAAACAACAATTCAGTGATTATGTTAACTCTTTCAACTTTTGAATCTAATTTGAGTACAGTAAAATGAATACCTTGCTGACTAAATGCGATAGTTAGAATTTGAAAGAGTTTATTTTCATAAGCTTCAACAAAATATAATGCATTGTTATATAATAAATAATGTGTAATATATGATATATAGAGTTGGAAAGGTTAAACCTATATACTGTGTGGTATCTAAAGCTAGGACACATGATTACAGTATATAATAATTTACAATCAATTACCTTGTTAAATCAGATTTAGCATGTGCTCTGAGCTTATTGTAATAGAAATGGAAATTATTGTGAATTCCCTAGAAAGTTTGTTTAGTTATCTAACTATTAATCCTGCTTACAAATTTGAAAACAATTTGATTGAAAGTAGCTGAAACAGTCACTTCTACTTAAAATATCAAAAGAAATAAAGGGCATTTGTACGTATAACTTGCTGTAAACTAGATTTCTTAAATCCTGAATGAAAATGTATTGACCAGGGGAGAAATTATATCACACCCAGCTGAGTGTTTTGAGTATACATTCATTGTGATGAGAGCTAGACTGTATGAATTGTGTCTGGGTATGTCCGAGGGTCTTCTAAACACGTTCCTGTATAATTACTTTGATGCTGTGAAGATAATGGATCTACATGGCTAAAAGAGTAAGTGTTTCTTCCACGTTTCTTCCACTTTCCACTGAAAGAAAATGGAATAAAGGTGGCAGAAACACCTTTTTTGCAGTTTCTTCCATCCATCCAAAGGAAATAGGTTTCTCCCGGAAGAAACCCAACCCTGGCTCTAGTTATTATTATTAATAATATTATTATTATTATTATTATCATTATTATTATTATTATTATTAATAGTAGTAGTAGTAGTAGTAGTAGTAGTAGTAGTAGTAGTAGTAGTAGTAGTAGTGGTAGTAGTAGTGGTAGTAGTAGTAGTGGTGTAGCATGGATCGACCGGATGGGTACTGACCATTCCAGCTGAGGTGGGTATGGAACGGCCATTCCGGATTCGCTCCAGGCATGCCCCCTTAGTAGAATAGTATGCGTTTATAAGCCCAGTAAGGGAGGTTTTCGCTAAAAATGCCTAAGTACATTAAAACGTGTGTTGTGCATGCGCACGCATCAGAGCTTCCCTGACAACACATCTCAGAGTTGGAAGCGAGTGCATGCCTATAGGGTACCGAATTGGTACTCGTAAATGTCTTAAACTAACTCGTCCTCGTTGATCTTGGTACCGTTCAGGTTACCACTTTAAAATCGGACGAGAAATGGCTGAGTTATCACAAAACTCCCATTAAATTATTTTCAAAATTCTGCTTTTGACGTCATAATCGCATGTATGCATAAATGGATATAAAATGTGCTGCGCAGGTGATAGCCACGTCACCACTTCTAGCTGCACGCTGATTGACTACTGCTCGGCCGCTGATTGGCTGGAGCATCTACCATTGACGTCACGAGTAGTATAAAAGGGGTAAAAAATCGAGAATCAGAAGCATCACCGGCGTGGAAGTCGGCCCGCGCAGGACTGCAGGACCATCGGGATAGACGTGTGTAACTGCAAACCTATGGTGATGCCTGCATCATCCAGTGCCATTCGGATTTCAGCTCATCTGTGGTGGTAAGGAGTCCTCGGCTTTCACAGTTTTTGGATACTAATAAACCAACTTAAATTAATAACTCCCGCATCCAGACATTTCTAAGGGAGTCTTTCTGTGGAAGGGCCGTGCAGGCCCAGATGTAATTGTCTGGAATGTAGAGCTGATGGTGATTCTTGGTGGATGACTTGCCGGATCTGCCAACAATGCTGAAAGGTGGACTTCAACTCCTGCAATGCATGTCGTGTGTGATATAACTAACTTTTTGGCCACAGTCTGGTGGGACTTTGGTAGGTACGCCGCAAGAGTTATGCGACGTATCTCACACTGTGTGCCAGTTATTGTACATTCATAATTATATACATACATTAGCCCTCTCTGTTAATGGACAACTTCAAACATTCCTACTCCCATCGCCAGACGGAAAACTTTACAACCACTGTTTAGATTATGTATCAGCTAAGAGACTATCTAGTGGACATTACCTGACCTGTTCTGTTTCACTGTCCTGAGAGGGTACCGTATCCATCCTGCCTGGAGAAGTCAGCTTGCAGAGACCTGCCTGTGGATACCTGCCGGCAGAGACCTGCCTGCGGAAATCTTTTCAGCATCAGAGAACGTGTCATCTCGTACTATTTATATGTTAGTGCCTCAATTTCAGTAAATCCTGAACTTGTTCCATACCAATGACCAATAGGTACTCAAGTGGCTATATTATTGAACATTTAATTATATTTCCATATATGGTACTGATGATTAATAGGTACCTTCCCGGTCTTAGGACCGCATTCTTATAATTTCCGTTTTACTGTGAATATTATCCTTATTTTACTGTGGGTGCTTTCAACTAGCAGCACCATTAGGTCCAATGACCCGCGATACTTATTCTAATCACTTATTTATTCTGACTGTAGTTATCATGTGCATCCGTTAGTTGTGTATATGGCAGGTAGCCATCCAGTTGATATGTTTTGTTTATTTATAAAAATTCTGGACCGAAGTATGCAAGGAAATACTATACAGCAACATATATATATATATCTGCATCGCTATATACCTACCACCATCAATTTTACACTGAGGTCGCTGATCATGCACTAATTGGTCGAGCCTGACCTGTTACCAACTAAACCTGACTATGTAGCTCGATACGATAGGTTTAAAGCGATTGGGGCAATTTCTCTGTTTAGAGATGCATAGTGTACACCTCTTATCTGGCTGTTGTGGTAATGTAGTCCCACGTTGTGTAAAATTGGCCAGTTACCTATATATCGAGTTATTGTCTCTTTCCACGATCCGCCAGCCACATGGCTTATTAATTGTTTGGATTCCCTATTGACATGTTGACCGGATCCGACCCTGGGAAACTATCGGAGGTTTCCGAGCCGTGATAGTTAAAGTGTTGATTTATATACACCTCCTCCATATCGTCGGACACTTGTTAGTTAGATAACCCACGCCAATGTAGGAGGCACTGCGAAAACAAATAGTTTAATATGTGAGTTAGTTAGGTTATATACCCGCCTGCAGTGCAATTCTGGACATTCTGGAATGTAACCCTAATGACAGGTCAAATGTTAGATCCATAGGAAACGGTGACGGACGAGATGCAGATCTCCATCCAACTCGTTGGAGTGTTTGGGTGAGATCTTGGAATCCACCATGCCCTCACGGGAAGGACGATCGCAGTGGATATCCGTCTCTCTATCCTCACCATAATGACATGTCAGTATTTAAACTTGCGTATGTGAACTGTAGCCATTGTCCTGGCGATGTTATATGGGGTTGCGGGGCAGGGTAACCGGATTTTCGTCCGATCCGGGTGCCTTGTCTCGTAACATGTGCGCATGCTATCCTTGGACGTAGATTCTAAGCAAGGCGACCTACGAGAAGCTGAGCATCTGCACCCATTGGATAACTGTATCTTAATTTAGGTAGGAATCACTGCCACTTGTGGACAAAGCTTGTATTCGTTTCTAACAACTAAATGGCATGTTAGATTGCAGCAGAAGGCCCGCATAAATAAAGCTGCAACTACCAATACAGTAACTTTGGAACTACATGAGACGGTGACCTGGGTATTCTTCGTAAATCGTTCGTTCCATCTTCACGTAAACCAGTGTGCGTCACAATAACTATGGCTTCACTAGGATTAAAAGCCCTTAGCATTTTCTGTTGAACAAAAGAGTGGCCCTTTTTGCCAGCTCTTTTCCTCTGCTTCGGTGTTGAAGGTATTTTCCTGTGATGGTGGCCCATGCAAGACACTTTCCTCTCGCTACACAAATATTATTTTGTGTGTGTGTTAGGGGTATAATAGCTTATATTAGGCTACTTAGTGACTTCGTTGCGGAACTCTCTCTTGTAGGGATTCCTCTGCGGATTCAAGGATCTGTGTGGTTCCTCCGTCGAAACCACATGAAAAGAACACTGGATGGCTCTATGTTGTGTATCCGTGTGCTCATTTACTGTCAAACGAGTGATAGTGTTTGTATATTGCTTACTAAATTTATAGTTGGGATGACACTGTGGGTTAATCTCGGCGGCAATGGTCGCACATCAGTGTTCCACTGGCTCTAGAGCCCTGTCTTGGTACCTTCTGAAGGGACATGATATGGGATCCGCAACCCCGAGATCCTCAGCTAACCAGCCCTCCAGCACATCAGGCACTTGGAAAGGAATGCCATGGCGGACCGGCACGTACCCCCGCGAGCTAGATTAGTAGTAGTAGTAGTAGTAGTAGTAGTAGTAGTAGTAGTAGTAGTAGTAGTAGTAGTAGCAGTAGCAGCAGTAGTAGTAGTAGTAGTAGGAGTAGTAGTAGTAGTAGTAGTAGCAGCAGTAGTAGTAGTAGTAGTAGTAGTAGTAGTAGTAGTAGTAGTAGTAGTAGTAGTAGTAGTATTAGTAGTAGTTTTTGTTATTGTTAAGCATTAGTTTTAATAACCCTATCATTGGCGATGCAGTAACACTACGTCTCATATCTCATTCATCATCGGTATGTAATTAATACCATTTTCAGTTATCGACCTGAGTAGGGTTTGAAACAAGGAAATTCTGCTACACCTTCCGCCTAGCATCTTGGAGGCTAGTACTATACCACTGGTTCACCATCCAGAGGACCAAACTCCTCTTTTAACCAGGCCAGCTTTCAACTACCCCACTTGCAACCACACGAATCGACTGAAACTAATGGTGTACATTCCATATATTTTACATTTTATGATCCCTCCTGATATTTTGCTAGGCGCTCGCATGTATGTAGTTTTTATTAATGTCAAGCATTAGTTCTATGAACCATGCCATTGATGACTGACTGGCACTAGGATATATCTCAGTCTTCAGTAGAATGTAATCGTTTACCTTTTTAATTTTTCTTCCTGAATGGTGTTCGAACTCGTGTTTAGCAGGTGAGGACTATACCACTGGCCCACCTTCCAGAGGAATAAAATCCCTTCCTAATTTATGTAATTGTATTTCAGGTTTGTGATGCTTAATCAACAGATCAAATGAATGTATTTTTGATTATAGGCTTACTTACTGAAGCATGTGCATCTGCCTCAGACTGTGCCAGCAATGTTGCTGTTTGTGTGAGTAGTGTATGTACATGTCCAGCTGGCTATGTGGCACATGGAATGATCCAGTGTATCCCTACAGGTACAGTCAACATTACATAGTCATAGAATTTGCATTAGGTGTATTAATCACACCTCTGGTAAAGATATGATGAACTAGTTCTAAAACAATTGTTGTGCTTGTTATCCCAAATGTCCGGTAACAATTTTCTAAGCTTTGAAAACCATGATTTACTTGCAAATGAACCTATTGTGTATGTTATTTAAATCCACATATCATACATCTCTCTCTCTCTCTCTCTCTCTCTCTCTCTCTCTATATATATATATATATATATATATATATATATATATATATATATATATATATATATATATATATATATATATAAATATATACGCATTATTTCAGTGATTGTGACAATTATTATTATTATTATTATTATTATTATTATTATTATTATTATTATTATTACAGGAGTATTGGGCAGTGTATGTCTAGCTGATGAAGATTGTGAAGTGGAAGTCCAAAACACAGTATGTACAACACTTATCTGCACTTGTGCTGAGGACTACGCGAGAGTGGTTAACAGATGTATCAAGGGTAGGTAGAGAAGAAGACCCTGACGCTGATAATGACACAAACAATGACTGCGATGTTGCTGATTACGTCGATGATTACGATGATCATGACCACGACGATGACGACAATGACAATAAGGATGATGGTCGTGATGACGACAATAGCAACATCAAAAACTACAAAAACAACAACAACAGCAGCAACAACACAAACAACAACAGCAACAAAATATGTGATTAAATTCTTAAAACAATGAGTGGATTGTAGCTGTATAATTTCATGAGGAGTATAGCAGCGACGATTAATCAACATAATTAACTGCAGCAATAACAACAACAATATAATTGATGATGATAACAACGACGATAGTTACAACAAAACAACAACAATATACTTGACGACGACGACGACGACAGCTGCAACAAAACAACAACAATATAATTGACGACGACGACGACGACGACAACAGCTACAACGAAACAACAACAATATAATTGACGATGACGACGATGACAGTTACATAAAAATAACAACAACAATATAATTGATGATGACGACGATGACAGTTACATAAAAATAGCAACAACAATATGATTGTTTGTTCTTTGAACAGTTGGTGAATATTCAGGACCCTGTACAGCCACTGGTACATGTGATGATACACACAATCTGTACTGCAAGCAAGAATACACCAGCGCAGGGTGTTTGCCGGCCATATGCGATTGCAAAAGAGAGTATAAAAGAATTGGAGATTCGTGCGTTCGAGGTAAACGTCCTATTTATGTTGAGAAAATTATGAAAGATATTAGCAATGGAATTAAATAAATAGACTTATGTCTTATCTGGAATGAAACTAGTTAAGCAATAGTACAATTCCTCGTAGTAACTTTGCAGAGTGTGTATTGCATTTATGGTATTCTTGTGGTTATTACATCATTACATTGACTCATGAAACAACGTTTTTCAGTCATTATGCTCAGTCCTCTCCTTCATCTTTCTTTCCTTCACGTTACTACACTAGAAGACCAGTCTGAATGATAATCTAGGCTGTGAGTCTCAATTGGTCAGCAGAGCCATGCAGCTTAGTCTGAAGTGAGGTCTCTTTAGGCCATGCATACATTCTCCGGTTGTGGAATAATGGGCAGCACTGAAGGATATGTTCTGCTGTCTGATGTTCTGTACCGCAGCTGCATGTCGGTGTGGGTACTAGCTTTAACTTCCTGTGCATGTGGTCATTCAATCTGTTGTGACCAGTAAGAAGTCTTACAATGATCACCTGTTCTCTCCACGTGAGCAAATGATAATCACCTTATTTTGCTGTTGGCCTTGCACTTGATTTAATCGTGCTCTTCTTTTCTATAAATGAGACAGCATTCACATGTGGGTCTTTTGCTGCACCCCTGTTTTGCAAGCTGATCTGCTGTCTCATTGCCATGAATACCGCAGTGTGCTGGAACCCACTGTAAGGTAACTATTCTACATTCTGCTATCTTATTAAGAATGCCTTGCAGTTCAGGTAACTTATCATTGGATAAAGCTTCTAATGCAGACAGAGAATCCGTAAGGAAGACTACTTGTGGGGAGTCATCACTAGAGTTGCTGACTAAGGTGGCTGCCTGAATTAGTGCTTGAATTTCAGCCCTGTAGTTGTTACTGTGTATGCCTGTCGGAATTGCCACCATTTCAGTGTGTCCTTCTGGATAATTCACAAATGCTCACGCACTGCGATTTGACACAGCATTGGTTGCCAATCCATCTGTGTAAGCATGTATCCAGGACTCTTTGGGAAATGACTTGTTGATCATAGCAAGTGTTAATGTTTTCTTGATCTTTGGACCCAGAGGATCGCCAGGCAGTATGCCGTGAAGTGTCGTGTTGATCAAAGTTTTTTTCTGGTCACTGTCACTGAGATCTGGAGGTGCTGCATGATTTAAAGGAAGTGTACTGGATGGTAGTCTGTCGTTGTATTTATTAGCAAGCTTCTTTGATTGATGAAGGAAGTTAACGCGTTTCAGGTGATTTTTGGTGAGGTCATTCACACGTTGCTGCATTGGATGTTTCGAAAGGCATTGAAATTTTGATCCAGAGGTTGAATTGCTGAGTACACTTCCATTCTCTTAATTGGAGTTAATTGCATTGCCCCAGTTATGACATGGAGGGCCTGATTTTGAACGTTGTGTAGAGACTGTTGATTTGTCTTTGTTGTGCTTGACCATGCTGCTGAGCTGTATTCCAAGTGCGGCCTTACAGTGCCTACGTAAACAGTCTTCAAGGTGGTCTCATTCGCACCCCAGTTAGTACTTGCAAGTTTTCGCAAAATAGCTAGATTTTGCCTCGCTCTATTTTCAGCTTTTGTGATGTGGGGTTTCCAGGTGATGCTTTTGTCAAATGTGACAACAAGATATGTGGGTTCATCATCATTTATCAGTGGAGACTCTCTTAGCGTTATGGTTCCTGCCTTTTCTTGCGTGAGAGTGTGAATATAGTTGTGGATGATTTCTCCTTGTTGATTTTAACACACCAGTTTTCTGCCCACTCTACATGTTTATTAGGAGTTAGCTGCATCAGATATGTAGCAGTTCAAGCGTGTCCTTCAGTGCACCACATCCCATTTCCCATCATTTTGACAATTAACCCATCAGTCCAAACTTTATCAATAGCCTTCTGTAAATCGATCCATGTTGCAAGAATGAGTGAGTTTCTGTTGCTGAAAGGCATCCTCTATCTCTTGAGAAATGTATGTAGCTTGATCTTCTGTACTAGAGAATTTCCTGAAGCCTGCTTGTTGCGGCACAAGGATTTTTCCGGATTCAAGGTACATAGGAGATGCAGCTTTCTCTCTCCAGCTCTTGCGGGTGCCTTCTAGCTTTCCTTTCAGGGAACTGGCTTTCGCTTTCTGGAGTGCATTATGGTTCTCTGGTGAGAGATGATTCTCAGCTTGTTCCCTGGCTTTGGTCAACTCATCTTGAAGTTTTTGCAGATGATTACTCCAGTAAGGTTTGTATCTCCGCGGTGCTCCTCTTGGGATAGTCTCTTGGGCAGTTTTCAGGATACAGTTGGTAAATTCCTTCATCACCCTATTGATATTTCGGCCTTCTACTCGGATATCTTTGGTGAGAAATCTAGTTCTGTGCTTGAAGGTTTGCCATTTAGCCTTTTTCTAATTCCACCTTGGATAAGGAGTGTCAGTGATTGTAGGCGCTGGACAGAAACTGAGATAAATTGGGAGATGATCACTACCACCTAACTCTTCCCAACTTCTCTGTTGATGACACCATGCATATCTCCTGTACATAAGGCTAAGTCTGGAGTGGAGATTGAATGCCAACGCCTAGAGTAAAAAGTTGCTTTGTCAGCAAGCTTATTGATCAGCATCAGTTGTTTGTCATCCTGCCAGTTTTCAACTTCCTCTCCACGCGAATCCATGTGGTCATAGCCCCAGCTCTGTGAGTGAATGTTGAAATCACCAATGGCTATAAAACGACTGACACATCAACAGTATCGAGGGAAAGTGGTTGGTCATTTGAACAGTAATAGTTTACTATGTTCAGGTCCACTGAAGCTGATTTGATATTGACAGCTTGATACTCGGCACCTTCCATGTGTAGTGATGTTTGACATGCATTGGTGTTGTTCCTGACTAGTGTTAAAATACCTCCTTTATGTCTCTCACTGCGATCAGATCTGAGACGTTTCATTCATGGAGCACATGCTCTAGTTCAGTTTTCTTGTTGAAGACACCCTCTTCATTCCAATGCATAATTGTGAATGTTTGTTGTTTCTGTTTGGTTGAGCCAGTAGCTCTCTTTCCACTCCTCCTGGCTCCTTGAGGCAAGGGGGAAGGATCTCCAGTAGCTGAGGGTGGCATCTGTCGAGGCGCGGATCCCGGCACTGCATCTGCCTGGCGGGACTTCACAGGGCGAGCACCTATCACGTTATTATTGTCTGCTAGTGTAGTCATATGTGTAGTGTGCGTGGTATCCTGGTCTGTTAGAGTGCGCCGTGCTGCCCGATGCATCCGTCTTCAGCACTCGAGGTTTCTGTCAGGGGTACCTCACCCTTAGATGGACTGCCTGCCAAGGCTAAGGAGTTCCATCTACCCAGGTTTGAAGTCAGAGTTTTCCTTCTACTAGACAGGTTGCCTTGCAAGTCTGATGAGCCCCCCACCTACCCTGACCAATCTGGTTTTAGGGCGCCAGATATTCGCCTTTGCACCTCTACTGTTAGTTAAAACACCCCCACCAACGGGAAGGCCAGTGGTAGGAGCTCAGTACTGTTGCCAGAGGCTATGCATGACGCATACCATTGGACCATTTTGTAAGTAGTGAGTGCTCATCCTCACTACCACCCCGGCATTCGCAACCCGTTTTAGGGGCATTATGTACAGTCAAATAGGTACTTGTATTGAAAATGTCTGGGAATCTGAATACTGATATCACATATATCATGAAGGAATGCTGTTGAATGTTGAATGCACCATGGTCGGTCATATATGCTATGTGCACAGCAATGTCAGCTGGGACGATATGATATACATATTTATCATATAAACATGCTTTCCTCCGCATCCAACTTCCTCGATAACATGCTCAACAATGGAGACAAAATCCCAGTGCGCATGCGCTAGTTTGTCAGTATGACTTGTCCAGATATTTACTATGAAATAAAGAGGCGCGGTTTCTAAAATCGGCATTTTCCAGTTGTATTTTTAATATATTTAGAATTTAACATATATGACCAGGAAGTAAAATCTATTAGCGCTCTAACGATGTACATTATAATAATCTTGCCAAAGTGCAAAGTACGTCCTTTTTTTGTTTATATGACAGGTGTCTGCCCCATAGGAATATATGTGAGGGTGAAAAAAACTGGTGGTATTGGTCAATGTTAAACCAAATATTTCCCATTAATACATTTTTTCCCAACAAATTAAAACAACAATCAAATTTGTAGAACATAATTTTCGCACGTCCTTTTTCATTTGAGGATAGGAACATAAACAATTTCAAATTTTTCATCAAAATTGTTAAAGTACTATAGTCAAAATTGATTTTCCTGCTATCTTTAGATGGAACAAATATTACCTTAAATATATATACTCAATTATTTTAAAATATGCCTTCAAAATGTTATAAAATCTATTTTGCAAAGATGTTCGACTTGTTTTAGTAGTATTGTATGATGATACTTAAAACGTGTGTTGAAAATTTGAAAAAAATTGGAAATTGCTGCGGGAAATCGGATAGACTACATGAAAACATCTTATTTAGCTCCGATTGACGCCGACAGAGGTGTTAGAATGATCTATAAGTGGGCGTGCTTTAGGTAAATGGACCCCTCTCTGCCATGTAATGATACGGATGTTATAACGGTATTTTACTCAATTCCATTCCACTTTATACAATAAGTATTGTTGCTTTTCCGAAACAATGTTTCTTCAAGCCCTTTCTCTCTATGACAGCAACAGTTTTCAGCAATATTTTCCAAGCTGTAAGCCTGTCCTTAATGTTACATTAACCCTTTAATGGCTAAATTTGATAAGGAAAATGTAAGTATTTGCTTAGTGAATGTTCATTTACAGACGATGACAAGAATATCTTTGAAAATTTACCATGAGAATGACTGGCTCACTTATCGAAACAGTCATTCCAATGGTAAATTTGCAGGATTTGCCTGTCTTCATCTTGAAAGGGTTAACAATGAGTGCTACGACGGCATTTCGATGGGGTTAAAGAAGACACGGGGCCTTGCAAATCAAATCAGTGTTCATGGTAACAGCAGCAAGTTTCATTCAAAATGTTTTCGAAATATGCTGCTAGTTCCCATGGTCGCTAGATAATACATGTTGAATACTTTGAAACCATTTGACTGAACGTAGTTGCTGCCGTCGGCAACAATGGCACAACTATTTGTCAGTAACAATAGCACCTGTATTTCCTCCGCTGAAACTGTCACAGTGTCAAAACATGGATAGGCCTACAATCACCGATAATGCTTAAATTTTGTATATAATAAATCTGTCTTAGTGCTTTTAAACTACTCGGTAGTTTGAGTTTTTCGTATTTAGCGAGAATGCGTGAGTCTACAAGACTGATCAGAATTTGGTGTCTTGATAGAAATCAGCTAATATATGAAATTCAGACAAACCTGTCTATAGTGGACAGATGTTTGAGCCACAGGAAGACGGTTCTTTGAGGCGCGTGTTCCTAAGACTGCAAGCCATAAAGAATCTACATTGTGTAACACAAAACATGCCATTTACTGTCGTAAATAAATTATATTAAAAGCCCTTGCTTTTAGTAATCACTCTTTGGTATGCGTCCAAAAAGCGCCCGCCATAGGCAGGTTTTGCTGTTCGTCTCAGTGCTAATGGCCATATATTGATTAGAATGATACATGTGCATAATTCCTTGCCATAACCCGAATACAGCAACGTCTGTAATTGAAGCTTCAATTTAAACCTAATTCGTCTTGAAGCCGGTTGCTGTTCAAGGCGGCAACAACATCCAGTCCGATAATACTTTCCAAAAATTCAGACTTCTGTGCGTCATAAATAAATTTGTACTTCATTTGTATAAATCTTGTTGAAAGGGGTATTTAGAAACTAGAATATGGTCTGTGGAATACCTTTACTTAACCAACTCCTCTCGCGAGGTTTAGACTTGTATATATGTCATGGGTTCTAGTGGGTGCCTGGAGGTGCCATGTACCAACACACGAATGATGTAGATACAGATACAATGTGATGGTTTATTCAAGTATCAGTAGAAGTAACAAAAAAGCGACATGCGAACACACAAATCGTACACATATGATAGGCTTACAATAATAATTACATGAAAACACGATATATAAAATTAATTAATAATCCGCTGATTCTCATAGGTTGTATATCAATTCTCATAGCGAACCAGGGTTAACCCGAAGACATGGTGATGGTATGAGTAGTTCAATTCGTCACTAATGGTTACAATAATGACTACCCAGGATTATCACCACCACTCTAGGACCTAGCTCTCAAAGCCATCTCACTCAGTTAAATACAAATTATGATGTCATGTTGTTGATTGTGATGTCAGACTGCAACCAGTTAAGTGGCACACATAATCTATACATATTGTAATATATGTACAGGCAGACAATATCATGATTAAATGACAAAAGTATTGACAGATAAACGGATGGAGGACTGGATGGACGGACGGATGGATGAATGAATGGACGGATGGACGTACAGGCGGATGGATGGTGAACAGAGACAGAAGGACGAGATGGACAGCCATGCAGATGGACGGGCAGATGGATGGACGGACGTACTGGTGAATAGGTAACAAGCTATTGCTTGAACAGAAATAACAAATATAAAATATAATTATGTCACACTCACAAAAATCAACTAGCAATGAAACGACGATAATGATGATGATGACGATTACAATCAGTTCATAACTTAATCTGAACACGTAAGTATCGATTATAATAAAACTGTAGTCAACGCATAGTAAACGTAACAACTTTGTACATCACAGTAGGCTATGCAAATATTAATTCACAGTAAGAACAGTGTTGAACTTTCCTACAAACTTAGCCCACGCACATTTAGTAATAAAATTGACTAGCTACTGACCTGTTACGCGAAGAATGAAAAAAAACTGTTCCAACAAACAAATATCATGGAAAGGTGAGTGCAGTTGTGCAAGCTGTGTGAGTGCACAAGTGGTGGTAGGAATAAGGATAGTGAGCGTATTCATAACCCTTCAATATTCAGAGAGTTAAAATACCACAGAAATAAATACATAATCAATATAATAAATATTGATACATAAACCGGACCGGCAGTGACTGTCGACCCTGTGTCACTCTCCCCTGCCAAGGGAAAATGCCTCCTGGCATTCAATCACAAGGCGTATATTCAATTATAACCATTTACTATTCATCAGTTAAGTTACACCACAAAATCATTTAATTATTATTTATGCATATACAATTCATTAAAAACATAATAATTCAATCATTTCGGTTAAAAGATTTATTTGCCATTTACTTTCTGAATCAACAATAGAACAAACATATTTATTACTAATTTATTAAGTTACATTCGATGTTACACAAAGACTTCTTCATCTGGCATCACCCCAACTTGCATCACCCAGTCACCATACCTATCAGGTGGCCTCCTGTCTCTAGTTGACCAACTAGGTTCTACAGGCAATTTTGTAGACACATTATTTTGCCCGCTGCCCTCTATTGATGGATTTGTAGCCTCAATATTTCGATGTTGATGTGATGCATCGTTTTCCAACCTTGATCCTCTGGTTGATGTCATGTGGGTGTCAGGACTATCAAAACTCCTGGTGGTCAATGAACTCTCTGATTGAGGTAAATCAGTTGATCGAGTGTTGATTCTCTGACCTTGTTGTCATACTGGTCCTTATACATCCTGCTATTTTTCTGTGCTTCATCTGTCGCGATCTTGTAGACTAAGTCAATTCTTTGCCTTAATTTGCTTACATAGCCTCCACTACTGGTGCTGCTGATATTGTTCTTGTTGACACCTAGGTATGCATCAATTGCCAATTACGGATGCCAACCAAACATCAGATAATGTGGTGGAAATCATGTCGTTTTGTGCTTGGTAGCATTATATGCATGATCAAGTGGTGCTACATAAGACTTCCAGTCTGCTTTCTGATGTTCTTCAAGTGTGCCTAGCATTTTGATTAATGTCTGGTTGAACCGTTCAACCATTCCATTCACCATGGGGTGGGATGCAGTGGTTCCTGTCTTGTTAACGCCGGCGTTATACACAGCTCACAAAATCACACAGCATTCAAAATTTCTTCCTTGATCACTGTGGAAATGGGCTGGAAATCCATAGTGGACAATGCAGTTCTCAAACAATACCCTTGCTGTTGTCTGTGCAGATTGGTTACGTATAGGTATTGCCTGAGCGTATTGTTTAAAATGGTCGGTGATTACCCACGCATTTTCTTATCCTCCTTTTGATCTTTCCAATGGCAAATAGTCGATGCACACAAGTTCCATTGGTTGTGAACTTTCTATTGAAACAAGTTCTGCTTTTGGACTGGCATGTGTCTTTCTCCAATGTATCGCCCACATTTCTCTACCTTCTTCTGACATCCAACTCCATACCAGGCCAGTAGAACCTATGTCTGACAAGCCATAGTATCCTGTCTCGGCCCTTGTAGCCAACATCATCATGAAGTCCTGTAAAAACTATGTTTCTAAACTAAAATGGCAATAAGAGCTGGTGTACTCTCTCTCTCCTTCAAGCTGTGTTTCTCTGTACAAAATACCACCACAAAATAGAAATCTTCTCCACTCTCTCATATATTTCTGGACTTCTTTTGATTCTCTCGCTAATTGTGTTGGTTTTGAGCATCGGTTTTCTTTCAGCAGAGTTATCACTCTTGTCTCATCTTTGGCTTGTTCATAAACCAATTGAATATGGCTTATATCTCCCACAACTGGTGCTTCGTCAGTTTCATCAAGGTTTACGTTATCTGTTATCACAATGCTATCTGCCAATGGGAATGTTTCTCTAGGTATCAATGCATCTTGGCAGATGGCAGCAACTACATCTAGAAACATTTCCTCACTTAGTTGCGGTCGTCGAGATAAGCCATCCGCATCACTGTTAGACTTGTAGGGCTGTACGAGATACAAGTTAAAAATTATAATCTGACAACGAGGCTAGCCATCTATGTCCTGCAGCATCTAACATTGCAGAGTTGGTGGCATATGTAACAGCGTTATTGTCTGTGCGAACCTCAAATTCATTGCCATAAAGGTAGTCATGGAATTTGTCACAAAGTGCCCATTTTAAACGTAGGAATTCCAATTTGTGAGCAGGATAATTCCTTTCACCTGCTCTCAAACCACGACATGCATATGTAATTACTCTCTCCTGGTTATTCTGACATTGATAAAGAACATCACCTAAGCCTTCACTTAACGCATCAATTGTGACGACAAATAGCTTTGTAAAATCAGCATAAGCTAAGATAGGTGGAGATGTAAGCTGCTCGATCAACACATCGAAAGCTTGCTGCTGCTCTGTTCCCCATAGCCATGATGCTTTCTGCTTATTCTTCTTTGAGGCCTTGTTAGTCGGATGCCCAACTAACAAATCTTTCAATTGTTTGGCCTTGTCTTCTTCCTTCATCTAGACCTGCCAGTAACCGGAACGAAGGTCTAATTTGGTAAAGTATTTCGCGCCAATCAGAGTATCACTTGTGTCATCAAATCTAGGTAGCATATAGGCATCTTTAATTGTTAGATTGTTCGATACAAAATCGTAGTGATCCAACTTTCTTTCTCACTAGCACTACATTAGAACTGTATGGGCTCTTGGATTTACTAATAGCTCCAGAGTCTAACATCTCCTTCAAGTGTTGCTGGACTTCTTCGAATGCACCGGGAGGTATTTTTCTGTATGGTTGTTTGAAAGGGACATTGTCATTCAAATTAATCACATGTTCTACCAGATCAGTTCTTCCAAGATCATTTGTAGAATTTGAGAAGATTGGTGACCATCGCCTTATGAGTGTTTTGGCTCTTGTAGCGCTTCTGCTGTCAACACTTCAGTATTAATCTTTATACCAATGTCTTCCAGTCCTGCACAAGAAGGCTGATCGTGTGATTTCAACATTTCTGCTGTAGACTCTGGATACCATGCATTTATGACGCTCACTTCACTAAGTTGACAGATTCTCGATTGTGGAAGAATGGTAACTGTGTTAGTTGTTAGGTTGCATACCCTAACTGGAACACGTATATTTCTTCTATTTGTCTTAAACGACATCACTCTAGGACATATTGTTATATTACCAGGCGTGATGTATTTATTGGTTTAGTTACTGCAGTGTTTATTTTAGTACATTTCCTAGCAAACCCTTGCAGTGTTAATACTTGCTGTGGCTGAAGTAAGTGGAAAACTGTTAGTTGTTTTTACATATATAGGATGGGCTTCACACATACCATCTTAGCAATGGCGTACAAACAGGTTCAATAGACTGAAACGGAATTACAATGTCCGCCTTGATGTACCCTAAAAATTACAAAAGTATTCCTCCTGCACTGTATATGTCTAAGTTAAACTCAGTTATATCTCTTAGAACTGGTTTGGGACATAGGGATTTGTAGAAATCTTTTGAAATGCAAGAAATCATAGAACCGCTATCGATTTGGCTTCTATGCCACACACATTGGCATTGCCAACATTTGAAAAGCTACTAAGTCTGTGAAAAAATGAAGTTAACGGTTTATAGTTTGGGCTATTTACATTGTGTTCATCCTCTGCCCGCCGTTCCACAGGGGATACTAATAGTTTACATTATGATAGTCATTTGATTGTTGTGGATACTGTTGCTGCTGTCTATATCATAAACCACATCGGGGACCATGGTTTGCATTGCGTCCACCACTCCTGTGATAACATCGGCTATCATGTCCATGGTAACGCATGGGCCCTTGGTTACCACGGAAATACTCACCTCCTGCACATGATTTCGATCAGAGTCAGAACCCGAACATGGATTTGATTGATTGGTGTTAAGTTTGTGTTCTAGATTTGTAAGTCTTGTCATAAGTGTATTTAACTGGTCTGTCAGCTTATCAACCTTGTCGTTGTCAACTGGTGTATGAACAGGTCAGTGTTTTATTTTAGATTGTGTTCTATCCCTATTAATCTCATGATCTACAGCTCTTATTTCTTGAAGCAATATATCATACACCTTAATTAAGTCATATTTATGTCTCGTTTGACTCCTGACGTTCTCACTCCTGAGACCAGTCCAGAACTTTGACCTCAACATACCATTCATAGCTACATGATTAACGTGTCCGTTATCAATGGCAAGCTGCAACACACTCTCGAGCCGACAGACAAATGACGTCACAGATTTGCCATCCTTCTGTGCTGCAGTGTACAATTGTTGCATAACGGATTCAGGCACAATCACATTACCGAACAATTTATCTAGCTTGGATAGGATAATTCTACTGCTGGATGTCTCACATAAGGGTATCAATATTTCCCATGCTGTTCCCCTTAGAGATTTTCTGATCGCCAGTAAAACAACATACACCTTAGCTCGAATCTCCAGATATTGTAGCTCGCATCTCCTTTCTGCGGTGGCTCATCGCCTGAAAAGTAAGGCAATCTGGGCACTTCCTGTGGGTAAAATGGGACAGATTGATTGTGTGCTGGAGTTTCAACTCTAACTCTATTCGTAGGTGAACGAAAGGAGGATCATCGATTTGTCACATGATTATGAACAGACAAACCACAATTACTTGTGAGTTGTAGTGTGGACTATCCTTTATGGTAGGTGTACTAGTTATAGGGGATGGTGGTTGAGTTATTCTCTCGTACTCCCCTTTGAACATAGCGACATAGTCACCTTGACCGGTTAAGGTGTCTAATTATATGCTTAACGTCAGTCAGATTTAACCCTTCACCACCTTCAGCCATGACCAAAATATTTACAAACATATGTATGGCAAAGTATATTAACATATCAAACACACCCATACAGCAATTCAGTGTTAATTACACTGTTCTGTCATCCAACCTTAATTAATATACCAGTAGTTATACATGACTTTATTAAATATGTATACGTTATGGAGTGGGGTGGGGTGGGGTGGGGTGGGGTGGGGCGTAAATAAATTAAAGACGTTCGCTGAACTACATCTCAATTTGATCAGATAGGTGAGGGTACTGATCAGATAACAGTCAGCTGAGTGAAAATTAATGGTAAATTTATGTACAGAAATATGCCCACTGTAGTGACATTCAAATATTACCCTTAAAACATGCTTAGTAATATCATTAAACATTGAAGATGTCAAACATGAGCGATGATTCACCACATGTCAGCTGACGACAATCTTGTACTTGTGTGCGGAATGTAAAGGAAATACCAATAGCTTGGACTACTCAATGAGTGCAAGAGAAAAAGTGCAAAGTACATTATCCAGCCAATTTTCAAAAGGATTCTATGATCGGATACAAATTCAAACCTGATAAAAAAATCAAATGTAGAAACCTTGAAACAGTTACGATATATGAACACACAATTGATCCTTAAGTAATTATTAAGCAGTATTTATCAGCGGTATATCGCATATGTAAGTGTTACATCACATATATAATTTACATCATATATAAATGTTATATCACGCATGTGTTTATGTAAGCATACCTATGCATATAGATAAGTATGTTTAACTAATGACGATGCCAATAATGATGAAATAATATATAAGTAACTAAAGCAATTGAAATGGCAATCTAAATTACATCTGTACTGAACTGTAAAACACAGTAGAATTAACCCAGTCAACATACTGTCTGGTGAACGTATAAATTAAGTATTATATGCCCATGTAATATTAAAATTGAGTTTACCGTACCCAACCATGACCAACCCTACACAACCAACACACCATGTACCGTTATCAAGTTACACATTTATCGAGTGAACACAATACACCATACTCAACTACCGTACACATTGCCTAGGGCAACACTCAAAATTTTGAAAACGAATGAACTGAATTTTCTATGTTTCTTCCGTGGAAAATCTGGATGCGTAACAACATGTATTCATCACATTGCACATCACGTAGCAACGATGATGAAAGGCTTCTTATACTGTCGTTTCACGTGGTGATTTCGGGTGTCTAGCTACCTGGAATGCGATGATGTATCATACATGCGCGAGCGTGTGTACACCGCCGTGTTGCCAACCCAATGGCCACCTTAAATACTCTTCTCCCATCACTATGATGTGGAAGTAACAGGTCCCGTCGGAGGTGCCAAATGTCACAGAGCCAACCCACTCATCTAATACACAGATTGTCTACACCCGCTCACCCAACACATTCTGATCGTCGGTTCTGGGTAAGCGAGTGCAGACAAACAAAAGATAATCCCTTCCCAGCAAATGTGTGAAAATACCTGTCCACGTGTTGTCACCGTAGATGGTTTTCTACAAGCCTTATCAGTTTATCAGAAATGTACGTGGTTAGGAATTTGGCCAAGTCGGGGGAGAGGAGAATTATGTGCGACAACTCGTACTGGTAAATTCTAAAGTCCATTGTTGAGTATCGAAGACACAGCTATTATTCAACAAGGTGTTCTCATTGGTTAGATAACGTATAATAATCCCAAATGCCCCAGGAAACACCAACTTTTTACTAGTGATGACGACGACGAAAATGTAATCAAGAACAGATACATGATGATGTTGTTGATTTAAATTTTGTTATATAATTATGAACTATGTTGTAAATTTTAATGGTAGGCGCAGAAATTTTAAAAGTTGGATTAAAAGCAATTTCAAGTGCGAAATAATGAGATTTTCTTTGGCATTATTTTTTTGGTCAGAATAAGCGAAGCAAATGATGCGTCACAGCGACGAAAATGCAAACAGAATTATGGAATTGTGGAATGGTCTACCGACAGCACTGATAAATGTGCAAACCGTGTTTGCATTCGAGGTAGGATTGGACGCTTTTTGGCAGGATCAGGAGGTGAAACATGATTACACAGCAGACTATAAATCATCAGGAAGTCAAACGCAAGAGAAGTTTAAGCTACGGAAGACTGGGGACGAAGAGGCAAAACTACCTTAGTCCATAATTCCATCCTAAGACATACAAAGACATTATTTTTGTGGGGCATTAAAGTGACGAAAATGAACAGCGCAAAGTGGTGCATTCAAACAGATTTTATGGATCGCCTTTATTGGAGAATTTGTCAAAATATCATATCATCTGATAAATAGACCCTCAAGCTCGGTCTCATTTAGTATCACGTTTATCAACCTTATCTAAATGTATCGCATTTCTCTCGCTAAAGCTCGTGTAAAGTGATAATTATCGATTAAGTTGATAATAGTGATATAAAATCTGCCCTCATTCCAGATTGTCTATACTGGATAATATGCCAGTTAGTGAGTCATCACATTCTCTGTGCTTTATGTAAATTTCTGAAAAAAGTCTCATAATGCATGAGCATGTAATACTGATATTTTGTTTATGCTTATGACTATAGGTATTCGGTTAGGTGACGCATGTACAGTGGGGGCCACAGACGCATGTATTGTGGCCAATAGCGAGTGTGCTACCTTCGATGGGACAACAACGTGTGTTTGTTCCACTGATTTCATAAACTTGTCTGAACACTTATGTGCTCCATCGACGTCGAGGAAAATAGGAACAGCTTGTGTAGCTGCTGATTCTGAAACATGCTTCTATGAATCAGGTACCCATAATCAGAGAGAAGGTTGCTATAGAGTAACACATCCAATTTCAAAACCATGTTCATATAGACAACCTAAGCTATCATTTTGGATTGTATATGGTAGAATAGTTCATTGTTGCTGATAGAACATAATCCTTCTTTTATTTATGTCAAATAGTTTACAAGACACAGACATAGCTGGTTCCATATTGTGAAACTAATTTAAGTAGAGGTAATTACTTGGCTTAGACAACACTATCGGTCAGTCAAATTAGTTTCAACAATTTAGACGCATTATTGTCGCATAGAATGCATTTGTAATTTCTGATCACAAATAATAATTAATATGCTCTGACATATGAGCCGTATATCAAATTTTAACTGAATCACTGAACATATTTAACTCTAATATTTAATTCTTGATAATATGTAATAGTTGAATACGACAGGTAAAATCTAAGCTGATATATTGATTTTAAGTAGACTAATTATGTTTTGTTGTGTAACAGGTTATACAATAGCGTATATGATGAATCGTCTTTAGTGTTCCGTGCGCAAGTTGGCAATATAAACTATTAGGCATGGTATTCAATAATGGCTTCATTATGTAAGGAATACCTATATTTCTCATTGTAGAGAGACAATTGATCACGTCTGATTGCCCAGCCGATGGAACATGTATATGCCAAAATTCTAAGCAACGCGGGGCTACCTGCATACCAAGTATGGGTTCAGTGACTAAAAACCCACGCACACTAACACACACGCACACACACACACACATGCACGCACGCACGCACGCAAGCACGCACGCACGCACGCACGCACGCACGCAAGCATGCACGCGCTCACACGCGCAAGCGCACACGCGCACACATACACACACGCCTATACAGAGCATTTGCCTGACACCAACAGACCAGACAGAGAAGTAATAGCTTTATTAGAGGTTAGCCTGAAAGGCAAATATTTTGAATTTTCTTGTGAAATATTCCAACAAATTTGTGGCTGTGCAATGGGCAAGCCTTTTAGTCCAGGTTTCTCCAACGTTTACATAGCAGATTGGGAAAAGGAATCACTCGAAAAGTATCTGACTACATTCAAAGGACTTGTAAAATCACAAATTATCCGATTTCATGAAATTTCTAGTGGAAAAAGCTTGAATCCTCATGTTCGACCGTATTCAAAGCCCTCAAACCGAAGGGTACTCCTCATTGTTCTTAAAGTCTGAAACTTTGTGTAGTTTGAAAATTATTTCATATAATGCCAGAGAATGTTCGGCCTACCAAAATCTGGCAAAATACTAAGGAAGCATTTAAAGAATTCTTAGTCATTCTTGGCCATTGGCACACAATACACTAACAGAATTCACTGATAGGAACTTCGAAGATTTCGTCAGGGGTACAGATGACGATTGTAGGACCATAAGGTTCAGCGGCGCCACTTCATCTTTCCCTGACATAGAAGGGCAGACAGATCTGAGAGTGACGCTGATAGCTGTACTCTCAGCGCCTTGCATGTCGGTGCTCACCGCAGCTTACCTAACATTTATAGGCCCAGTTTTGAGAGAAGTGAATGCATCTGCGCTGGTTTATTATGGTACTGGTGAATAAGACAGGAGGGTGGTTCTCTATGGGGATTTAGCTCGCCACCTTCTCAACCCGCGTACCAACCAGGATCTTCTTTCTAGCAGAGATAGATTGAATGGGTGACACAATGCTGTGTTCTATTGATGACGACTCGTTTAATGAACTTTCTTAATCCTAAAGTTTACACATAAAAATTCTAAATTCTAGTCACGTGTTGCTTAGCTATTCTAAACCTAGTCTACTTAACTACACTCCATTCCTAACAGAGAAGTATTATAATATAACATAACAAAGTTAACCATAAGTACTTCTCTGTAACTACCCAGCCAGCTAACTACATTCCAAGAGTCTCACCAATCACTAGCCGTCAATAGCGTTCAGAGACCACTGTCGAAGTCTGTCCAAGTCCGTAATGCTAACTAACTAACAGTTCCCAGTTGTAGCTCTCACTAACTGTATCTGTCCGTCGTCAACACTCGTCTACTCTTAAATATGATTCTGTCGTTATGTAAACAAATTTGTGTGTGGTAAGTGATGCCGTGTCTGTGCGTGAATGTGGTCTAAGCGTATAATTAACTAATTTAACTAATAATAATTAACGTATATAATACAATCGGATAACAGCATATTATAACATGGATACATTGAATTACAAGAGTTATACTCTGCACGTGTCCATTCCAACTATTACCTGATTGTTCCATTGCGGGCGTGTCGATTAAAATAGTCTATGCATATATTTGTCTATTTATTGCTGTAAAGTACGCTGCCTGTCCCATCGAGTCTGTCACGTGTCATGGGCGTGTCGATTATCCAGCCGCATCCCATAGTTGTGTAGTCGCGTGTGCGTGTCTGGGTGTAGCTATTGTCAGGCGTATGCGTGCGCTCGTGCGTGCGTTGTTCACGCAGACGCGAGCGTGTTTCTCTATCTCCGCCTATTCGAGTTGTTGGTACAGCAGGCCACAATTCACAGTTTGATATTCACGTCGTGGAGTGGGACAAACTATCCAAACCTACAGTGACCATGTCCAGCACCATCCCCAAACTCACTGCCATCCCATGTTCTATTAGAAACATGTGACGTCAGTCCATAGTCACAAACCTTGGAGACAAACAGTTTCACATGATCCGTGACAACTCAGTTAGTATGCACAGTACATAGTTATAGATTAAGTATAACCTTAAATCTGGACACAATATAATCGACAATCCTCTTTCGTATAGGCCTAGGTTGGATATAATCCGTAGTAGTGTGTGTAAGTCAATGAGGGTGTGCGCGTGTGTCTCTATGCCCGGCAATTCGGGTTGGTGTGGTCATGAGGCTATGTGTGATTCACGCCCACGTAGTCGTGTAGTCGCGTGTGTGTGTGGCTAGGCGTAGCTATTGTCCGGACTATGAGTGCGTTCGTGTGTGCGTTGTTGATGCAGATGCGACCGTATGTGCGTGTGTCTCGATGTCCGTCTATTCGTGTTGCTGTGTCCACGTGACTATGTCCATGTACCATATCATTGCGCCAACAGTTTGGTAAAACTCATGCAGAGTTATCATACTCTCGCATGAGTCTTCTGGATCATATCCATAGGGTACCCGAGATAGAAAACGATCAATGGGACATAATCACAGCCGATGTGTCAACAGCAAAAATAGTCGATAGTCAGAGGCAAGACTGCCAACACTTAGCAATTTTGCACTTACACCTAGCCGTGATGCGTCTCCTTTAGACAGTGAATTCTCATTCTGGAATTACAAAAACAATGACAGAACATGCATTAGAACAGCAAGATCTAAGGCAACGACAGGAAGATCAATTTCAAAGACAGGAAGAACAAACACATTGGAGGCGATCGTGATACAAATAGGTGAACACCACATTAGTCAATCACAGAGTGTGTGGGCTAACCAAGAACCAATTAATCTGTCTATGCCATCATCTGAGTACACACGAAACCTGATGTTACTGCCACCACCAATAGGCCTATGTTAGCTGTATGATGTTAGTCGCCGGATCTCTCTTTTATTCGGCAAAAATATCATCCACTTGTATATATATTAATTACTCTTTGGGCAACTCGACAATCTAGTGAGTGTCTGTGTGTGTGAACAGTACATTAACATACAGCACCAATTGGTAGGGAAAATGTAAGACAAATCGTGACATGCAGGAGTAAGCGCCTTATAGTAGGCATATTATTTCCAATAATTAACTGATTGGTGGCTTCCAAGTGTAACTTGGTTGCCAAGGCGATTGCCACGCCATTATGTCAGCTTTGACTGTGCCGATTGTAACAATGTTTACCTCATTTTGTTCCTATATTAAATCAGAATATATATATATATATATATATATATATATATATATATATATATATATATATATATATATATATATATATATATATATATATATATATATATTATGACTACCAAGCTGATCTAAAAGACAGCAGCAAAACCCCTACTTCGGGATGCTCGTTCCTATGGAGGCACAGACCTCAATTCTGACCATAAGCCTGTCATTACTCGCTTCCATATGAACCAGCTCCACCTAATGTATAAACGCTATACCAGGCAAAAGGGTGGAGTCACCTACAACTTACAAAAGCTCATCAGCGACACTGACACTCAAATGGCATACAAATAGGACCTCGTGGAGCAGATAGCTAACATCGACGTCAGGTTCGATCCAAACGAAGCCTAGCCAAAAAATGATATCTATGGAATCATCAGCTACTAGCACTATAGGTGTTCTAAAAAATAACAGGACTTTGTATACTGACGACCCTCTCGTAGTAAAACTGTCAGCAGATCAGAAAGCGTTATGCCTGCACATCTATCAAAGTGGCCAAAGTGAAGATCGCACCAAACTATGCAAGGAACGCAATAACAGTAGGTGCCACATTAGCGAATGCTTAAAAGTTCTTGCTATCCAATAAGCAGACACCCTAGCAGATGAAATCACTGCCACGGATGACTGCCACAAAATGTTTCTGGCAGCCCGAGTCCTGAGAGTTGCTGACTACACACCACCATTAACTGTATACAGATGTTAAGGACATTTTATCGGGACTGACCATGGAAAAGCCGAGGCAATTCGAGAATTAAGGAACAGTTCACTGACCACGATGATGAGCCCAAGGTTGCACCCATTCCCAGGAGACCGCAGGCCATTACTAACACCAATTAATACAGCAGAGGTTGAGAAGGCACTTAAAGCCCTGAAAAATTGACGTGCATCTGGACCTGATGGCATGAGCAATGAACTATTCAAATATGCAAGTGACATTATCTCAAAACCGATCACGCACATCAAATCATCCTTATCGCGCTGCCCAAGAAGCCACCTGCCCCCCCCCCCCAGCCAATCTGCAGCCCATTGTGCTCCTTATCAGCATAGGGAAAATCACATCCAATGTTACTCTATGCCGCATCCGAGACAAGATCGACGATTTCCCCGGATCATGTCAAAGTGGCTTCAAACGTGAACGCAGCTGCGCAGACATTGTATGGGCTCAATGCGTGCTTGTGTCGGTAGTCATGTCCAAACACTGGGATTTCCACAAATGGACATTGGCATGTCACGAGCCTACGACACAATCAAACGCTCAAAGATCCTAGATGTACTACGCCAGGCCAGTTGCAATGAAGATGAGCTACAACTAGTGAGATTACTGCTTGCAGACACTAAGCTCAGAGTACGAGTCAAGTCAGTGAAGTCTGTAGAGTTTGAGACATCGATCGGCTCCCCACAGGGAGATGGTCTATGCCCTGTACTCTTCACCTGTTACCTGGCAGCTGCATTGAAATCCGTGCGGGAAAACTCCACAAGACCAACCCCCACCCCCACCCCCAGTTTTAATACTGGGCATGCCGCTAGAGATGGAATATGCCAACGATGTGGACTTTATAGATGAGGAAAAGAATCCTCTTGACGAACTTCTCCCAATAGCTGCAAGCGAACTAAAAATTGAGAATCTCTTTATGAATGAATCCAAAACAGACATCACCCACATATACCTATCTACAAAGCATGAAACTAAAGAAAATGACGATCCACTCCATGGCGGCGAACCATGGAGGAAAGGTAGAATCCTGGGCTCACTGCTTTGCAGTACTGCTGACATTGCTGCACGCTGCATCATGGGGAACATAGCTTTCCTGTCCTGCTGGAAGCTATGTATTCGTTGATCAAAGATGCCCTTAGTAAAAAGAATATGTTTATACAATGCAACCTGCGTATCCTTGTTGATGTATAACTGCAACAGATGGGTAGCTCCAAAGGCAGCTCTAGACAAACTTGACACCTGCCACCGCAAACACCTATGCACCATCACTGGACACCGATGGTCAGAGAGCATAATTTCCAATGATGCACTATACAAGATGTGTAATACGCTGCCGCTGTCTGTACAAGTGGCTCAGCAAAGATGGTCCATGTTTGACCATGTGCTAAGGATGCCAGTAGACAGACCAGCACAGAGAGCCTTGGAATTCGCCCTACTCGGAGCCATCAAATACAGAGCCAGGAGAGTACGTTATTGCATAAATCTGCTAAGCATGCTACGAGGTGAGCTCAAGAAAGCAGGATTAGGTACACTCAAGTCAAGAATGGACTGGAAGAAGCTAAGGATTTTGGCTGAGGACAAGACACAGTGGGAAAAGGCGAAGAAGGACTGATTGCAGCAGTAGGATTTTTCTACTGCTACAGCAGCAGAATACAGTAATCAAACATAAGCTAGTCTAGACAATCGCATACAGAGCGCTCACAACATCTTTAAAGTACGTCTTGTATACAATATGTTAAGTGATCTTAAAGTAATCAGAGTGCACCTCTGCTAGCTTCTGAAATGCTTCACTTATTGTGTATTTTATGTCATATCCAGCTCTCCGAATGGTTATTGACGTATTACAAACAAACATTACTTTTCAGTTAAACTTGATGATGATACATGTGAAGATAACAACGAGTGCCCCAAGCGAAGTACCTGCACAGAAAGTGGTGGTAGAAAAACATGCACATGCATACATGGATATAGTGCTGATTCGGAAAATACAGCTTGTGGTAATGTCATTAACACTTTCAATGCTATAAATATAACAGATCGCCTCTGTTGAAATAGATCCTTTGTGTGATATTTGAAAATTACTTTGATTTACACTATCTTCCTAATTAACAGCCATCAGGTAAATTATTTAAAATATATGTAAATGAATATCATCAACATCACCAACACACTCACTATCATAATCTTCATCATTGCCATTATCGATGTCGTCGTCGTCGTTGTCATCATCATCATCGTGGTCATCACAGTCATCGTCATCTTAGTGTTTGAATGGTATTACAAGGAAGTCAGGAATTGAATATGTCTTTTGCACAGGTGTGAGTTTATTATACTGTTTTATTCTTGCAGCTTTATCAACTAGCCCTATTGCTGAACTCGATGAGTGTGGTGCCAATGCTGGTGATGAGGTAAAATGTGCAGCAGATCTTTTATGTGTTGACTGTGGCACTGATACGACAAAAAGATGTGCCAGAAGAAACGGTATTATTATTATTATTAATATTATTATTATTATTATTATTATTATTATTAATCTTTGAGACAATCGCAGATTTTATATTCTTATTCAAGTTTATTCCTTCTTCTTTCTTAATCTCGGTATAATTTTTCTTACCACATATCCTCCTGCAGTTTTCATCCGCTCAACCCCAAACTAGTTGACCGCCTAGTACCCATGCTGAGGGATAGCCCTTGTACTTTTATCTTGGATCTGCCCAATAGATATCAAGCTAGTCACTTTTCCATGGACAAAATTGTCCCATATGAAATGCATGGGGCTTTTTATTATTGATATTTGAAGTGCGACTATACCTATGGTTTTGGTTGGATAGCTACCGTACTTGTACAGGATATTACTCTTCGGGCCCTGAAGAGGCTTGCTTACCTTAACGATTACCTGGACTCGTGGCCGTTGACCACCATGCATAGAAAAAATTTGTAATACGGAATGAATCAGTATTTTTATGATGGTTTTTGAACAGTGGCTACACCTAGATTTTAATTACATCACTACCATATTTGGTTGGGATGTTACCATTGGAGATTTTAAAAGATCATATATCAAAATAGCCGCCAGTTCACACATTTTTTGGCCAAAATCTTTCTTCGCCAATCGACTTGAAACTTGGTGAGCTTCTCATTGGTTTCTCATCAATCCAATACTTTTTGAGAAATCAGTTTTTCCGATGCCAAGTTAATCTAAACTTTTCAATTCAATTTCAATTATGGAACTTTGAACTGCGACTACCCCTAGAGTTTTATTAGATCAGTAGCAAACATGTGCAATGTGTATATAAGAAGAAGCCTTATAATATACCTTAATTACTGGACATCGTAGATGTACAGTTACATTAATAAATGTGTTCTAGTCAGGGTTGGCAGTTTCTTCCGAATAGTCGTTTTTTCCACTAGTTTCTTCCAGAAGAAAGTCAAATATTTGTCAAATGCTTAAAAGTTGTGTAATCTTTGTAGTGTGGGTAGTGAAAGCACTCATATATAGATATTAATCTTACTTAGTGTAATATGCAGTGTATATTGCTATACTTTTGGTGTAATTAACCCTTTAACACTCAAATTATTTCAAGAAATTTAAATTTTCTCATAGAAAATGTCCATTTACAGACTAAAAACTGATCAATGGAATGACGAGCTCGTTTATTGTGCTGCATAACTGGTAAAAGTATTAACTAAAAACAATTCAGTGATTATGTTAACTCTTTCATCTTTTGAATCTAATTTGAGTGCAGTAAAATGAATACCTTGTATAATGCATTTTTTATATAATAAATAATGTGTAATATATGGTATATAGAGTTGAAAAGGTTAAACCTATATACTGTGTAATATCTAAACCTAGGACACATGATTACAGTATATAATAATTTACAATCAATTACCTTGTTAAATCAGATTCAGCATGTGCTCTGAGCTAATTGTAATAGAAATGGAAATTATTGTGAATTCCCTAGAAAGTGTGTTTAGTTATCTTACTATTAATCCTGCTTACAAATTTGAAAACAATTTGATTGAAGGTAGCTGAAACAGTCACTTCTACTTAAACTCTCAAAAGAAATAAAGGGCATTTGTACGTATAACTTGCTGTAAACTTGATTTCTTAAATTCTGATTGAAAATGTATGGACTAGGGGAGAAATTATATCACACCCAGCTGTGTTTTGAGTATACATGCATTGTGATTTGAGCTAGACTGTATGAATTAAGTCCGGGTATGGCAGAGGGTTTTCTAAACACGTTCCTGTATAATTACTTTGAAGCTGTGAAGATAACGGATCTACAAGGCTAAAAGATTAAGTGTTTCTTCCACGTTTCTTCCACTTTCCCCTGAAAGAAGATGGAAGAAAGGTGGCAGAAACACCTTTCTTCCAGTTTCTTCCATCCATCCAAAGGAAATAGGTTTCTCCCGGAAGAAACCCAACCCTGGTTCTAGTTATTATTATTATTATTATTATTATTATTATTATTATTATTATAATTATTATTATTAGTGGTAGTAGTAGTAGTAGTAGTAGTAGTAGTAGTAGTAGTAGTAGTAGTAGTAGTAGTAGTAGTAGTGTTGGTAGTAGTGGTATTAGTAGTAGTAGTGGTGGTGCATCACGGATCGACCGGATGGGTACTGACCATCCCAGCTGAGCTGGGTACAGAACGGCCACTCCGGATTCGCTCCGGCATGCCCCCTTAGTAGGATATTATGAGCCCTATAAGAGAGGTTTTCGTTAAAATGTGTGTTGCGCATACGCACACGTCAGAGCTTCACTTACGTCTCAGAGTTGGAAGCGCATGCATGCCTATAGGGTACCGAGTTGGTACTCGTAACTGTCTTAAACTAACTCGTCCTCGTTTATCTTGGTACCGTTCATGACCGGAATAAAAACGAGGATTACAGAACTTTTTACTATTTTAAAATCGGCTTAGAAATGGCTGAGTTATCCACAAAACTCCCGTTAAATTACTTTCAAAATTTTGCTTTTGACGTCGTAATCCCATGTATGAATAAATAGATATAAAATGTGCTGCGCATGTGATAGCCACGTCACCACTTCTAGCTGCACGCTGATTGACTACTGCTCGGCCACTAATTGGCTGAAGCACCTAACTTTGACGTCACGAGTAGTATAAAAAGGGTGAACAATCGAGAATCAGAAGCATCACCGGCGTGGAACCAGGTCCACGCAGGACTGCTGGATCATCGGGATAGACGTGTGTAACTGCAAACCTATGGTGATGCCTGTATCATCCAGTGCCATTTGGACTTCAGCTCACCTGCTGTGGTAAGGAGTCCTCGGCTTTCACAGTTTTTGGACATTTTGGGGGGTAATAAACTAGCTTAAATTAATAACTCCCGCATCCAGACATTTCTAAGGGAGTTTTTCTGTGGAAGGGCCGTGCAGGCCCAGATGTAATTCTCCAGAATGTAAAGCTGATGGTGATTCTTGGTGGATGACTTGCCGGATCTGCCAAAGTGGCCTTCAACTTCCACACTGCATGTTGTGTGTGATATAATTAACTTTTTGACCACATTCTGGTGGGACTTTGCTAGGTGCGCCGCAAGAGTTATGCGACATATCCCACACTGTGTGCCAGTTATTGTACATGCATACTTATATATTAGCCCTCTTTGTTAATGGGCAACTTCAAACTGTCCCACTCCCATCGGCAGATGGAAAACTTTACAACCACTGTTTAGATTATGTATCAGCTAAGAGACTATCTAGTGGACATTTCCTGAACTGTTCTGTTTCACTGTCCTGAGAGTCTACCATATCCATCCTGCCTGGAGAAGTCGGCTTGCAGAGACCTGCCTGTGGATACCTGCCTGTGGAGACCAGCCTGCGGAAATCGTTTCAGCATCAGAGAACGTGTCATCTCGCACTATTTATATGTTAGCGCCTCAATTTCAGTAACTCATGAACTTGTTCCATACCAATGACCAATAGGTACACAAGTAGCTATACTATTGAACATTTAATTATATTTCCGTATATGGTACTGATGACTAATAGGTACCTTCCCAGTCTTAGGACCGCATTCTTATAATTTCTGTTTTACTGTGAATATTTTCCTTATTTTACTATGGGTGCTTTCAACTAGCAGCACCATTAGGTCCAATGACCCGCGATACTTATTCTAGTCACTTATTTATTCTGACTGTAGTTATCCTGTGCATCTGTCAGTTGTGTATATGGCAGTTAGCCATCACGTTGATATGATTTGTTTATTTATAAAAATTCTGGACCGCAGTATGCTAGGAAACACTATACAGCAACATATATATCTGCATCACTATATTCCCACCACCATCAATTTTACACTGAGGTCGCTGATCATGCGCTAATTGCTCGAGTCTGACATGTTACCGACTGAACCTGACTATGTAGCTCGATAGGATAGGTTTAAAGTGATTAGGGGCAATTTCTCTGTTTAGAGATGCATAGTGTACACCACTTATCTGGCTGTTGTGGTAATGTAGCTCCACGTTGTGTGAAATTGGTCAGTTACTTATAGGGCCTCATATATATATATCGAGTTATTGTCTCTTTCCACGATCCACCAGCCACATGGCTTATTAATTGTTTGGATTCCCTATTGGAGGTTTCCGAGTGGTGATAGATAAAGTGTTGATTTACATACACCTCCTCCATATCTTCGGATACTTGTTAGTTAGATAATCCCCGCCAATGTAGGAAGCACTGCGAAAACAAATAGTTAAATATGTGAGTTAGTTAGGTTATATACCCGCCTGCAGTGCAATTCTGGGCATTCTGGAACGTAACCCTAACGACAGGTCAAATGTTAGATCCATAGGACACGGTGATGGACGAGATGTAGATCTCCATCCAACTCGTTGGAGTGTTTGGGTGAGATCTTGGAATCCGCCATGCCCTCACAGGAAGGTCGCTCATGGTGGATATCCGTCTCTCTCAGCATAATGACATGTCAGTATTGAAACTTGCTTATGTGAACGGTAGCCATTGTCCTGGTGATGTTATATGTGGGTGCGGGGCAGGGTAATCGGATTTTCGTCCGATCCTGGTGCCTTGTCTCGTAACATGTACGCACACTATCCTTGGAGGTCGATGCTAGGCAAGGCGACCTAGGAGAAACTGAGCGTCTCCACCAATTGGATAACTGTATCTGAATTTAGGTAGGAATCCCTGCCTCTTGCGGACAAAGTTTGTATTCGTTTCTAACAACTAAATGGTATGTTAGATTGTAGCAGACGTCCTGCATAAATAAAGCATCAACTACCAATACAGTAACTTTGGAACTACATGAGACGGTGACCTGGGAATTCTTCGGAAATCGTTCGTTCCGTTTTCACGTAAACCAGTGTTCATCACATTAATTATGGCTTCACTAGGATTTTCAGCACTTTTCTGTTGAACAAAAGAGTGGACGTTTTTGCCACTCTTTTCCTCCACTTCGGCATTGAAGGCATATTCCTGTGACAGAGATCTGCGTGAGGCACTTTCGCAACAACAATATTTTCTTTGTGTGTGTGTGTGTGTGTGTTAGGGGTATAATAGCTTATATTAGGCTACCTAGTGACTTTGTTGCGGAACTCTCTCTTGTGGGGATACCTCGGCGGAATAAAGGATCTGTAGCGAAACTATGTGAAAAGAACACTGGATGGCTCAATGTTGTGTATTGTGCTCATTTACTGTCAAACGAGTGATATTGTTTGTATAGTGCTTTCTAAATGTATACTGTTTAATTAACGTCTAATCCATTTCTCTAAATTAGAATGGTCAGTGACACCAATAGTTGAGATGGCACCATGTGGTTTAATCTCGGCGGCAATGGTCGCACGGCCCCACTGGAACATCAGTGTTCCACTGGCTCTAGAGGCCTCTCTTTGTACCTTCCGGACAGACGTGATCTGCAACCCCGCGATCCTCAGCTAACCAGCCCTCATCCACATCATGCACTTGTGGTGCGATGGAAAGGAATGTCATGGCCGACCGGCGCGTACCCTCCGAGCTAGAGTAGTAGTAGTAGTAGTAGTGGTAGTAGTAGTAGTAGTAGTAGTAGTAGTAGTAGTAGTAGTAGTAGTAGTTTTAGCAGGAGTAGTAGTAGTAGTGGTAGTAGTAGTAGTAGTAGTAGTAGTAGTAGTAGTAGTAGTAGTAGTAGTAGTAGTAGCAGTAGTAGTAGTAGTAGTAGTTTTTGTTATTGTTAAGCATTAGTTTTAATAACCCTGTCATTGGCGATGCAGTAACACTACGTCTCATAGCGCATTCATCATCGGTATGTAATTGATACCATGTTCAGTTATCGACCTACGTAGGGTTTGAAACTAGGAAATTCTGCTCTAGCTTCTGCCTAGCATCTTGGAGGCTAGTACTATACCACTGGTTCACCATCCAGCATACCAAACTCATCTTTTAACCAAGCCAGCTTTCAACTACCACACTTGCAACCACACGAGTCGACTGAAACTAATGGTGTACATTCCATTTATTTTACATTCTATGACCCCTCCTGATATTTTGCTAGGCACTCGCATGTATGTAGTTTTTATTAATCTCAAGCATTAGTTCTATGAACCATGTCATTGATGATTCACTGGCACTAGGATATGTCTAAGTCTTCAGTAGAATGTAATCGTTTACCTTTTTAATTTTTCTACCTGAATAGTGTTCGAACTCAGACAATTCTGCGACATCTTGCACCTAGTGTTTGGTAGGTGAGGACTATACCACTGGCCCACCTTCCAGAGGAATAAAATCCTTTCTGAATTTATGTAATTGTATTTCTGGTTTGTGATGCTTAATCAACAGATTAAATGAATGTATTTTTGATTTTAGGCTTACTCACTGAAGCATGTGCATGTGCCTCGGACTGTGCCAGCAATGTTGCTGTGTGTGTGAGTAGTGTATGTTCATGTCCAGCTGGGTATGTGGCACATGGACAGATCCAGTGTATCCCTACAGGTACAGGCACAATTACACAGAAACATACAATTTACATTAGGTATATTAATCACACCTCTATTATAGACATGATGAACTACTTCTAAAACATTTGCTGTGCTTGTTATGCCATTTTCTTAAACTTTTGAAACCCATGATTTTCTTAAGGTTTACTTACCCCATATGCTTTTTAAATACAAAATACCACCCATCTATTTCATCGATTGTACCAAATATTATTATTATTATTATTATTATTATTATTATTATTGTTATTATTATTATTATTATAGGCACTTTTGATAGTGTATGCTTGGCTGATGAGGACTGCACAGCAACTATCCCAAACACTGCCTGTGCAGGACTATCATGTGAATGTGCTGCTACCTATGTGAGGATGGTTGATGGGTGTATAAAAGGTAATCCAAGAGGAAACCAACACACACACCAACACTACCACCACTACAACCACCGCTGCTGCAATCACCCCTACCACCACCCCCACCACCACCACCACCAACAACAACAACAACAACAACAACAATGACAACAATACTGGCGATGATCCACTGTGATGATGATGATGATGATGATGATGATGATGATGATGACGACTATGAGGCCCATGACGACGACAACAGCGATGGTGATTATATCTATTGTAATATTTGCTTGGAAGTTCCTGCTCACATGGTATTAGGAGGCAGATACTAATGTCTGCTGGCGATAGTGCTGTATAATACATTGGAATCTATTGGTGAGCCAATCAACTAGTTGATGTCTGGAACGCCGACAATCTCGTCAGTGAATTAGGATATCTACAAACAGGTCTAATCAGGTGCTCTTTTCGGTACCTAGACTAAGAAATATTCTCATTACTGTTTAAATTACACTCATTACAGTGCTAGGAACGATGGCATCATTTTAGACAACACGATGTCAATGGATCATCAGGTTACTTCCATCTGTAAATCGATATTCAGGAACATAAGAAACATCAGCAAGATTCGGAAAATGCTAGATGGCAATGTAGTAAAATCTCTAGTGCACGCTACAATTACATCGCGACTAGACAATGGAAATTCATTGCTGAGCGGCATAACATAACAAAAGTGCCCCACTGGCTACCGGTAAATGAGCGCATTGACTATAAAGTCGCGCTACTGGTCTATACATGCTTAAATGGCCTGACACCATCTTATCTATCATCGCTAATTTCCAGAAAAATAACAGTAAGGTCACTCAGATCAAGCGAACAGTTACTCTGTGTCATACCACCATCTAATCTTTCTATTGGGAAACGTGCTTTTTCTAATGCTGGACCAGAAACCTGGAATTCTCTTCCCTCAAAAATTCGGAACTGTCATACCATCGAATCATTCTAAACTCAACTGAAAACATACTTCTACAAAAACGCATATAATTCCAATCATATAAATCTTAAACGCTTTTGAGCAGTTAATCCTGGAACTAGCGCTATATATAAATGCCTCCATACATACTTACGTACGTACGTACGTACGTACGTACGTACGTACATACATACATACATACATACATCCTTGAATTTTTAGTCTTGGTGCGGTGGTCCAGTGGAAAGATGCCTGGTTGTGGATGCTATGCGGAGTTGCAGAATGGCGGTTCACTCCCCCCGACCGGAGATGGTGATCAACAAATTAAACTAATGGGTGCATGACTGTCGGCTAAGTTAGCACATGGAAATTGAAGCCGCACGTTTCCAGTGCATCAATAAAATTAAAATACATATACTGCCAGAGCTGTGCTGGAGTCAGAGTACAATAGGCGTAAAAAAGCCTAGGATTGAATCGTGGCAGATCCATCCACAGATAGTCCCATATGAATCGTCAGTGTGCCAGTATAGCAGACATGTGAAAACTGGTCAGCCAAACCTAGACGTTTAGTCTTGGCGTGGGTGTCCAGTGGAAAGATATCTGGTTGCTGATGCTATGCGGAGTTGCAGAATGGCGGTTCGATCCCCCAACCGGGAGATGGTGATCAACAAATTAGCACATGGAAATTGAAGCCGCACGTTGCCAGTGCGTCATTAAAATAAAAATAAATACATACATACATACATACATACATACATACATACATACATACATACATAAATCACAGGTACGACTGCCACTTGAATATGTAAATATTGTCTGGTGCCCACATTTAAGCAAAGATATAAACCTGACTAAAATGTTCAAAGAAGTGACACTAAATTGGTGCCCGGTATGAGAGGCTTGCGTTATGAAGACAGAGAGCACACCATTACACCATCATCATTATCCTACAGAAGCATGCACAGAGAGATGATAGAGACCTTTAAGTATCTACATTCCTAATGTACAACAAAGGCCTTTCAGGGTTTGCAACTGAATCCACCCAGATAACCAGAGTCCAAGGGCTCAAGCTACACAAATTCCAATGCAACTGCTACTTCAATTCGTCTACAATATAATGATAAACCACAGTGTCTCGCTATAAGTCAAGACGTTTTACATGCCTCATCCTAAGCTGTTTCAGGAATTGCCATGATGAGCTGTTGTCACTCCTGACGTAGAGCACAGATCTCCACAATCCCACCATTATTATCTGTCACCACACATTTCTCACCCACTCACTGTGCTCGGCAATCATTTTATACATAGCGAATCGAATTACGATGGTCATGCATTGGACATGATAGAAATCATTAAACCAGTTTGCTCCATCCCATCGTTCTTCACAGTGTGGATTCATCGACAGATTCTTCGAAAGAAAAATAATGAAAGAGAAACTGTTTATCTGTAGGGGGGTTGAAGAGGGGTTGGTAGCAGTGTAAGCATTTGCCACGATGAAAGGGAGTCGAGTGTTAGCACTCGACTAGCGCTCACATACATTTCATGAAAACACATTCTGCTGAACAAATCACATGAGATTGATATTTGGCAAACATCTTATTACAATGTCATCGCTTTGAAAAAAATCGATAATAACGCATGCACCCATTCTCTAGCTATTGTTGTTTACCAACGAGTACAGATTAAGGCATTTTTAAGTAAAAGCTATATGCGCGATGTTCTGGTTAACGTTAACAGTAGCAAGTGCAATTAATTGTGGGAAGTTGGTTGGAGACCGAATGCCTTATCATTCACAGCGTATGATACATTTCAACAATTAAGAGCCACCTTACGAGCATAAAGATAGTAGCATAAACACAGCTTATTGTTTACTACAAGTCAAATATCCATATAAATATATCCTTTTTGGCAACATAAAAGTGATACGTTGTAATCATGTTTTTGCTCTATAATTCAGTCAAACCTGACCATCTGCTGGTTACACCATTACGTAGTCGCTATAGACCCTTTTAAACCGTTAACCCTCGAATTTATTCAAGAAAATTTCAATTCTCTCATAGAAAATGACCATTTGCAGACCAAGAAAAGACTGTTTTTGAAAATTTTTCATTGGAATGTCTGGCTCTGTCGGCTATCCATTTGTCTAGACATTGTGGATGGAATTTGTGAAAGCATGGTGTGTGAACAATGGCATATGGGTTGGAGAGTGGTATGTCAATGGGGCTTAATAAAGGTTTCGCTCATATGCACACATGCGCATGTAATCCGCATGTGCATAAGACAATATGAATGTATTATGAGTGACTAGTCAATGAGGTCCCGACTACAAAAACAATATAGCTAGCTATCCATTATCCAGACATTGAGGCCGCAACCACTCACCACCTACTACCAATACCCACCACCACCACCACCACCACCACCACCACCACAGACACTACAAACACCCACCACCACCACCACCACCACCACCACCACCACCACCACCACCACCACCACCACCACCACCACCGCCACCATAAGCACCACCACCACCTCTACCACCACCAACACCACCAGCACAATCACCCACCACCCTCATCACCACTAGTACTATCACCAACAACACCACTACCACCAGTACCAACACCTACCACAAACCACTAAGCACTAAACCTCATCCCACCACCAGCACCACTACCACTACCACGAGTACCAACACCCACCACCAAGCATTACCCCCACCCAACCACCACGACAACACCCCAACACCACCACCTACCCACCACCACCACACCCTACTTCCACCGCCACCACCAACATCAACACCACCCACTCTGATTCATATATCGAGGGATATGGGGAACACACCTGGATATATAGCTACAAGCATCACATCACCACGCACATAAGGAACCACTGTTTTATTTGTATCCATATTCTTTACATTGAAGAACATATTACAAAGGATAAAACATATAGTTTCTGTTACTAGCATAAACAAATAGTCAATGATCTGGAGATCCAAGTATCGATGGGTAGACTGATACCTTATGCATCAGATCCATCATCATCTCCACCAGAATCATCATCATCATCGTCAATGACAGCATCGAGATTGTTCCTTATGTAATTCATGATCATAAACTCTCTTTTAAATGATAAAATGAGCGTAGAGTTGTGCAATCTTCCCCACTGGAACATTATGGCATTACACTTTGTAAATAAAGCATCAGCATATACGGAATAGACATGTTGCCTACACCATTGTGGGTCTATGTTCACTTCACCATCCTCTTCTTCGAAACCTGATTGTTCAGCGTTTAAGTCATGCTTAATATTTTGGAATATGGCGAATAGGTCCTGATAGCCTATGACTTCTTTTTCATCTTCACCTTCATTTTCACTCTCAGACTCCATTGAGTCATCATGCGCGTCACTCTCCGACCTGATTAGCTCATCATCTTCGCTCCTCATCTCTGTCATTTTTTCATCTTCACTGTCTAGATTTTCAATATATTCATTGCTATGGAATTGGATCTTATGCCGCTTCATGTCATTTGACGTATCAAAATTGTAATCACATTCAAAACATTTGCGTCGTGGCATATTGATTACAGCATACATCTAGCAAGTGTTCAAGTTACAAGTCAATGGTCTTCAAAGAAATCTTAAGACTGCCTAAACTACCTAACTACTCTGCAGTTAAAATACACGTCCAGCCACTTTGGGATGTTTAAACTGGAGTGAGAAAATGGATTGAATTTTAGCCATTTTATAGGCTTATATGCACAGTGGCCGCAAATCCTGACATGCGGCCACAAAATCCGCACACGCGGCCGTAAAATCCACACATGCAGCTGCAAACACATGTGGCCGCAAAATCCGCACATGCGGCCGCAAATCCGCTCATGCTGCCGCAAAATCCACAAATCTGCACATGCGGCCTCAAAATCTGCACATGCCACCACAAATCCGCACATGCGGCAGCAAATTCGCACATGCGGCCGCATGCAGGTGCATGTGGCCGCATGCATATGCAAACATTTTGGTGTGCTTCTGTGTGTGTCAAGGCATGTACATACACAAGCTGCTGCATGTATAAATGTGGTGCTGTCTGTATAAAATTGTGGCTGCTGGATGTATAAATGTGCGGCCGCATTTATACATGGAGCAGGGGACAATGTGTAGACAAATCGATAGCCGGAAGAGCCAGTCATTCCATTGCTTTATTGCCATTTTATAAGATCATATGTACTGTGCCCACAAATCTACACAAAATCTACACATGCGGCTGCAAATCCGCACATGTGGCTGCACATCCGCACATGTGCCCACTGTTATTATCATCAACCAACCGACGAACTACAACATGTCTGGACACATTTATGTGCATAGTCTGTGCTATGAATAATGTATTTCATGAAAAATATTAACCATACAAAACATAAAGCCTCTCTTTTCAACATTCAACATTGATCAGTAACATAGTTTCCAAAAAGGCATTGAGTACGTTTATTCAAGCGTTAGCCACTACTATCTTTAAAGCCATATATCTCCTTAAATACGATAGATAAATGCTCATTATCTATATAAGATTATACATACAACATCATTAAGTATGCGTATACATATATATATATATATATATATATCCCATGTAACACTGAACTTCACTCTGGAACATGCCCACCAGCCTTTTTTTGAAAATGTATGATTTTTGAACAAATTTTGAAAATTTAACGATTAAATAACTGAGAAACGCTGACACCCCTCCCCCCAAATAACAACCCATCTTAGGAGGGCTTTAAGGTGGCGTGATACAATAGCACATGCATCAGTGTTTTAGCTGTTACAAACCAGCTGCTGAGCAGTTCTTTCATAGCAAGTACCGATGTTATGTCAAAAAACAATTAATCATTATGACAACAATAATCTCCATGGTTACCATGTAAAAAACCCATTAAGCTGAGAGGAGAACAATAACCGCCAGTGGTACATCAATTAAAAGTGTACCGCTGACGGCCATTGTTCTACCTAATTTGCATAGCAATAGCTGCCAACCGCACACACAAAATACTAAATTCTGATTGGTCGAGAGAGAACAATAGCTACCAGCGACCCCCATCACTACTATCATCATACTCAATATATAAAATAGTTAATCTTTTAAAAGAATATAGTGCGCCTGTTGTCTCATGTTCGTCATCGTATCAATGTAAGCATCACTAACTTTCATCGACCAAATTTCATCCAGCCAGTGTTTCGTGTTCATGGACTGGAAACCCAAGCTAGATGGAACCTGGTACCTAGCTTCGGCGGGTAGCATTCTAATTTTGTACCCAATATCTCGTTATGTGAGATATCTTTCGATGACAACAGTTTGACTGCAATATATTTCATCCTATGACAGCTCTAATCTCTTGAAAAGTCTGAATATTTATCTTCTTTACTTCAACAACAAATCTGTCTTTTCCAAGTATTCGAACATTTGCTGTCGCCTTTCAACTTTGCCACAGTTTACTTCTTCTGAAAATTTCAGACTACTACTATCATCGTCTAGCCATATTATTCTGGATTGGTAACAGGCCACAGTAATCACGCTGATCATTACAGTTCTCTAGAGTGTGTTACCACCAAAGCTCTGATTTTCAGAATAGTCTTTTTCTGGATCATTCGGTGTATTTCTTCTACACGGTTGGCCACCAGTGTGGACTAGTCCAACAGCATCATCACTTATCTGTGTGATTTCTTCAACCAGTTTATCAGATATACCGTATACCTCTGTCCATCTCGTAAACTTCATAGACTGCCAAGTTTTCTTACAAATTCTCGAAATAATTAACAAGTAAATTTTCATAATTATTTTTTAAACGTTCCATATTTTTATAATTAAGTAATTCATTTATCCAAATTCATATGTTCATTATTATTTTGAGCCACTCGGTACAATTGTATTACTATCACTCCAAAAGTTCGATATCGATAAGTGGTCAAATAAGTGGTCAAATAAGTGGTCAACTCGCTAGTATTACACCGTTCACATTATGATGCACAATTCCTGAATTAAAATATGCATCACAATTAATTAAAAATATATTAAGATATTTGGTGATTAACTCTTTAACCAATTGATATCTTTTGAAAGAATGATGGGAGCTGTTGAACCTTAATTGCTATAATTTAAATGGAAGCATATCTGGGTTAAGTAGCTTAATTATGCTATTCCCTTTACGACTTCGACATCATTAAAGAGATCAGCGATGCTAGTCTGGTTGTGTAATGAGGAGCTCTTGTGGTGACTGAGCAATGTCCCGCTTTGATTACGTCATACATATCTGAATATTGATCATAACTTGATTGCAGTTATATCGCTATTGTTAATCAATGTTGGTAAAAAGCAGAGACATGTGAGCTTTACATTCTACTCCTTAAAGATCAGCACCACAGCAAAACTCTAGCCGTATTAACCATAGAATTCCTGATCCATCGATAGTAACTGTATAATTTTCGTTAATTCGAGCGCTTCATATCAACTTGAAACTATTGATCTGATCATCAGTAAATTGGTGTTTATCATTGTCATGCAGGTTAAATTAATACCTGTATTAGCCTATTCGCCCATCATTTTAGGCCGCTTGAGTCACTATAAGCCCTATTTCCATCGCAAATAACACTTTCTTGGGCATGAACTTGAAGCGACCTTTTGTCTAATTATGTCATATTTGATTTAGATGGCAACATCACTAGGATACGATATACTCTATATATTCTAAAGCTTGTGATAGCCTCATTATTTTTAATAGTCGTTGCTCTTCTGTGACAACTACCACAAAAATGTCATCAAACAATGCAGCCACCAACGCCATTGCTACGGCCACTACATCTACCACAGAGAATACTACCACTACTACCACCACCACCATCACCATCATCGCCACAGTCACAACCACCACCACCTCTACCACCACCACCACCAGCAGCAGCAGAAGTGCCACGAGCACAACAACAACAACAACAACAACATCAACAACATCAACAACAACAATAACAACAACAACAACAACAAAAACAACAACAACAAAAACAACAGCAACAAACTGCAACAATAACAACAACAACAATAATAATAACAACAACAACAATAACAACAATAACAACAATACCAATAACAACAACAATAATAATAACAACAACAACAACACCAACAACAACAAAAGTATCAATATAATTGCCGATGACAAAGGGAGAGTACCAGCGACTATCACCACGAACAGCAGCAGCAGTAGCAGCAACACCGCCGACGCCGACGCCGTCAATACATTCGCTGATGATGAAGAGGGCAGTAGCAGCAGCCAGCATCGGCAACAGCACCACCACCACCACCACCACCACCACCACCACCACCACCACCACCACCACCACCACCACCACCAACACCACAACCACTACAACCACCACAACCACCACAACCACAAGCACCAGCAGCAGCACCACCGTCACCGACACCGGCATCGGCACAGACACCAACAACAACACCAACACCATCAACCACAATGCCACTGCTACAGTCAAAACAACAACAGCAGCGGTAACAGCAGGATCAGTAGCAACACTAACAGCACCAGCTAGGGCATGCATTATATACACGCACGCACGCACGCACGCACGCACGCACGCACGTACGCACGCACGCACGCACATACACATGCGCGCACACACACAGCAGTAGCAGCATGAGCAGGAGCAACAACAACAACAACAACAACAGTCACAGCAGTGGCAAAGATGATAGTGCCGTCAACGTAACACACGATTACAAGAACAACACAGCAGCAACAACACCAATAATCTCTGTTCAATATGTATTAAAGATGAAATTAGCTGGATGAAAATTAAACACATACTCCTATTTCTGGTTTAACTGTTAATGAATACACTGCACCATGTGATGCCACATACTCCTATTTCTGGTTTAACAATTGGTGAATACACTGCGCCATGTGACGGCACATTCTCCTATTTCTGGTTAAACAGTTGGTGGATCAACTGTACCACGTGATGTCACATACTCATATTTCTTGTTTTACAAGTTAGTGGATACACATTATCAGGTGATGTCACATACTCATATTTCTTGTTTTAACAGTTGGTGAATACACTGCGCCATGTGGCATCATCAATAAATGTGATGCTACAAAGTATCTGTACTGTAAGCAGGGGCACAGCAGCACAGGGTGTTTGGCTGCTGCATGTGATTGCATAAGAGGATACAAAAGAATTGTCGATGAGTGTGTACTAGGTAAACTTCTTATAGATTACCTTGTACTCTTTCTCAGGCGAAAGCTGCATGACCCCCATAATTCCCACCTAATAAGAGTTGTGAGGAGAAGTAAGATGGTGAGTTGATGAAGCCAACTGAGATGTAGTTGCCTTGGTATATTGTTTTTGTGATTTGCGCATGTACCTGTTCATATGTGATCATAGAACATTAGAAGGATTCATTTTACCTATTCACCTCCCATTTTAACTCAGCTCCGCCCACTTTACACGTGCGGGGAAACACCTTTAACCTTGGATTCGCAGAATACCACTTCCAATGCCAGCTAAGCCGGTGATTATTTTTAACTAATTTAGCAATGATCTGCTAATGCCTATTGTAGCAACAAATTAATTTCAACATATTCAAAATAATTTTGCTTACATTGTAAATTCGCCAACAAAAATTATTTTATATAGTTACTGTCAAACATTTGCCCGTTTTGCTTGGGACCTACATCATTTGATTGCAACGTCAGCTAACGAGTGACGTATTTTGACTATTCGTCTAGACGACAAAAGATTTTGTTCACGTATATTCATAACCACTTGAAAATTATGATGAGTCGCATTATGTAATATGCCTGGTCATAAAGAAATGGTCATCCGTATCAGTATAGATTACCTGTTAGGTGGATCACACTAAATCGTTGTTACGTGGGGCAGTGCAATACTCTCATCTTGTCTAGCCTTTAAGTGGACCACTATATTTTAAGCACTAATGGACCTTTCCGGTTTTAGCTATGCCCCGCCTATTGCTAGCTAAACTCCACTCACACCTCGCTCATTTTGGGATCGATCGATCTCTGAACATACGGACTACCAATTTCCAAAAAAGTACATAGGTAAGCTGTTGACTATTTTGAAACTAGTTTGACTTGGTGCTGTTGCTGCCTAAGGCATGTTTATTAAAGAGCAAAGAATTACAAAGACATATAATTCATACAACGTGTCAGACTATTTGAGATTTGATGACGACCTATATGGAACTCTTTGTGACGTACTGATTGTGACGTAATCATACACGTGTTGATCTGATTAAGACGTCATGCGAGGTCAAATGATGGATGCATAATCTGGAAAGGTGAATTAAACAGAGAATTAATTGTAATATACAATTGAAGAGACAATGGTAAGCACTATGATATCAGTTATTAAGAATTGTGGAGACTATGCACCTGTCTGAGTCATAAAGTTGGATGTGTGTTCTGTTAATTTTGTTAAACAGGTATTCGGTTAGGTGGCGCTTGCACAGTTGGGGCTACAGACGCATGTATTTTGGCCAATAGCGAGTGTGCTACCTTCGATGGGACAACAACCTGTGTTTGTTCCACTGATTTCATAAACTTGTCTGAAAACTTATGTGCTCCATCGACATCCAGGAAAATAGGAACAGCTTGTGTAGCTGCTGATTCTGAAACATGCTTCTATGAATCAGGTACCCATAATCAGAGGGAAGGTTGCTATCAATATCATCAACCAATGTACCTTTCCAGTTTTAACTATGCCCCGCCCACCTCTAACTAAGCTCCACCGAAACTTCACCGTGTTGGGATTGATGGATCCCCGAAAGCCCTAACTATCAATATGCTGAAGACTATACAGGTAAGTTGTTGAATAGTTTGTAACTAATTGGGCTGGGCGCTGTTGCTGCCTATGGCAGCATATTAAATACAGCATATTTATTCAATAGTAAGGACATACAATTCATACAACGCATAGTCCGTCTTCAAATATGCATTCGTGGCATACTTTTCTACGCCATTCGTGATGTCATAATGACGTCATTCATTATGATCATTCTACACGTCACGTAGTTGATTGTGACGTCACATTGTGGTTGGATAAAGTGGAAAGATCTTTCAACACCAAGATATAACTTAAGGAGAGTATATAGTAGAATAATACATGATGCTTTATTAAACAAAAGCAAAATAATCTAAGAATAGAGTCTCATTTTATTTATGTTACATTACTTTCAAACGTGGAAGTGACAGATATTTACATATTTTGAAACTAATTTAAATGGAAGCTATTGCTGGCTTAAACAACAGCAGCTTTCAGTCAAATTTGTTTCAACAAACTCATAAGTCATAATTGTCATATTAAATACAATGTTAGTTTTGGATCGCAAATATGAGTCATATATCAAACCGTAACTTAATCACTGAAAATATTTGACTCTTATAATTAATTCTTGAGTTCAATATGACAGGTACAATCTAAGTTGATATTTTTTATAGACGAATTAGCTTTACTACAGAAAACAATAGATCCAGACCAAAATAGCTGACGTATGCATCAGATTATGCAATAACGCATATATAGGTAATATAAAATATGATAGCATTCAATAATGGATTAAATATGTAACAATATTTCTTATTTTAGAGAGACAATTGATGAAGTCTGATTGCCCAGCAGATGGAACATGCATATGCCAAAATTCTAAGCAACGAGGAGCTACCTGTATACCAAGTATGGGGCAATAACTAAGCATGCATGCACGCACACACCCACGCGCACTCACACGCACTCAGGCAGGCACGCAGGCAATTCAAATGCACAAGTATGCATGTACGATAGACACGCACGGATGCACCCACCCACCCATACACACACACGCACGCACGCACGCACACAAACGCACGCACGCACACGTACATACTCAGGGATGCGTGCATGCACACACATACTTACATGCACGGGCGCACATACTGATGCTCGCAAAATATGTACAGAAGCACGCATGCATGTGCTCATACACGCATGCACGATTTACACACATGGGCATGCACACGTTCACGCACGCACGCACATACACAAATAATTGACACACATGCACACGCACATACACACACACACACATGCACACACACATACGCGCACACACACACGCACGCACGCACGCACGCACGCACGCACGCACGCACGCACGCACGCACACACACACACACACACACATGTACATGTACACACGCATACACGCGCTCATATACATATGCCATGGCACTAAATGCCTTTAATACTTTGAAGAAAATTAATCTTTCAATAAGATCACTATATTATTTTCATCACATGGATTCTCTAACTAGCACTTTGATATATCTGTATAGTTGATATGATAACTTGATCATATACACAAAGCTTTCAGCCCATTTAATATATCTCGATATAAGCCCATGTGTAATAATCAACAACAGCTTTTCATTGGTTAGATATCCCATAAGATATATTTTGATTGGTTAGATAATGCATAATAATCCCATGCCTTGTGACTCCGCAAATGTTTCCTAGCAACAACAACAAATGTTTCCTAGCCAGACATTTAAGAACTTTGATTAAAAGGAGGTCTTTGTGAACAATGGTGATCGTATGGAAAACAATGGCGTCTGTACGCACTGGTATGTGAGAACAATGTCGTCCATCCTCAGACGGCAAAGAGATTTACGAACAATGCCGTCTATATTCGCATGCTTGAGAATCGCTATTTAGTATATTCCTGGTAAAACCCCGTTGGATGTCCAGAAAATGTTAACCCCTAACAGTTTGGTATTTTATGTTTTAACTTAGCAGCACATGCCCCCCCCCCTCCGTGGTTATCTACCATGGTAGTGTGGTATGTAAAGTAAAAATAATGGGTGTTCTGATAATAGGATGTAAAATAGAGTTTAAGAGGTGGTCTGATAACGGAGGTCTATGAGGAGGTTGAGGAGTAGCGGAGAGGAGGAGGAGGAGGAGGAGGAGGCTGAGGAGGAATGCTATAGCGGCCGGCTGTTCTCTGCACTTAAGCAGAGCGTGCCTGTCTAGTTCGTTGTCGATATTTGTTCTTTTTTATAAAAGAAACATTTTATAGTGTAGATTTTACAATTTTAAATAAAGTATGGATTAAGTGTGCGTTAAAGACATAACAAAATGGCAGATAATTTAAGCGCCGATGTTAAAGAATGTGAAGAGGTGGTTAATGTGATTTTGCAGCAGATGCGTGACTCTGATGTCGCTACATTAAACATGGATCTACCATTATCACCTGATGAACATGTGGATAACCTTTCATATCTGGGTTCTATGTTATATGAGCCCGCCTTTACAATTTCGCAAACGCGCGTATCTGATGAACATTACGACATTTCATTACGTGATGTAAATGATAGTGATGTCAACTCTGTTCCTGATTACTGTGAAGTCATTCCTGAAGTGTCTGTTACGAATACTGATGCTGATGTTTTCAATTATCTGGATGATTTATATGATTATGACGTAATCATACCTGCACAACCTGGTTCTACCGATCATACGAGAACTGAACTATCTATTCCTGATCTGAGTACTGTACCATCATCGTTTTTCGATTATCCTCATAATGATTGTGTCATAATTGATCCTAATTATTCGACCAATGTACGTGATGGAAACGAACTAAATTTAATTGATGTTGCACCAGGTCCAGACTGTATTGCGCCTTTTGCTAATGACCTAGGATTTAGCATGCCATCTTAATGATTAAGATATAAATTTATTTGACGATGCACCCTTCTTGACTGTATTGTGCCTTCTGCTAAGGACCTATCTCTGGATTTAGCATGCTTTCCTAATGATTCCGACCTAAATTTATGTGACGATGTGCCAGTTCCTGACTGTATTGTGCCTTCTGCTAATGACCTATCTCTGGATTTAGCATGCCTTCCCAATGGTTCCGACCTAAATTTATGTGACAATGTGCCAGTTCCTGACTGTATTGTGCCTTCTGCTAATGACCTATCTCTGGATTTAGCATGCCTTCCTAATGATTCCGACCTAAATTTATGTGACAACATGCCAGTTCCAGCCTGTATTGTGTCTTCTGCCAATGACTTATCTCTGGATTTAGAATGCCTTCCTAACGATTCCGCGTATCGCATCGATGTTCCTACACATCACGCTCTTATTGACACGTGTGCAAATCATTCGACAGATGAAATTAGTCTCATCGCTGATGAAATCAGTCGATGTATAGCAGAGAATATAGCGCTTACAGATGATCTACTTAAACATTATTTGCAACACTATGAGTATGCTCAAATCGGAGGGTCGATATTTGATTATACCAACTATATATCTGCGCAAATACCATAGTAAAAGGTTTCATCTTGAAGGTACTGAATATAGTGTATCTTTTAAAAGTTATCCTATAGCCGATACACCACTTTCTCATTCGTGTCAGGCATCTTTCAATCTTTGCTCGATATGTATAGTGAATATAGTAGTGTTCAGCCGAATGATCACGTGAGAATCGAGTTGATTCACCCTTCTTTGGAAATGCTGATGGATTTTAGGCTATGGAATGAAATTACGCCTGACATAATTTTAGAATCAGTGGAAAAAGTCATTCAGTCAGATACTGATTGTAGGTTATTAGAGGGTTTTGAATTTCATGTTTTTCGTGTAGAGGACTACAACTCAGATGGGCGAAATGATACTCCCCCTAGGTGCGATCGATTCTGGACATTTAAATTTATTAAATTTACATTCATCTGATTTAGATGCGTACATGCGCATGAAAAGATGTACTATACCCGTATGCACCGAATATCCATTCTGTTTCGCAGCAGGAATATTTTTAGGAATAAAATTTATTGAGAAAATGAACAAATTAATCTCTGCAAATGAGTGGCATAATTTGAGATGTAATAAAACATATTTGACGCATATGGCGCGTGAATATCATACAGCTTGTTGTATTCCTGAACGCGAAATTAATAGTACTGATTGGAACAAATTTCAGGAACATTTTGGCGATCAATTTTATATTCAAGTCTACTCAGAGTCAACGCATGAACGCCTATCTGGTAGCGAATCCCCGAGTTTACCATGCATACATCTTATGCATTCAGAGCGCGATAATCATATATCCTTAATCACATCTATGGCCACATTTCTTATGGTAGTAATTACTGTACGCGGTGTGATGCATCATTCTCTAATCATCACTCATGCACAGTGCGGTGTCGTAGTTGTCAGACACCTTATTCTGATAAAGGTTCTTGTACTTCTACAGATAATAGCATATTACGCATAAGATAATGTGTACTGATTGTCATCATAAGTTTTATAACCGTCAATGTATGGTGAACCACCTCTCTAATGGGACCTGCGAAATGGTGACGGCATGTCCCCATTGTTTCAGTCGCATACGTAAAGATGACGATAAACACCTATGTGGTATGACAAAATGTGATGCATGTAAAGAAAAGTATGTCATTACTGAAAATCATATGTGTTATCATAAAGTAATTGAAGAACCTATTTTGTCATTATCGCATGCACGCTCTATGCGTACGAATGGTGACAATTGTAGTTATGAAGATTTTCAAAAATACATCATTTATGATACAGAAACATATTTATTGCTTATCAACAGTAGCAATACTAATATTCTTGCTGAGCATAAAGTCAATCTCGTGGTTGTCAACATATGTTGTGATGCGTGCTTCGAGCGCCCACTTGAAGATGATTGCTCTACATGTCATCGAGGCACGAATTATGGATATGTTCACTTTTGGGTTAGACGCAGTGGATCAGTTCGTTAGCTGGTTGACACATGTTAAGGCTGCGCGTGTCATTAAAGAAATCACAAGAAAATATGCTTTCTGTGACTACTTGGTGATCACTCACAACGCACGTGCCTATGATTCTCTGCTAATGACCTATCTCTGGATTTAGCCTGCCTTCCTAATGATTCCGACCTAAATGTATGTAACAACGTGCCAGTTCCAGCCTGTATTGTGTCTTCTGCCAATGACTTACCTATGATTCTCTTTTACTCCTTCAATGCATTTGCAAAACTGCTAACCTGCATCTTAAATCTACAAATATTATCATGCGCCATCATTCAGTTCTCTCATTTGACGTAGGCGCTATTCGGTTTATCGATTCCATTAACTTTTTCCCCTTTCATTACATAAGGTGGGCGATGCTTTTAATCTTCCTGTTCATAAGGGGACATTTCCCCATCAGCTCAGCACACCTCAATATTGGGGTATGGTAATACCCTTTCCCGAGAGGAGATATTCTGTCCACAAAATATAAATGTGAATGAATTAATTGAATTTGATCACTGGTACAACTACAAGATATCTAGACACGAGCACTACGATGTTGATAAAAAAAATCTCATCGAATATTGTAATGATGACGTAACCGTCTTACGGTTAGCCATGTCTAGATTTAAGACTTTATTTTCTGAATTGACGGATGGCCAAAATCCATTTGTGACAGGGATAACGCTAATGGGAGCATGTAATTTGGCCTATCGCACTTTATGGCTTTGACCTGAGAGCGTACAGACTTTACCTGATTCCTCACTAAGAGCAAAACGTGCGTACAGCGTTTTGGGCGTGGAATGGATGGAATGGGTCAGTCAATGCGAGGGTCGCCAAATCGTGTATGCGCTAAATGGTCGTGAACAGAAAATATGCAAACATTATGTGGATGGAATTGATGTATCTGAAAAGACTATTTTCGAATTTTTAGGTTGTAAATTCCACGGACATGAGTCTACTTGTTGCGGTGATAAGCGTGATACAACATATACACCATATGGTGATCAGACATATGGAGAAGCATATTCTGTGCTTCAATGCCACATTTCTTGATTTGAATCATGCGGATATACAGTGAGAATCATGTGGGAATGTGACTTTAAGAAACAAGTCGCTGATTCCTCTGCGCTAAATGATTTTATCACCGAATTGGTCTTAGCCCACCCAATATCTCCACATGAAGCGCTATTCGGTGGACGTACGTCCGCGATTCATTTATTTATGGAAGCAGATGAGCATACTATGCTTGAATATTTAGACTGCATTTCCTTGTATCCTTCAGTGAGGAAACAATGCTGTTTTCCAGAAGGGTCATATACGGTACTAAGTGGCGATGACTTGAGTAATAAGATGGCGCATGACTTCTTTGGTCTTATTAATTGCAAAGTCCTTCCACCTCGTGATTTATACTTTCTCGTGCTACCTGCTAGAATAAATTTGCGCCTCATGTTTGAACTATGCACCAAATGCGCGAAAAATGAACAACCTTCTGTATGCGAACAGGACGATTTTCTCTTCGTGATCATAAAAAGAATAGCATGATATCAACACGTAAAGGTCTTCTCTCCCTTCTGAATGATAAAAGTATGACTGTAGGCACCATTACATTCCTGAACGAGAGTCTTCTAATGGCCTCCTATTCAGTCAATGATGAGTATGTTCAGTCACCATTAAATACCAACTGTATTCGTGCATCTTTCGTGACAGCTTATGGCCGAATAAACCATACGAAGTCCTGTCCTTACTCGGACGCCGCATAGCCTATCATGATATTGATTCAGTGGTACTTAGTACCCAGGAAGATGAGCCGGCCATTCAAGAATGAAGTGGGTATCTAGATTCTTGGACGAGTGAAATCCCCTCCGATTACGAATTAACGAGTTTTTGTGCACTCGGTTAAAAAAACTATAGTAATGGATCGTAGTGATGATCCATCGATCGTTAAACAGGTTACGAAGGTTAAAGGTTTAACACTGGGTACTGAACAATCTAAACAAGTTAATTTTGATACAATAAAAAAATCCATTGAACCAATTATAACCGGTGGTGGAATTACAGATACTAATAGCGTACTGTTAAGCTACCTATCAAAGATCATGCGCACTGATCATTTTAGAATTCTTTCAGTAAATAGCAGTAAGATTTTCAGACCCGTCTATAAAAAAGGAATTTTGAAGCTGGGAGATGTATCATCAGTACCCTATGGTTATACTAGCATAATATAAATATAAATGGTAACATTGCACTGTATCAGTCAGTACATAAACAATGTCGGTACCATCCATGTCCGACGAAGCCGCACTAGCTGCCCGCACTATAATAGCAAATATTGCTGGTCTGTGTAACGCTGATAAGGATAAGATGCGTGCATTGTTTATGAGGAGCATGCAGTTCGCTTGAAGAGATGGCATAATTAAAGGAGGAAGAATTATACTCATGTCTGAAATTAGCAAGGGTTTATTAACCGAATATGGGATAGACATTATGCATTGGGTTCAAGTATTATTGTTGCAAAGCTACATTAATCGATGTCTTTCTCATTCATAATGTATGCTTAGTAATCGCACGCATTTCAAGTCTTATATTACTGCAAAAATATTATGACTGAAAGTTGTTGGCATCCGCCATGAACTTACAGTCAGATAGTTTCACAATATTTTGCACATCCAGCAATAATACACATTGACTTTAGTGTACTGAGTGTAATGGTTAAAAGTTGGTCATGCGTGTTATTGCTCATAAAGTGTTCGTTGGATGGTAGAAGACAGTGTTCGTCCCATGTGCATACAATCGTTAGTGATCTAACAAACGTGCACCATACATTCAAATTAAGAACGTCTATGTACGTCATTGTAACACACGTGTTCCTCTTTACGCCATTGTGTGCATGGTATTTTCACCAGATGGCATTCAAACCGTGTGTGGATGGACAGTATTGTTACCAATGATATATAAATACCATAGTTTCGCGCTATGATTATTCGTTCTCCACGAGATCTTCTGATCCTTGCTTTAAATATTTAAATCGCTCAGCGTTTTGGTGTGACAATTCGTGTAAAGCACGAACAATACGTTTTGGTGAAAAGTGGTGTATCGATCTATGACAGTTTCATCCCGATGGTTATCCTACTAAACACGTTTATATCTCAGTGTAGTAGCATTTAAGCAGCTGTTTCAAATCATACCCGATCTTGAAGACACTGTAAAACGTGCGCGCAAAAAAGAAGGTGTACTATTTACATATTCATTGGACAATTCTGTTCGCATTTCTATCTGTGACGAACCACGTCCCACACATTGCAGTTTATACGTGCAAGACAATGAGTGGGAATTATTGAAACAGAATGCAAGTAATTTGCTGGCAGCATTACCTAACTTTTACATGCCTCCTGACGTGAGCGGTGACATGTTGTTTAGCCCGATACCTCAGTGCGTTTGCGGTGTGAAAACGAAAAAGCGAGAACATGAGTGGCATTCCATCCACTAGTGATTCCGCAGAGATGTCTAATCATGCCACGCTTACTATCGACACTATATACCTCTATTTTAAAGTTTTTAAGCGATGATGAACTAAATCTTGTCGATGATGATACCGTCAAACTGTATCACTAATGTAAAACTATGTGTCAGTCTCATCATTATTGTCCTAAGGATCATGTGCATAAGATAAGTCAGAAATTATTCGCATTCATGCTGTGTGAAAAGATACATTCGTTGGTTGTGCGAGACTGTTATGGTTGTCTAGTAAATCATCCGAGTCAACTTGAACATTCGTGTTTAGGGATTGATGTTGACCTTAATCTAATTGACAATTTTGAACTGTATAATGGGGCAGCATTATTAGAAATGGACGAAGCCGAATATTGTGCTCAACTAGTCTGCCATTATGATATATATGAACATTGTACTGATCTGTACCGCATGTGCATGCTGGAATGGTATAGGTACATTGTGGATGTAATACATGAAAAACAGATGTTGTCGCCATAACTATAATTGATATTTTCTCTATGCGCGTATTAATTTATTTAGTTTTATTTAAAAGTAACCAGGTTTTAAGCATTAAATCATAGATAATTTTTAATAAAATCATTTACGTATATTTTAAAAATAACATAATTAATTGTTTTATTTTGTCAATTGTAGCTTTGGAAAATATGTCATATTTGATTTCATTTCGTATAATCATATCTTTGTAACGATATGTATTATTGATGTCAGTATTAATAAAAAGGTTTTAAAATCGGATATCACTTGTTCAGTACTAGCACCTTGCTCTCTCTCTCTCTCTCTCTATTTTTATGTTGCTAGCGACTCGCTATTCACTCCCCCACCTCCTCCGCATGCGCTGGTAGCTGGACGTGCGTGTGCCGACGCAATGGCAACATCACTTGACTGCAATACGGCGTTACGTTACCCATTTACTATGATTGTCTGTGGACCGACGCAGTGCGGTAAAACTGAGATGATAAAAGCACTAATAAGATATCCCTACGTCATTACTCTCCCTCCACAGAGGATTGTGTACTGCTATGGTGCGTGGCAGGACGGGTATACCGTAAAATTTAAAGAGGGTGTGAATGTTGAACTAGACAGAAGTTGCAGAACATTGATGGGACTTGACGATTTGATGAATAAATGCGACGAGAATGTGGCTGACCTATTTACAAAACGTTCGAACCATGAGAATTGTAGCGTAATATTTGTGGCACAAAATCTTTTTCACAAGTCAAGCAATCAATGTAAATTATCAGTTAACTGTCACTACATGATATTGTTTAAGGATCCACGTGATGCGTCATCTATTCATTCTTTATCTAATCAGATGTACCCAGGCATACAAAGTATTTGATCGAATCATATAAGGATGCTGCACGCGAACATCACTCATATCTACTCCTAGATTTGAAACAGACGACACCTGACAATATCAGACTACGTTCATCTGTTCATCCGAAGGAGGGCTGCTACGTTTACATACCTAAGAAAAATGGCATCACGTAAAATGGAACGCCATTTGCCTATGCTGCAATAGTTGGCTAAGGTAAAGCCTTCTATCAGAAATGATGTAATCAAACAGTGTACGAACGAATTGGTGGATGTAATATGTGAATCATGCCTAAACGTATTACGTGGGAATGTTCATCTCACTAAATCATGATACAAGCAGCTGAGTAAATATAAAGGGAAAATGCATATACTGACTTGTCCCGGAGTGCCATACGCACATAAAAGAAAATTGCTACAAACAGGTGGATTTTTAGGAGCCTTATTACCAGCGGTGATCAGTACGCTAGCACCATTAATTGGTAAACTGTTCACGTGAAAAGATGGAACATACACGTAAAATGGCGCTAGTTCCTCACGAATTGATAGGTAATTTAAATGAATAAAGTAAAATCTCTTTGCTACAGACAGATCCATCAATATGTAAAGCTATTAGTCTTGACAGCGTGATATCCAATATATTAGCCAGACACGATCTGGCTGAGAATGAAAAAGTAAAATCGTATTCACAAGTATTGGATAAGTATAGGCACTACTATCAGCAAACGCAAGTACAAAAATATCAGCCCCCACCTCTGCAACCCATAACTAACTACGACGCGCTGCGCACACAAATACTTGAACGTACAAAGTGGGGAATACCAAAAACATACAAGACGAAAGCCAGTGGAGTAATTGATATTTTACGTTCGGTTCCTGAACATTTTAATGTTAATGACCTGGGCGAAGTGACAAAAGAGGGTACGTTTTTCCCATAAAGTAGTATACTTGACCTGCTTGCAAACGTTGGAGCGCATGGGCGAAAACCTCTTTTTGCTGGTATGCATGATGAAGCGGAGGGAAAGTTTCTTAACCTAAATATACCCCGTAGATTTGTAGGCCAAGAGAAAACGATGAGACAGATATATAATGGTGCAAAAAAGGATGATAGCGCCAATGAGTACACGCCTACGCATGTGAGTAAAAGAATACATAGAAAGAGTTCTCTAGCGGGCAACAGAAAGAAAAAGGGACATTCAATTCCGTTGTGGGTAAATTTAGATAAGTCATGAATGATGCTAAATTGGCAAAAGTATATTTTGATCCGAAACATTACGCATCTTTTGGTGAGAAAGAAAAGCTATATAATGCATTCAAAGGTAAAATACCACATAACTATATCGACAAATGGTTAAAACACCAAGAAGTATATATGCTTCACAGACCACGGAGAACAAAGTTTGACAGGCGAAAAAGAAGAGTTTCAACTGTCGATGAACTATGGCAGGCAGATCTATGCTCGATGGGCATGCTGGCAAAAGGGAACAAGCACGTGTTATATTTGCTATGCATAGTTGATGCCCTTTCAAAATACGCATGGGTGGAATGCCTGTTTAGTCAAATATCTTCTGCAGTGAAGAAGGGTTAGAAACAATATTGGAGGGTACTGAGCGCCGTCCCCATGCTATTCAAACAGACAAAGGGGGCGAGTTCGTAAACCATGTAATGAAAAACTATTTGAAAGATAATAGAATACATTTCTACATTTCTCAAAATGAAACGAAAGTGGCAATGGTAGAGCGTTTTCAACGCACCCTGAAGGGTCGAATATACAGATACATGATGCATAAGAATGCACAAAAGTATATCGATGTATTACCTAGTTTAGTCATGGCGTACAATAACACAACACATTCCAGCATGCGCATGACTCCTTCTGAAGTCGGCCGTGGTACTGACATAATCGCGTGGAGAAATATATATGAAGACGAAGAAACCTACCAAATCTAAATACAATCCTACTCAAGGCGACCATGTTAGAATATCACAAGCAAAAATGCCATTTGAAAAAACATATCGTGGACAATGGAGTAGGGAATTGTTCAAGGTACGTGAGGTAGCTACAGACAAATATCCACACTTATATAAATTAGAAGACTATGGAGGCAACCCGATTATTGGTACTTTTTATCGTGATGAGATACAGCAAGTGATAGAAGAAAATACTAAAGAGTACTCGGTGGAAAAAATACTTAGATGTAGAAAAAATAAAAAGGGACAACGCGAGTATCTGGTAAAGTGGATAAGTTACGCGGCTAAGTTTAACACGTGGGTTAATGAACTAAGTACTATACATCATTGACAATGGATGAATATATGGAGAGTAGATCGGATCAGAGCATGTGGCGAATGATGGGTTCGCGAGTACCGAAAGAAGAAATAGTATACCTAGCTCAAATTATAATAATTTATATCGTAATCATTACATGTATCGTGAATCTGAGTATACAAAATGGGCAACCAGGCATATGGATATCGCTTTTGAGTGGATGTCTAGGGTATATATTGCCTAGTCCGCGCATAAAGACGTCCATACATCATTCAACTCAGAATGAACGAGGATCAGTTTTACATAACGCTTCCGAGCAATAGTAGTACCCAGTTCTTTCCAGACAATAAGATATCAGAATTTCGAACCCGTTTACTTTACCATTGTCAGCCATTTTATGCAATCTTAAATGAGATATAAGAACATGAACACATGTGCCACTCCATCCTTACACAGTTCACTGTCTACAATCTGAATGTGCCTTGGTCTAGAATGTCTTGTTACCACTAGCTGATATTTAATAACAAATGATTCTGAAACATAACGACTAAGAATGTTGTCTAATTATGACCATAACTTTAATGTAGCAAGGTACATTTAGAAAATTCCATTATGCTAGATATGGAAGCTGCCTGTAAAAGGGTGAACATTAATAATAAGCAGTAAGAATGCAAAACGATCCTCTGAAATATGACGCAAATACCTAGAAGAATGCTCAATCTACATTATCTATCTATACTCAGCCCAGATAGATAGTCTGAATACAGAACCATTTCCTTTCAGTTACAATTGGTGAAGATACCTGTGAAGATAACAATGAGTGCCCCAAGCAAAGTAGCTGCACAGAAACTGGTGGCAGAAAAACATGTACATGCATAGCTGAATACGGTGCTGATTCCGAAAAGACTGCTTGTGGTAAGTGTTTTACTACAGTCAATCCTTCAAACCAGATACATAACATCTAAATGTTGAGATAAATCATGTGTTCGATTCTTTGAATGCAATTAACATCGAAGATTTTGCCTCCTGACTAAGAAACATTGTCCTATCAATCTTTTGCAATAAATGCCATTTGCTTTCACCTTTGTATTGTTTTGAAACGTTGCATACATGATTTCATCAGTGAAATGGTTAGGGAATTATGTCGTGTCTAGATAATATTACAATTTACATTACATTGTCTTTTATCATCATCATCATCATCATCATCATCATCATCATCATCATCATTTCCATCATCATCATCATCGTCAGTGGTGACGGCGATGACAACAGCAGCGGTTATGTTGGCATCATTACCATCCATGGTGGTGCGTGCAGCGACAGCAGCAACACAAACAAAAACAGCAGCAGCATCCACTGTAACAACAACAATATAAACGCCAACATGATTAGCAATATGATTATAAGATAACGACATGAAGAAAAACTTATTTTGTCGAAGAATATAATAATATAACTGATTGAACTTCTTTTTGCAGTGTTATCAACTAACCCCATTTTGGCTGCAGAGACTTGTGATGCTAATGGTGATGAGACCAAGTGTGCCACAGGCCTTTCATGTGCTGCATGCGGTGCTGATGTCAGCAAGACATGTGCTAAAAGAATTGGTATTTTTTATTTTATCATTATTATTATTATTATTATTATTATTATTATTATGAACGTGAACAAGATACGCTATTATAAAGTTCTCATAAGATGGTTATTTTATGTAATCTATCCCTCTTGGTATTCTTGGTATCTTTCATCATTTGCATCTAATACCGCCCAGTAAATCATATACTCTAAATGTGCAGTTACATAATGAAACATATCCCTTTGTATTAGAGGATTATTTCAGCATTTTATCCCAGCAAATTGATTTCTTCCATTGTGTTGAAATTGTGAGGTATGAAATTTACCATTTGATTCCCCGACTTGGTTACTTAGGTTGTCATTCATATATTAACTTTTCAAACATTTATACATGAGTATGGAAGTAATGTAGGTATTATCATTACACATAGCCCGTGTTCAGAAATCAAATGTATTACATGTGGCAGATAAGCCATGATGATATTCATTATACATATGGACTATTTACAGAAATCAGTATTTATATTAAACGCCATCTCTTGTGTCAACTGCACTCGTGAGCACCTAAGTGTATTCAAAATGCTACTTATGTCAACTAAACATGTACTCATCAAGACTTGGCAACAATTTCAATTTGTATTCAGTGAATGGCCTTTTGCAGAGCAAGATGATACTATTATTTGTAATTTCGCATTGTAATTTACAAAAAATATCTTTCTTTGTCGTGGATATGAATATTCCTCAAGACCACTGCATCTGAAAATGTTGTGAAACATTAAAATTGTAAGGACCAAGAGATGGCGCATCTCTTGTTAATCATATTTCCATTTTCCAAAGAACACTTTTCACATTTAGCTCTGGAATGCCTGTCATTTCACTGGGGAATTTTCAAAATGAGTATTCTATTGACATGCAAATTGATATTTCTCAAGACTATTAAAAATTAATTTAATGTTTTCGTTTAAGTTGTGTAAATGATATTTAATCTAGTATTGAGTGGAAAAAAGAAATAATAAGAGAACAACTTGAAAATCAGAGTGAATTAGCTCTGTATAGATTCCAAATAATTCACTTGTCAGAGCATTCCTTTATCTGTTTTTATCATTGCATGAATGTTGAACTGTGGCCGCCACCATTTTGTCAAATCAAATTATCGGATGATGTTATGGTTGATGGAATGTTAATGCAGATGCAAGACATTCTTTATTATCAAATTATTGTCATGGTCAATAGTATATAATGAGAGAGACGGCCCAATTATTGCCATAGTGAATAGTATATAGCGAGACACACAGCCTAACTATTATCATAGTGAATAGCATATAATGAGACAGACAGCCTAATTATTATCATGGTGAATAGTATATGGTGAAACAGTCAGCCTAATTAGTATCATGGTGAATTGTATGTAGTGAGGCAGACAGCTTAATTAGTATCATGCTGAATAATGCATAGTGAGACAGACAGCCTAATTAGTATCATGGTGAATAGTATATGAGACAGACAGCTTAATTATTATCATGGTGAATAGTATATCGTGAGACAGACAACCTAATTAGTATCATGGTGAATCGTATATAATGAGACAGACAGCCTAATTAGTACCATGGTGAATAGTATATAGTGAGACAGACAGCCTAATTAGTAACATGGGGAACCGTATATGGTGAGACAGACAGCCTAATTAGTATCATGATGAATAGCATATAATGAGACAGGAAGCCTAATTAGCATCATGGTGAATATTATATAGTGAGACCGACAGCCTACGATTTTCTGATTACTTGAAAAGTAAATAATCGCAGCCTCCATGAACAGGATAAATATATTAACATTTACCTATTAAAGCATACATATGTTTCTTTGACGGTATGATAAAAAAGCTAGCAATTGCATGCATATTTTTCTATGGTATGCTGTGTCCTCTGAATGTATAATATTAGCGAGGTTTTCTCTACATAATCTGTGAATGCCACTCGCATGATACATAGGAAGCAATGAACCCTTGCCCATAAGATCTATGTGCGATTGCTGACGTAAAAATAAAAATTAATATAATATTATACAAATGTAGATGATATGCGGTCATATGTTTATTATATTAACCTGTTTTTAATTGATTCTAATGTGATGCGTATTAGTTTGCTTTCTATCAGATTTGCTGTTAGGTATATAGGTGGACTGAATCGGTGGTTCGAAATTGGTAACACGTAATGTTTTAGTGCAACTCTCTTATTGAACTCCAACAAAATATAACTGTGCTCGTTAATAAGATAAAGGTAACATTTTTATCAGGTTTGCTTAGTGAATCGTGTACATCTGCCTCGGACTGTGCCAGCAATGTTGCTGTCTGTGTCGGTAGTGTATGTGCATGCCCAGCTGGGTATGTTGCATATGGAAAGATTCAGTGCATCCCCACAGGTACAGTCTAAAGTTATCAGTATTTGTTCTCGTTAATGCACAACTGAGTAAATGCATTCTAAATTGCTACCTTTTATGAAATTGTACTTAGTATTTTGAAATCAAGTTGTAATCAAATTGTATTCGAAATAACAAATCAATTATTCTACACACAGAAAGCAAATTTCAAATCTCAACCATTGGGTGCCGTGAGTGATTTACATTTTCATAACTTTGTTGGTTAAAGGAAGGGAGAAGTGAAATGACTAATGATATTTAATGGTAATTTTAAACAATATTAAATAAACTACCATTGGTAAAAAATGTAAATGAATCAGGATTATTTGAGAAAAAATGTTACTAAATCTAGGAGTGCTTAACTTGGAGCTAATTAGTTACTTCGGGGGTGCTTCGCACTCTGCCGTGTGTCACCTGTGTGAAGGTATACCACATAGGCCTACCTGAATATAGCGAAAGCACACCTGAATATAGTTTTGTAAGCAGTGTGAATACTATTCTCTATAGGCGCCGATGTAAAGCGATTATTTCACTATTGCTAATTCACAATTGATCCATTTGAAAACGTTATATTTGAAAGTAACTTTTCCTGGTTGAAGAAACAAGTTTTGGTCAAAATGATTTCAAAATACGGTGCTGTTTTCCAAGGTCGCAATATGATGCCTAATGGGTGTTTTGAAATTCGTGTGACTGAATGTAGACCATGTCTCAGGAAGCAACGGCTTTCAGTCAAATTGTTTTAAAACTAGACAGTATTTTACCTGTAGGATGTAGTGGCTAATCAGTTTCTCACGAATACAAATGAGCTTATATGACCGGCTGTAGCGCGTATTATTCATTCGCTCGACATACACCAGAGTGCATAGGTCCAACTGTGCCACTAATTGTTTCCCGCCAGAATGACATAAATGGTATTTAGCTGCTTTTTCTAATTATTCCGATTTATTTCTGTTTTTCATTGGTGGCTATAGGTTGATTATTATATAAAGCTGCCATTCAAGAGCATAACTTCCCTGTTCCGTTCCTTTAAATAAGTTAATTTTGATTACAGTGATGTTGGGTTGAAAAGTTTTAATTTTATACATTTTAGAGGTATGTGTGGGTGAATTCTGCTTTCAATTAATTTATATATATTCTCAATATTCAGTTTATTTGCAGCTATAGGGCGTAGTTCGTCAACATCTTTCTTTTCCTCGTCTATGAAGTCCAAATCGTCGGCATACTCCATCTCTATTTTCACACCCAGCGTGATCACGGGTGGGGGTGGGGTGGGGGTGGATAGTGCCTAACACACAAAATGATTATTATTATTATTATTATTATCATCATCATCGCAGGAGTTTTGGGTAGTGTATGTTTAGCTGATGAAGATTGTATAGTAACAATTCCAAATACAGCTTGTACTGAGTTCGTATGTGCCTGTGCTGCTAAATATGTGGAGGATGGCGGCGTCTGTCTACAAGGTAAGCTATAGCACAGGCCAATATATAACAACATTCAGCAGTGCATGTCCAAATTTAGATTACTAAAAGTTGATTATGTTTCCAGCAAACAAAAACTTTGCAAGCATCTAAAAGGATTTCACAATAATGCTCGTGAATAGCTGTAGTAGAAATATCCTCTAGGGTAGAATATCTTCTAAGAAGACACGAGCATCATCTAATAGAAATCTAAAGTATTGATTGTTTCAAGTGTATGACCAATAATGAAGGGATCGGATCTATAACAGTGAGTAGCGTATGACATACCTGCAATAGATCGCTTGTTAGCTGACGTCACAATCAATTGACTTATGTCCAGGAGGAAAGTGGCACAGGTCCATCACAAACTGTCAGAATTGTGTGGTGTTGTTGTTGGTGGATATAGATTATAACAAACTAAATTCTAGATCTTCATCAAGAACGCATAATTGGTGACGGGCTAAGCATTGTTGTAATTGTATGTCTTTACTATTTAATATACATGGTGTTGAATATTTTGAAACTAATTTGATAGGGCACTGTTGTTGCCATAGGTAGCAACAGTACTCAGTCAAATCAATTTCAAAATGATCAACAGCTTACCTGTATAGTGTATAGTTTTCTGGAATTGATAGTCAATGAGTTCAGGGATCGATGAATCTTAGTTAGAGATGGGCGTGGCATGGCTAACACGGGAAAGGTTCATTGCCTTAAATTTGGGATTCTAGTAATTCAGTGTTCAAGTGAAGCAAGTGGTTTGCCATTGCGGGCCCACCACAGAGGCCACTCATAATCATAAATCACTTGGCTCCTAGAGTAATGACGCAGCTCCCAGGAACCACTCTTTTTCCAACCACTAGTCTCGCATCGACTCCACCGAAGGAGATAAATCAAGTGGGTTGCCATTGTCGCCCACCCCCAGGGCGGTTCTCAGATCTTATAGGCCACTCCGAATTATAAATCACTTTGCGCCTAAAGACACCGTGAGGAACGGCCATAAAACTCCCATTGCAGACCCCCACCTATCCGAGAGAATCTCCTCACGATATCGGCCAGTGGCCAGTCTCTCTCTTTCCGACCGATAGCCTGAGGAGGATTTTTATATCTGTGGTACGATTTCCTAACATGTTGTTATTCCAGCCGGCTGGTGTGTGCGTGAGGTGTGATCTGAAACCTCGCTGGGGGTGACCTGCTAGCTCTTATATTGATTCTAGTCTTTTCACCCACTCACCCTAGTATGTACCCTTTAAATTTTGTTGCGAAATTTTGATACCTAGCTGAGGTCTTTTGAGTAGCTGTATATCCCATCCATGACTGATATTGAGTTTGAATCCAATGTCGCTGCCGCTGCACACTGAGCCACCAAATCACCAACAGTTTTAAAGATAAATAAGACATATAAATCTAATACCTTGTGTGCAATACCGTGGCAGTGATGGCATGGTGTGCTACATTACTGTTTAAGGTTATCAGCCCACTATTCATACTATAATCAATGACAATAAAAATCTATCTTCCCTGCCCTCTGTCTAGACAAACACCGTTGACTGTAATAAAAGGCTTCATTGAATGAATCTATAGTCAATTCAATAAGACATAAAACTGGTACCTGTGGCGCAATACCATGGCAGTTAGCGGGATTCGGACTCATTACTATAATACGCCAACAGTATAGCCGAGCATATAGCAGCCTATATTTTCTACAGCATTTAAACAACGGGTATACATTTTATAAACTAATAAACAGTGATGTGTGTGCGTGCATGCATGCGTGCGGCCGTACATGCGTGCATGTGTATCTGTTTGATATCCACCATAGCTTTATTATTACGCTATATACTACTACATGGACATAAAGCATATTGATAACATTTATTTATATATTTGACCAGAACTTTTCTCTCTGTCTGTCGGTCTGACCCCTTTCGTAGTGACCACCTGTCTTCAGTGACCACCTCTCCTTGGTGACTAATGGTCTGAACACCCATTAAGAGACAAGCCCCCATAGTGATATACCAGCCACACAGTATATGGTCTAAACATCCAGATACGGGAAGCTTAAGATCTATTATATTGTCAGTGAATCTGATTAACTGTGTGTACTAATAACCATGGGCTATCCCGAAGAACTATGAGCTATATGCATGGTGTAGGTTCTGTGAAAAACCGTGAAAATGTACCGGGATCATTCCGTGACCTGGGCACCTATGCAAATCGAGCACTTGAGAGTTGGAGAAGTTCTCCGACCCTATAATTCCCATTAGTAGTAGACGAGTTACTCGCCAGCACAGTACACCAGTTAAAGCTCAGAGGATATCCGCTGACAGCAATGGCAATGACGCAACTACATTAGTACCTAGATTATCTGCTAACAAGCCACAGCTTTGGTGTAGATGATGCTGTCGAGCTAAGTTATGCCCGACAAGTGGTTTGTGGACGTGAACAGATTGGAACTGATTGCTTTCCACAGGTTGCTTTTCGCTCGCGGCAGATATTCTATCTGATCTAGCCCCACCTTGGTCAGTGCGCTGTGATAGGCACTGACTGGAGGTCGATGTAGCAGGTCGGCATGTATGTGTTTGGTGGAATACCGAGCCAACACGAAGAGGATACATTCTACACGGTACTGTACCACCCCTCTACCCACCAGAGATGGCCTGGTCATGTTCTCACCACATCGGGACATCAGTTGGACAAGCGTCATGTCTATGTGCTCCGTCTAAAGCCAATATAGAAGATGGAGCCAATATTTGATCACTTGACAGGTCTTGCTGATCAAGTGTACATGTACGATGTTGATGCTGTCAAGGTTATGGAAAGTGCTGGCAAGTCGTCGCCATAAAGTATGGAGCCGAGTCCAAAACGTTATCACACCCCACCCCCACACCCTCCCCAATTCCATTTGTGTTTATGGTGTAGAACAATTTGACTGACCTAAAGGATGTCTCCAACGAACGTCTGGGTCGAGACAAGGATGGCAGCAAGATCGTGTTTCGCTACGATTTCCCGAAGAAGCGATGGTTTCGAACCTCTGATTGAGGTGTCGGAAACGAGGTGGCAGACATTAACACCCTGTATGCCCTCAGCTTCCAACTGGTCACGCCAGCTGCGGAGCATGCCCCACCGATGACAGATCATGGTGTATTGTTGACCTGGGAAAAGTATCTGCAGTTCATGTTTGAGAAGAATGAAGCATGGTATCGCGCTGTCCCTGGATGCAGATGGATGCCATGGTTGCCGCTATATAGGCTTCCAGCTGTTATTGACCTTGATGCCACATGAAAAAGGAGAGCATGGTCAGAATGTTTTATAACAATGTGTCATCTTTACTGGCCTATAAGGGCAGGATGGCACCACCCTAGTTACAGTGAGGCATAGGGTTGGGTCCACTGGAGGAAGGCTCCTGCTGCATCGGCCCTTTGATGGGCCAGAGGATGCTATTAATATGCAGGAGCGTAACCTGTGGACAGAGGGTATGTCACACTCCTCGAAGGTGAAGCGGCTCGAGCATGTCCAGTTCACCAGTTCGCAGACAACCCATATTGTGGTAGAACTGTGTATTCTAACTGATGGGAAAGTGAAGCAATTAACACTCGCCCATGATGGGATGCAGATCGGCATCGAGACCAGTACAGGCTCGATCTGATGCAGATTTTCCTTGATGTGTTCACTCTGTTTAGTTTATCCCTCCATATATAGGGCCAAGATCTTGTTTCTGCTTATAGTCCTGCTCATACCTGCCCGGCAGACACCCATGATGTTGGACGCCAAATGGTCACACTTCCAAGATGAGCCTACCACGAACTTTTGCAGAAACACATCTATGACCGCTTTAACCCACGTAAGGAGGGACGGGGTTGTCTGCAGCCGAGACGGCATGCAATCACCCGGCACCAGATCCTCTGTGTCACATGTGAACATACCAGAGTCTGCTAGGGTGCAGATGGTAGGCACTTTGGCGTTCTGCCAAGTGAGCATTGCCAAGGCCGCTGGAAGGTCCTGTGGGTAATCCGCTTATGCCGATGTGACACTGACCGTGACTACGTGTTTGTTTGAGAAGTCTAATCAAGAAATTCCTTTTTTAGCTCGATTTGATTGGCCTAAGTGTCATCGAGATATATTTGTTCTAACTCGATAGTATCATCCACATCGCCAGTCCCATCGGGATATTCCTGTTCTAACCCGAGATCACGAATCTCATCAGATACCTAAAATATTCTAACTTGGCAGCCTCATCCATATCACGAGTCTCATCAAGATATTCTTGTTCTAAACCGTTAGCATCATCTACCCCAAAATTGTCGGGCTGCTTTGCAGATAATTTAAATACTTCATTATGCCTTGCAGTCAACGGATAACCTCTGAGCTTTAACTGGTGTACTGTTGGTTTTTGGGTGGCTAACTCGGTTCCCGTCTCTGGATGTTTAGACCATGTAATGTGTTCTTGGTATATCACTATGGACGGTTGTCTCTAAATGGAGTTCAGAACTGGCGGTGGCGGTGGACATATATCTGTGCATGTGCTCTCATGGTGGCATGATTTATATACTCCAGGTCGTATCTGCCTATGCCTCGGGAAGGCCGTGGCGGGCCGATGGGTACTTTTCTATTACCACCACTAGTGGCCTCTAAGATGTGAGAGCCGCCCTGGGGGTGGGGCGGCAATGGCAAACCACTTGCTTTATCTCCACTATTTATGTTCTACTCCTTCTATGACGTGGTTTTTCCTGCTGTCAAAGAATCGGTTTCTGCTGACTATGGATGACCGTATATCTTCTAATTAAGTTACATAACATACAATGTAAAATATGATATGATGAAGAGAAGAGGTAATTGGCTATATTATATGTCACATGTTTCATTTCTGCCGTTGTTGGATGATTCTATACAGTTCTCCACATTGTCCTCCGTATTACTAATTATTTTAAATGTATATATCCACACTTTAAACAGAGTGTACCAGTGAGAATGCAGCCACTGTGTGTCCTTCATCTATCAATAAGGAGTGTGACACTGACAGCAGGAAGTGTATATGCAGAACCACTTTCATATCAATAGGAAGTGAATGTGTTTCTGGTAAGTAAAGGAAAATACGCTAGCACTGTATTTACTGATATAAACTTGAAAGATGAAATGTGAAATATCATGTATATGATTAGATTAGATTAGATTACATTTAGATTGTTTATTGCTTTTATCCATACATTTGAACATATATGAATAATGCAATAGTGGTAACATGGACAATAATTATATGCTAATGTTATAAATAAAGATGAGTGAGGCAAATTAAATAAATATACTATATCTATATATAGACCCTACACGGCAAGTTCAAAGAAGAAATGACTTCACTCTTGCTCAAATGCATCACATCCAAAGACCAAGTTTAATTGCTCTTTATCAGACATACACAATCTACATATTCTAGATTCAGCTGGAAACTTTGGACAATGGTAGCAGCCAGTTTCTATGCGCAGCGAGTGGGTACTTAATCTTACTCTCTGCTCCTGTACACAACAGATTCAAACATAATGCAGTTTTCGATGTCAAATGAGTGTTTGTATGGCTTATAAGAGCGGAGTTTTGGATTCTCACATTATCATTAATGTGCTGCTGCAATTGAGAACTATATGTCTGCTTGAGTGCAGTTTGTAGAACCCTTACTGTTATAAGTGGTGGGGTCAAACCTTGACTATCCCAAACAGATGGTCGACCAAATTTGACTAGCAACAGCTTCATGCTTTTGGATCTATTAGATACGATTTTTAAACGTGAATCACAGTCCTCTAAATAGGCTTTAAGCACCAATGTGGATGGATCGATGTCGAATAATTCTAACCAATATTTGACTGCATGTAGGACTAAGGCAGTCAAGACAGGATACTGTCCTAAAGCACATGGCACAGCCGCTTTACATGCCAAGTAGGTATTTACCGAATCTAAGCAAAGCCTTTCCTTATGGTATAGTTTCGCAAATGGAATAAAAATTGACACACGTTATTAAAGCCAGTTGCATAAATGTGGCTCCATATTTCACAGCAATATCTTGAGATAGGCAAAAACTAACCTTCCGAACAGCGTATAGGCAGAAGCAATGTTGTCTCTGACATTGACTGACTTTATTTCAAATAACGCCTTGCTGGTGTGTTCTGCCAGATGTTCACATGTGCTATTAAATTTGCCAGAGGATGTAAATAATTATACCAAGTATGTACTATTTTGATTAGCACATCGTTGGAAACAAATTTGTGCTTAGTACTCTTTCTGTCTCCTCTGTTAAATATAATAATGAGTCAGTTTGAGACCCACTTATCACAATATACAGATAACTTGCAAGCGGTTTGAAGGCCATCATGTGATGTAGAAACAATTACTAAATCATCTGCGCACATAAGACAAATGATTGTCATGCACTGGCACTGGATCGCAAACGCAGAAAATACATGGCAAATCATTTAAAAATAGGTTACACAAAAGTAGACTTAAAACACATCCTTGCTTCACACCAACCTTTGGCCTAATATTCTCGCTATAGCCGTTGTCAAGTTTTACCAAGTAGAATAAATTGGTGTAAATGCATTGTAGAGTTGAAATAATATTACCCCCTACACCATGTTTAATGGTTGAAAAAGCAGTGGCTTTAATTAAAAAAGACATATGTTGTGGCCTCATATGACATCTTACGCTGTTTTAGTGACTACATTGTCATAGATAGACTGCCTACCTGATCAATGGTTTGACTGATTCAGTGTCATTTAATGGGCGGCATTCACCTAGATGGAAGACTTATGCCAACACTTCTAATATAATGTTCCAAAATATGCACTAGTTATTATTATTATTATTATTATTATTATTATTATTATTATTATAGGTAGGATGGGCTCAAAATGCACAGACAATGACCACTGTTCAAATCTTGTAAACTCCCAATGTAAGAATGAGCAATGCACATGTGCCGATGGACTTATTACATCTGGGGAGACATGCGGGTGTGCGGTGCCATTTAAACTTGAGAATGGCAGATGTGTAGTAGAATCAGGTAAAATACGAGGCCCACCTAAATCTCATTCACTCTGCTCTGATCTCTTTTGCTACAACTGTTAGTATTAGCATCTCTCCAATTACTTATTCATAGTATTTGTCAATAGGATTAGCTGTTGGATTGGCCATTCGCGATGTATACACTATTGAACTACACATTAGCTGTTGGATTGACCATGTGCTATGTGCACAAGAATGAACAATAGATCAGCTGTTGGATTGACCATGTGCTATGTGCACAAGAATGAACAATAGATCAGCTGTTGGATTGACCATGTGCTATGTGCGCAAGATTGAACAATAGATTAGCTGTTGGATTGACCATGTGCTATGTGCACAAGATTGAACAATAGATTAGCTGTTGGATTGACCATGTGCTATGTGCACAAGATTGAACAATAGATTAGCTGTTGGATATGACCATGTGCTATGTGCGCAAGACTAAACAATAGGTTAGCTGTTGGATTGACCATGTGCTATGTGCGCAAGATTGAACAATAGATTAGCTGTTGGACTGACCATGTGCTATGTGTATAACGTGCAGAATCATAAATGTTGCCTAAAGTTTTTTTCAATGCGTTTTCACCTACAGGTGCTGGTTTTAACGCAGCTTGGCTTCTGATGATAGTGATGTCTGGATTCTTGGCAATTCTTTCTCTAATATCCTTCTAAATAATGTTTTAAATATCAAAGATTTTATGGCAGTTTTACAAATACTAATTTCCATTTTAGTAAATATTTTTGTTGTATTTAACCGTTTGTTACATCTCAATTTGGTGGAAGTGCCATTTTATGATTTATACTGTCCATTATCCATTATACAAAGACAATGTTGAACTAAGCCATGCAATACTTTTACAATTACTACCAATTGAAAGGGAATCACTATCTCTTTGGCCTGTACCGAGGTATTGATGGCTGCCATTGGTTCGTGGTCTCATGACCAGTGAATGATACGACAGCCACTGTGATTGGCCAGTACCATTGTGCAGCCATGTTGGTTTAAGACTTTGAATTTATAATACAGAGACGTTATGGTTATTGAGGAAAACGATCAAATATTTCTGTCTCAGTTTCTCGAAATAATATAATTTTGTGGAATGGAGCATGTCTCTGCAGTAGAGTAATTATGTGGCTCATGTTGCGTAGAGATCAATTTATATCCTATATCAACTAACTGCAGATGACATTGTGGATATTTTGCATCATTTGTGAAACCAATTATGTGCTTGATGAGATGGATTAATACGATGTGCATCCACACAAACGGGACCTGATTATCATCAAGGCACAACTATATATTATAGATACATATGTTTTCATGAATACACCGATGCCTCCACTACTGTGATAATATTATACAATTTGTCATAACTTTACATAGATTTTAATGAACTGTCCTAAACCTTAGTGAGCAGCAGACGTGGTCTGTGTCCGCACTAGAGAGTTAGTCCAGAGTAACGCCATACTGACTTATGGCCCTACTCCAGAGTAACTCTCTAGTGTGAACACACCCTAAGAAATAGAGGTCGCTTATTCCTGTTGGCAAGGGTAATGCATAGTGTGGCCATATACTGTTGTATAACCCTTTGAACCCGAGATCACAGATCATCTGCATAATAATGAAATCAATAAATATTATTTTGAATACTTTGAAACTAATTTGACTGGGATTTGTCTGTTGCATATTGCAAGTTCAGGTCGAATTAGTTTCAAATTTCCCAACAGATTACCTGGGTATTACAGATTGCCTTGAAATTGAGATTTTGAAGATTCATGGTTCAATAGGTTAAGATATCTATGCTTCTCTTTTCCCAATTGCAGATTATTTGCTGAAATAGGATTTCTGTGTAGCATGTTGCACATGCACTCATATTTTGAAGAAGCATTACTGTAGTATGAACAGAATGTTATCATGTTAGCATGCTAGTAAGTCTGAGCATGATATGTCATACGAATATTATTATCACAATGCCCGCACATATGGCCGCACACCTGCCCATCCACCGCCATCCATCTGTCCGTTCAACTATCCATCCACCTCGCTGTCTATCCCGCTGTATCTCGGCCTGTCATGATACCTAGATGCCTGCCTGCTTGCCTGTCTCTCTCTCTCTCTCTCTCTCACTCTCACTCCCTTCCCCCTCACCCACCCCTCTCTCTCTCTCTCTCTCTCTCAAGCAAACTAGAGTTGGTGATCGTGACTACGTCTCTCTCTCTCTCTCTCTCTCTCTCTCTCTCTCTCTCTCTCTCTCTCTCTCTGTCAAGCAAACTAGAGTTGTGGTCGTGACTACGTTCCATCAGAAATCTAGTGACTTTGCTGTAATGGATTTGGATGCCATATAGCACACATACGTACCTTCAGATTTCAGAATAGGTTACCATCAGAACTTCTCAGCAGCTTGCATTATTTATGTTATATTTGTCTATGAGCCAATTGTGTATGTGTGGCCTTATAATCACTCATATTCTATTTTGATGGGCGCTTCCTTAATGTATACATTAAATGCATAATATGTGGAGGTACTACATATTATATCCTTTTAAAACAGCGTTTGCACTTTATGTATTAGCCTTTAGAGCAAATAGCTGCTGTCATGTAGATGAGTTGCTGATATTTTCTTCCTAGTCGCTCCTAAAGAGAGAGGCAGGATACACCTCTCAAATTCTAACAGTGTTGACTATTGAGGTATCTCCAGGGCTGAACCTAAGGCAGTAAAACAGGTGTACTTGTACAGTGCCCTTAAAGTTTCACGACCCTCTCAAAAGTGACCCAAAAATATTCAACAGTTTTTGGCACCCCTGTATAATGGCAAGTTACCCGCATACATGTGTTGTCTGTGTGTGAATAACAGTCGAGTATACCATTGACGTCGAAGTAGATGCCACACCTATAGTACAGCTTATAAATAAGTCATCGTGCTTCCAAAGGAAAACAATTTTGAACACGATATAAAAAATCATCTGTTAATGATTTTGAAAATAATTGGACTGAAAGACATTGCTGCCTTAGGTAGCAATGTCTTCCAATTCAATTATGTTCAAAATATTCATCAGTGGTTTTTTATTTTGTGTTTGAAATATGTGTTGTATAAGACTGGTGTGACCAAATCCCACAACATCCCTTTGAGTTCAGGGGGCCCCAGTAGCATTATGGTTGAAACAAGACACTAGTTTTCTTGCTATATTATTGGCAGTTCTGAGGGCTCTAGATTAGTTTTTCAGAAGCTGTGCATAGGGCCCTGTGAGTCCTAAATTCGGCCCTGGGTATCTCTAACAAGTCTGACAAACTGATGCTCGAGGTGTGGACACAGAGACGTTGTTAAATATTTTGAACAAATGCTCCCGGTGAAATTAGTTTCAAAATATACAACAGAATATTTATTAAATTATACAGTCATCAAATATATCCAATGCGTACACAAATAACAGCATGTTCGATGTTAATGGCGGAGCGATATGTCATTATGCAATTGATGTCAACTAATTATTGACATATTTCATTATGACATCATATGATTGAGTGATGGATCAGATCCATTCAATAGGACTGCTTTATTCATGCGACAATAATAATTATTTGTATTAAGCTTACACTTTTATTGGTTTATGCAATAAAAATGTTGCACCCAGCGACGTGGCATGTTACTTACACTATCTCGTTATTTTTTCTTATATATTTTAAGAAATATTACACAATTGATTGAGAATTATCACAGTCAGCAGAATTTCAGAAGTGGTTTAGGCTGTCCAAAGTAACTGGTCACTAATTAGGTATTACGATTGCTAAAGTGCCGGCAACTATTTCAGTACAATGTGCCTGGAATAGGTCCACTACACACTATCTGGCCCCAGTCAATGTTGCGGCTACCATGATGAAGGTGCTAATGTTATGATACACGTCTATCCTCACTGAGATAGTATACAGCAATCCAGTGCTAGCTATGCCCCGCCTATTGCTAGCTATGCCCCGCCTATTGCTAGCTATGCCCCGCCCATTGCTAGCTATGCCCCGCCTATTGCTGGCTATGCCCGGCCCATTGCTAGCTATACCCGGTCTATTGCTAGCTATGCACCGCCTATTGCTAGCTTTGTCCTGCCTATTGCTAGCTATGGCCGGTCTATTGCTAGCTATGCCATGCCTATTGCTAGCTATGCCATGCCTATTGCTAGCTATACGCTGCCTATTGCTAGCTATGCCTGGCCTATTGCTAGCTAAGCCCCGCCTATTGCTAGCTAATGCTGGCCATGTATTGGAATAGATTTTTATACTTTGAACCTTAAATTACCAGTATATTAATAATGCAAGCTATTGACTATTTTGAAACTAATTTGCATGACGCCTGTTGCTGCCCATGTCAACACCATCTCCCAGCCAAATAAGTTTCAAAATATTCAACAGAATATTTAGTTTGTTTTAAACCCATCAATGATTAACAATTCATACACTTGCCAGACTTTTCGGAGTTCACGGCGGAGAGTTTTACTCCAGCAAATATGTGACGTAATTGATTGTAATGTTAGATACTTGAGTAACAGATACGGTTTCCTTCATTGCATAAACACCTGATAACCTTTTTCTGAATAATGGAAGAACCCAGTTTTATCTTTGCCTCGCCAATCCCTAGCTAAGTTCCATCCACACCTCGTCCGCAATCGATTCCTGAACTCCGTGACTATCAATTTCCAGAAAACTATACAGGCAAGCTGTTGAATATTTTGAAACTAATTTAACTGGGTGCTGTTGCTGCCATATGCTGTGGCAGCAACAGTGCCTGGTCAAATTAGTTTCAAAATATTCAACATCATCTTTATTTAATAATAAAGGCATACAATTTGTACAACAATGCTTAGTCCGGCTATAAATTAAGCCTTATCTATGTCGTTCTTGACGTCATTGATTATGATGTCATCCTACAGACCATGTAGATGATTATGCCATCATATGATTGGTGGGTAAACGGAAAGGCCAATTACAATGATGAATTACTGATTTACGCGATGGGGATAGCCAGTAATACCAGCAGTTAATTTATTGCATAGTGACAACAGACAGCTGTGAGGCTTGAAAATTGTAGGTGCTATTTCAGGCCAAGAGCAATAGCTCTACATATTCCAGCATTCCACACCAGCCACCCTCCTAACCCACCACACCCATGTTTGAATTGGCCTTTTCATTGACTCTCCAGCCAGGACCAATATGTCTACATACTGAAGAATCAATGTACCGTTCCGGTTTTAGCTATGTCCTGCCCATTTCCAGCTAAGCTCCACCCACACCTCGCTCGTGTTGGGATCAATCGATCTCTGAACACCCTGACTATCAATTTCCAAAAAACTACACAGGTAAGCTGTTGAATATTTTGAAACTAATTTGACTGGGTGATGTTGCTGCCTACAGGCAGCAACGGTGCCCAGTCAAATTAGTCTCAAAATATTCAACAACATGTTTATTAAATAGCAAAGAGTTACAAAGACATGCAATTCATGCAACGTGTCGGACTCTTTGAGATTTGATATATATATATATGGAACCCTTTGTGACGTAAAGATTGTGACGTTATCATACACCCGCTGAGCTGATTATGACATCATACGAGGTCAGATGATGGATGGATACTCTGGAAAGGTGAATTAACTACATATGGATTGAATGTTAAGGCTTTTAGTGCTTATACTGAAGGCTTTCACACCAGCCCTCCCACACCTTCACATGTTCTCTTCTTCCAGAAACTATAGATTACATACCCAGCCCCTACGCCGCCATATTGCATGCCCTGTTACACCTTCATCATAACACATCAATCGATCAACATACCAAACACAGGTGGTACGTGGGTGTGGGTGTAGTGGTGTCACTATTCTGATTGTTCTAGAGCTAGCCGCATGGCTAGTGACATAATTAACATCATTGTTATGCTAATTCGGGCACGCCCCAATACCCATTGTTATGTTTATTTGGACACACCACCCATGCCCATATATGGGGTTACGTCACCGGTCTCGTGACGAGCTCTCGACCAATCAGAATTACGCCTCCCTGCCTCCCTTCTACTAATAACCATGGAAATCCCTCAATTGTGTCAATTTCATGACAACTTTACAGGATATCTTCAAAATCAACTTGTTGCAGCAACGGTTCTTAGTCACATAAGTTTCAAAATATTCAACATAATATTCCCTAGATCATGCAGAATTTGCTTTTTCTTGCATACAGGGGTTAAACTGTTAAAGAAATCGAACACTGATACGAGAACTCAATGCACGAACGTCAATCAAATGCATTTTCCTAATGTGCAGCCATTGGTTTACTATATATACATTCAATGTATTCAAAGAACGTGCAAAAAGGTTATTAAGTACATATTCCTAATGTGATATGATATACGCTGAATTTTTGCAGACGAGATATTCCAGAGGTTATAGCTTTGGATCTGCTAAATGTTTTGAAAACAATTTGTTGTTGGTGTCTACGTCACCAACAACATTCAGTCAAATTGTTTTCAAAATATTCTGCGAGTTAAGAGTTTTTGCTCAGTGAGATTATTGTTTGGTGGCTTGCAGCGGTGAGACAACTAAGCAACGCGCTTACGAACCACAGAAAATAGACATATACCTTAATTGCTCTCGTTACTGATGTTATCATCGTCGTCATCGTCGCCGCCATCATTGTTGTTGTTGTTGTTGTTGTTGTTGTTGTTGTTGTTGTTGTTGTTGTTGTTGTTGTTGTTGTTATATAATTACAATATTTACATGGTCAAGAAACAGTCAATCACGATGATGGCAAATATTAAAAATTGTGTTAACCCTTTCGTGACGAAACCGGCCAAAACAGGCCTCAGTAGTGATTTTGAGTAATGTCCATTTACAGGCCAAGAGAAGAGTATTTTTTAAATTTTACCACTGAAATGACTGGCTCGGTAACTACAGTGGTACATTTTCAAAAATAGTCTTCTCTTGGCCTGGAAATGGACATTCAACAAGTAACTAATTTAATTTTTCGAAGAAATTTAGTCAGTAATGGGGTAAAAAAGAAATATTAAAAATTGCTAGACTAAAGCATCATTGCGTATCTTCTGGATATATGCTTGGAATATATTAGAACACATTTGTGTCAATTCGATGGTGTCTGCATTCGCCACTCTGATGCATTACTAAATAATGAGCACGTAATTAAACAAACACTTCATAATGACGGAGATTCTCCAATGGAGGAATCCAATCTTCGCTATGCCCCGCCCATATTCAGCTAACCTCCACCAACACAAGCTATACATTTAACTGTTGAATGTTTTGAAAATATCGCAGCAACAACGCCCAGTCACATTGGTTTCAAAATATTCAACAACATCTTTATTAAATTAGCAAGGACATAAAATTCGTACAACAACGGTTAGTCCGTCATCAATTAACTTATCTTCGTCTTTCATACCGTTATTGATTATGACGTCATCCTACACGTCACGTAGTTGGTTATGATTGATGGTAAACTGGAAAGGTCCATTGAATATATGCACCCTAGCGCACGGTCCATGGGCTTTTAATTAGGCATCAGCGTACGAACTAATCTTGCAAGATAGATCCGCAATAGAGAACATTTGGTCTACATATGGGAGGAACACGTAGCTACTGACTTATTTATCAGGTTAGATTAAGCCTTAGATGCGGGCATTATATACCCTCAATATATAGTTCTATATTTCACCTGGGGGTAGTTCTGTTTGTGGGTGCAATAATATATCAAATCCGAATATTAGAAACAATTACATTGATAATATAGTCTCGATATAATACGTGCTATGGTACGTATCACTGTGAGGTGAATTAAACCTGCGGAAAATAGTGAGAGTGCGGGCAAGCATTGGCATCACATTCACGTGCCATAGTCTTTTATCTAACACCGCGTCCATTCAACGTTAGAATTCAGGATATCATTTATTACATAAACGATAAAGATGATCCCAGGCGAGTTCCTATTCTTAGCACACGTTTAGTAACCCTGATTCTAAGCTTTAGCCCATGGACGAATGCAATGTCCTGACAGCTATTGTACGCCAGGAAAGCTAGTGACTAGTTTTGAAATCAAAATACCGGGAAGATGGTACAGCCATGTGTAGCAGAGGTTTCCAGTTAATTTGCTTTCAGGATATCTAGCGGAATATCTCTTACATCTTAAAGAATTTGCCCTGTGGTCTAAACCGATGTTCAGCTTAGAGTTCCTACCACGTATCCATTCTCGCTGCGTGGTGATTCACGTGTTGCCTGGGCTGGGGACATGCACATAGTACGTTGATGTATTCTGCTCCAGTTGTTCCTCAATGCTCAGATCCCATCTGCAATTATCGATGGACATTTCCTGTTTTAGCTACGCCCCGCCCTTCTCTAACTAAGCTCCACCCACACCTCGCTCGTGTTGGGATCAATCGATCCCTGAATTCCCTGACTATCAATTTCCAGAAAATTATACAGGTAAGCTGTTAAATATTTTGAAACCAATTTGACTGGGTAGTGTTACTGCCTCTGGCAGCATCAGCACCCAGCCAAATTAGTTTCAAAATATTCAACAGAGTGTTTATTAAAAGGTAAGGACATACAATTTGTAAAATGCGTCAGACTATTAAGCGTTAAAGACGGATTAAACGGCGTCATTCATGCCATAATTAATTATGACGTCATCATACACGTCACTTAGTTAATTATGGTGCTATATGACGTCAGATGATGGATGGATAAAATGGAAAGATCCAATAGGTGAAAGTGTGTGTATCTAAGCGTGTGAGCTCGTTAATTTGTCTCTCGTGACACACCAAAATGGCCAAGAATATCAGTACTTACAAGCGCACCTCATCGCAACCAGTATAATATTATTTATAATAATTCCTCAGTTACTTCTTTGGAATTCCAAAATACTAATATTGTCGCATCGGCTAAATTACTATTATGTTTACACGGACTTGCAACAGCTCATCAGTGATTAGTTAATTAATGGCAATTTTTGTTAAATAGGCGTTTTCTCAGAGCAATGTCTGTGTCTGTTCGCGTTTGCTTTATCCGCCTGCTTGGATGGCTCGTCAACTGAATGGTACCTCCTCAGAAGCCGGTCTCTCAATGTCCGCTTACGCATCTGTGGCTGCTCTTCCGAGTTTTGCCGTTGCAGAGACAGCGAAGACAATAGATTACGCTTCTGACGGCACACCAGCACTGGCACTGCCGCGTGGTGGAGAACGTAGTCACTAACGCTGCCCAAGAGAGTTCTGCGCACCTTGCCGCTACCTTTACACCCCATAACAATCAGGGAGACACTCATTGAACGAGCTGTGTGTACAATACCTTCTCCTGGCTTCCCACCGATCTTTAGAAATTTTGCGTCTACCACCTGAAATGGCAATGGAATGCTTTTGTGAAATAGTAGGAGGGAGAGAGAGAAAGAGAGAGAAAGAGAGAGAGAGAGAGAGAGAGAGAGAGAGAGGGAGGGAGAGAGAGAGAGAGAGAGAGAGAGAGAGAGGGAGTGAGAGAAAGAGCGAGAGGGGCGAGGGAGAGAGGGAAAGAGTGAGAGAGAGAGAGAGAGAGAGAGAGAGAGAGAGAGAGATCATTCATATGCATTGTTAGATGTCCGCTCTTGAACACACATACCTTAAACTGCTGGACTTTGTCCATGTATTTTTCCTCTATTATTTTAGCGCGTGTCTCCTCCTCGCGAATTGCGTCATGGTAAAATTCTTGACCAGACAGCAACATAGCGGCTGTTATAAAGAAATTATAATAAAATTAGGATAATACATCATTTGTGCTATCGAGAGGTTTCAAAATATTTGACCCTTTAATGACTAAATTTTACCAAAAAATCAATATGTTTGCTTATTGAATGTCCATTTGTAGGCCAAGAGAAGACTATTTTTGAAAATTTACCACTGGAATGGCTGGCTCGGTTACTCTAGGATTCTCTTCGACTGCAAATGAACGTGCCTTAAAAGTAACGCAGAGGCCGGTTTTGGCCGGTTTCGGCATGAAAGAGTTAACATCATATTTATTAGTGTTTTTCCACTTTCGTGACGAACCCTCACCATGTGAAAAAGTTAAAGGTGGCGTTTTTATTATGATGTAAGATATTTAAGTGACATAACAAATCTCTCAATCCGACCTGGTAAAGGCGGGTTATAATGCGGTGGTGCGTCGAAACAAGTCACGTGGCATCATGTGTGAAGAGGACTATTACGATTTCTTTGCAGAGACCTGACCCGAAAGCGTATGTTCCCGATTAGTGAAGGTTCGCGAAATATTTGACACTGAGTAATATCAAATGAGTCGCCTAGCAAAAGTGGTCCATGTTTGGCCATGTGCTAAGGATGGCGGAAGACACATCAGCGGAGAGAGTTGGAATTCGCCTTACTGGCAATACCTGGTAGGCTATAAATAATTGCAGCCAGTAAAGGACGCTATTGTGTAAATATGCTAAGCTTGCTGTCAGGTGACCTCAAGAAAGCAGGACTCAGTACACTCAGATCAACAATCCACCTGAGGAAGCTAAAGACCTTGGCCGTGGACAAGACACAGTGGGCAAAAGCGAATAAGAACTGATTGTAGATGTAGAATGTGTCTACTACTACATCACCAGAATACAGTAATCATACATAATACAATATCAAATGATAATTTTAGCAAAAACTACTCGGACTTAAATGTTTTACCTATCCTAGCCATTGCCAATGCACACGAAAGGTAACAGTGACCTTGTGACCTCAATTTCAACATGCTAATTCATAACGACATAGCAATGTATCCCGAGTATAGTTTCAACCCTGTAATCTAAACTAAACGTTGGCCGAGCACGCACGTGGAAGCAGAACATAAACCCCGACCTTACTATATAAACTGAGAAATGGTGTTAAATTCAGACACTTAACGAGGAAACCCTTAATTTTATGCCAGGATCACACCTAGATGACCTCAATGTCGCCGTGCGGATTCCTAACAGCGTCGGCAATCAAATATCCGCGCGTAAGTGGCATACCATATTCAACACACCGCTTTCAACATTACAAGGTGTGGAAGGGTGGGATCTGTAGCTCAAGTACCGTCTGTCTTAATGAAGTATGTCTGACGTCACAATCAATATGACGTATACTTCTGTCTCTATCACGAAAATCGTAAAATCCGTCACATTGTACGTCATTGATGAATGCAAAATTTAGTACCCATTCTGTTTAATATGTTGCGACTAAATTGATAATGAGCCGTTGCTGCTATAGTTAAAGTAGATGTAACATATTCAGCAGCTTAGGCTATGTGTATAGTTCAAAATTTTTAATCGATTTCAGCACATATAAAAGTGGGCGGATCTTAGCGAGAAATGGGCGTGGCATATCTAAAACTGGATTCACGTATCGGGTTTGTAGAATTACCAGTGGAATCCCAAGCAAACTGTGGAATGATATAAGATCGTGAGCCAGTCTGAATGGAATGGTCAGCCATACTTGTTGGATAAGCCCAGACTGCTCAAGATTTTATTGCATTCATTTAATAATTATTGAGAAACGATACTTGCGAGAAAATTATGAAATGAAACAGCGAAATGGGTTACTTGTATCCTAAGGGCCATAACTCTTCGGAGCTAACTTACTTATCTTAATTGGCCTCCCTTGAATGTATGCTACTTGATTATTTTCCCTTAGACGAAGCTACCCTCACACGTGTGTGCAAACGTACATGCATGCGTACGTGCGTGAGTGCCTGTGTGTGTCCGTGCGTGCGTTCGTTCGTGCGCATGTGCGTGCGTCCATCCATCCGTCCGCTCGTGCTTCTGTTCGTGCGTGCGTGACTGCGAGCGTGCGTGCGTGAGAGGATGTCTGTTTCAATTTGCCAGTGCTTTGTACCAATGGTTGCATATCCTGTGTATCTAGTTAATATTAGAAAATTCGGCACAATACTGGACTGTTTATTATGCTCAGATCAACGAGAGCTTCTCTCAGCTTAGCTGCCCCAATTGAGCTGAACATCCATGCACAATGAATTGATGATGATCTTGCACGGATCAAGCTTGGTGGTGGCTTGTTATTAAGATGACATGCGTCGTGTAGTGCAGTACATGAAAAATGATATGTTAATGTGTAGCTGCGTTGGTCTTCAGTGAGTGCATAGTAATAATCCAGTTTTAGTTATGCGCCACCCATCTCAAGCTAAGCTCCCCCCTCCCATGCGTTGTCCGTTTTGAGATTGATCGATCCCTGCACTCCCTGAATCTCAATTTTCAGAAAACTATACAGGTAAGCTCGAAACTAATTTTTTTTAATTAGTTTCAAAATATTCAATAAAATGTTTATTGAATAAATATACTCGTACAGTCAACATCGTGCATATTTTCTGTTAAATCTTTTGAAACGTATTTGAGTCGGGGCTTATGCAGTTAACAGTTTCATCCTGGGTCAGGAATCCGCATTATGTACTCATACATACGCATGTGATGGCGTCACCAAACATAATTGCACATGTATATACTCACGTGTGCGCATGATGACGTCACTCAGCAGGAATAGACACATATATACTAACGTGAAGGCATGATGACGTCACTAAGCATATATATATATATATATATATATATATATATATATATATATATATATATATATATATATATATATATATATATATATATATATATATATATTTATATATATCATCAATATGCATTATATTTTTATTCTCACGTGAACTTATGATGACGTCACTAAACATGAATATACCTATATATACTCACATGTGCGCATGGTGGCATCACTAAGATGGCTTATACATACAGGAATATACATGTATATTCTCACGTCGTCTAATGATGACGTCAACAAAACAGGAATCTGCATTACATACCCTCGTAAGCGCATGATGACGTCGCTAAGCAGGAATGTACATCGCTATACTCACGTGCGCGCACGATGACGTCACTAAGCAATACATGTATATACTCACGTGCTCGCGTGATGACGTCACTAAGCAGGAATATACATGTTCTACAGTTGCGCGCATAATGACGTCACTAAGCAGGAATGTACATCGATATACTCATGTGCGCGCACGATGACGTCACTAAGCAGGAATATACATGTATATACTCACGTGGGCGCATGATGACGTCACTAAGAAGGAATATACATGTATATGATCACGTGCGGGCACGATGACGTCACTAAGCAGGAATATACACGTATATTCTCACGTGCGCGCACGATGACGTCACTAAGCAGGAATATACACGTATATACTCACGTGCGCGCACGATGATGTCACTAAGCAGGAATATACATGTAAATACTCACGTGCGCGCACGATGACGTCACTAAGCAGGAATATACTCGTATATACTCACGTGCGCGCACGATGACGTCACTAAGCAGGAATATACACGTATATACTCACGTGCTCGCACAATGACGTCACTAAGCAGGAATATACACGTATATACCCACGTGCGCGCACGATGACGTCACTAGGCAGGAATATGCACGTATATACTCACGTGCGCGCACGATGACGTCACTAAGCCGGAATATACACGTATATACTCACCTGCGCGCACGATGATGTCACTAAGCAGGAATATACACGTATATACTCACGTGGGCGCATGATGACGTCACTAAGCAGGAATATACACGTATATACTCACGTGGGCGCATGATGACGTCACTAAGCAGGAATATACACGTATATACTCACGTGCGCGCATGATGGAGTCGATTTCTGGACAATGAATCATCAATAGTTTCCATGTGTCTTTGTATGCGTTGTTTAGGTACCCTATAAACACAAGAACAGTTTGGACTTAATCAAATGTTTAAATCTAATCGAAATTTAATCTAAAGTTCAGCGAAACCTAAATTTCAAACCCACGGCATCAAAACCAGTACAACTATGACAGAAAGAGACACTCTCAAACCTAAACCATTATCTATCGCTAGACAGTACAGAGTAAAAAACGAGTTACTGAGACGGGCATATATCATAGCAGAAAACGAGAGTGGGGGCAATGAAGGGTATTTATCAAACTGGATATGGCTCCTTTAGAGCAGAAAGAGTTCCAGAAGTTGAAAGTGGAAAGAGACCAAAGAGCACCAGAGTCAGAACAGAAAGAGGAGAATGTCCGGTGAGTGATCACTAGGGACGGGCGCGTTATAGGACTGTGCACGTCCACAGTGACCAACTAACCAGCTTACAAAGCAACAATATAAATAGTGTTAATCGCTGTGTAAATACGTTAACGAGCACGAGCAACACTGGTTTGACATGTATATACCTCAACGCAGACGCCCTTGTGAACAAGCGAACTATAAACACCGATTTACGAGCAAAATCTGGATGTATTAGCAATAACTGAAGTACTACCAAAGAACACGAAAGACGCAGTTATACTGTCAGATATATCAATGGATGGATGCGACACTTTCAGTAACATTGACTAAAATGGCAGCCGGGTAGTATGCATATACAGTAAGTGGTCAAATGGCTTCATAGAATCCAGTTTCAACTCTGCCAAAATAACGCGCCAACACCAACGTACGAAAGCAATGGACCTTTCCAGTTTTAGCTATGCTCCGCCCACCTCTAGCTAAGTTCCACCCACACTTCTCCGTGTTAGGATTGATCGATCCCCGAATGCTTTAACTATCAATTTCCTGAAAGCGATACAGGTAAGCCTGTTGAATATGTTGCAACTAATTGGACAAATTAGTTTCAAAATATTTAACAGAATATTTATTAAATAGTAAATACATAGAATTCTTACAACGCATAATCCATCTTCAAATATGTATTCGTGGCGGACTTATCTATGACATTCATGGCGTCATAATGACATCATTGATTGTCATGTCATTCTATACGTCATGTAGTTGACTATCACGTCATATGAATGGTGGATACAGTGGAAAGGTCCAGTCCACAGGACTCGAATTGTGAACCATTGGCACCAGCCTGCCAGATGCGGTTATCACAGCTTCAACCATGAATGCCTTCAAACGAAGTTTAGGCAGACACTACACATATAATCTGTACACGACTAATTTCCCGATCACGTCCGTCGTCGTTGTCGTTTGTTGTTTGTAGTTGTTGTCGTTGTTGTTGCTGTTGTTGTTGTTATTGTTATTATTGTTGTTGTTGTTGTTGTTGTTGTTGTTGTTGTTGTTGTTGTTGTTGCTGTTTAATGGTTTGTCTATACGGAAAGAATATCGTACAATTAATACATGCATTATATACGCATTATATGAATGTACCAAATACATGATCACGCCTGAATAATAGGTGAAAACATCTCGAAACATAAGCTAAGATGAGAAAAACAATTATAATAATTAAGTATGATAATGTACAGTGTTACAAATAAACGATGTTGATGATGACAACGAAGATGATGCCGATATTGCTGGTGATGACAATGATGTTATTACGATGACGACGACGATGACGATGGTGGTGGTGGTGTGCTTGGTGATGATGAAGATGATGATGAAGATGATGGTGAAAATTAAGAAGACGATAATCGTGAGGGTGGCAGAGACATGATGATGATAATAATGATAGTGGTGTGGGTGATGACGACGACGACGACGACGGCCACGACGACGACGACGGCAACGACGATGACGACGACGATGGTGGTGGTGGTGTGGATGATGATGATGATGATGATGATGATGATGATGATGATGATGATGATTAAGAAGACGATTAATGGTGACGGTGACCTAACAATAATAATAATAATAATAATAATAATAATAATAATAATAATAATAATAATAATAATAGTGAAACAGAAGACAATAGTGGTTGTGACGTGAGCTGTTAAGTGCCAGTAGGCTGGTGAAGGGGCATGTCTCTGGGAGAGTATCACGCGACTGTGCTTACATATGTGTGTTGTGTGAGAGATATTCTAGTCTTTGTTTACTTATTTACATTGCACACATCAATGGTACATGAATCAATATCTTTAATTAACGACAGTGAAAGAAAGTCCAGATAACATTCAGTTGGAGTGACTGGTCACAGTCAATACCGCGCCTGAATACACCGGGCACAGAATGATACGAAAGTAATTATCTGGAGTATATGTGCACAGGTCTCACACACTTGTCTAAACATGGCAGCCACTTTATTTCTCAAACTGTTTATAATAGTGCTTGATTTTGGGTCCATAAGATGGTCGTAATGAACTACACTGGTGCGGACGCAGAATGCTATAACAACAGAGTTGGATCCCTCTGTCTACCGTGGTCATTGTTTAAGGACAGGCACGCCAGGCACGCACGCATGCGCGCGCGCACACACACACAACCACACACACACACAGACACGCACGCACGCACGCACGCACGCACGCCCGCACGCACGCACGCACGCACGCACGCACGCACGCACGCACGCACGCACGCACGCACGCACGCACGCACGCACGCACGCACGCACGCAGGCAGGCAGGCAGGCAGGCAGGCAGGCAGGCACGCACGCACGCACGCACGCACGCACGCACGCACGCACGCACGCACGCACGCACGCACGCACGCACGCACGCACGCACGCACGCACGGATGCACACACGCACGCAGTGTAGAGCTAACTTGTATGAAGATGATAAAAGACAGGTTGATTAGCACGCGGATGGTTTTAGACGGTTGAAGGGTACTGATGAGTATAGGATAGTGAGGGTAGAGGACCTTAAATGTCACGGTGCATTGATGAAAATAGGATAGTACTGACCTCACAATCCTATACTCATCAATACATCACGACAACTGAGATCCTCTGACCTCACTATCCTATGCTCATCAATACATCACGACAATTGAGGTCCTCTGACCTCACTATCCTATACTCATCAATACACCGTGACAATTGAGATCCTCTGACCTCACTATCCTTACTCATCAATACATCACGACAATTGAGGTCCTCTGACCTCATTATACTATTCTCATCAATACACCACGACAATTGAGCTCCTTTGACCTCACTATCCTATATTCATCAACACACTGCGACAATTGAGATCCTCTGACCTCACTATCCTATACTCATCAATACACTGCGACAATTGAGGTCCTCTGACCACACTATGCTATATTCATCAACACACTGCCACAATTGAGATCCTCTGGTGTCGCTGTATATTGATGAGTATTATATAGTGAAGTCAGAGCGTGTCAGATGTCACAGTGTATTTATAGGTTAATCGCTTCCGACGCGTTCCCTTATTTACATCACAATATTCATAATAATCCTTGGCCACCAAGTTCGCTGTGGCCTAGGACTATATCACATTCATTATGACCTGGGACTCCTTTACTCCTTAACAGTGCATTCACAAGTTTGTCGGATGAAGCATTGCAATTTAGACACCTTCAAACTTGGATTAGATACATGTAATTGGCAGACTGAGGAAATTGTTTATGATTATAATTCTCCACCAACCAGAAAGTAGAGGAAGAAAGACCCGAATGAGAAGATCTAGCCGCAACGTACGATAAGGTAAAGCAACGTAAATGATAATGTGTTTCGATGAAGGCGCAGTTAAAATCTAGCACATTAATGACTCGCTGTCATCATTACGATGCACTCAATATCCTTTTAAATAATGAACCGTTCCAGTTTTAGCTATGCCCCTGTCATATCTAGCTAAGCTCCACTCATACGTGGCCCGTGTTGGAATCGATCGATCCCTGAAAGTCCTGCCTATTAATTTCCAGAAAACTGTACTGGTATTTTGTTGAATATTTTAAAAACAATTTGACTGGATGCTGTTGCTGCCTATCAACAGCGCCAAGTTAAATTAGTTTCAAAATATTCAACAGAATGATTGTTAAATAGTAGACATACAATTCGTACAACAACACCTAGTCCGTCTTCAATTAATCGTTTGTGATGTACTTATCTACGTCATTTATGGCGTCATTGCTTATGACGTGACCCTGCACGCCATGTAGTTGATTATGATGGATGGATAAACTGGAAAGGTCCATTGGGAGAGTACATCGACAGTAGCTCTGCCGTCTCTGCCGAATGCTGCATCATGAAACAGTTAACTTAGTCCAAACATATCCAATAACTTGTTATGACGTCACATATGCAGCCATGTTTGTTGGAGCCCGGTCGCCAATCACGCGTACTAGTATTAAAGCCGAAGGGTCATTATGAAATTAAGAAATTGTTTTAGTAAAGAAAACTAAGTGAATTAACTATTTATGTTATCAATTTGTATCAAGTAATCGTCCATTTTGTTTTGCGGCGGCCATTTTCTTTTCCCCACACCTCCAGCCTAATAAAAGGAATCGCTACATCTAAACTCGCCCCCATTCACTTTTTTATGCCTCGCGTGTACTGAAACATCTAGCGAGCACCACAATAGCGAAGCTTCGTCACATAATATACAGAGAAATCACGAACTGAGGACACACAAATGAAATAAATATGTTTATAATTATGTTCTATCCCATCCAGGATAAATATCCATACAAAATTGGATATAAATGTGTAGTTATTCTCTCTTAGACCAGCGTTTCCACCTTACACGAACTCCGGGATATTTTGAAAATGTCAACAACGCTGACGTCATCGATATGTGTGTAGATCAATTCAATTAGTTTATTTGCATATCAAAGATACTCGTGCTAGGCAAATAGTAAGCTTTAGCCTACTGAACGCCTTTGTAACCCGCACCGACATTTTATAAAATCGCACGGACTTGAATTCCTAATATAATAGGGGAGCATAGGGCAATGTGTCAGCATTTTCATATACTATGCTTGGTTGGGTGAGAGGGGACTAATACCCGACTATACTATACCCCCATCCCTCGCCATACACACACACGCGCGCGCGCGCACACACACACACACACACCACACACACGCACGTATGCATACACACGCACGCACACACCATTACCACTGACACGGCCACAGCCGCCGCCATCGCTCCCGCACCGCGGCCACGGATGCCAGTACTAGCAATGACAGATCCACCAACAGTAAGAGCTACGACCAGTCATGGCGCTGTAGCTGTTGTAAAAGACACAGACCCACCATCCTCGCAATAACAATTTCAACCAGCAACACAGCCAACAGATCACTCACAATAGCAAACACCAGCACTCCTGCAAGAATCACTATCAGCACAAGCACCACCACTACCATAACAACCACCCGCACCACCTCCACTATCACCACAACCAAGCACCGCAACAAGGAACACTAAATTGCGTCGTCGGAAATCCCCATGTTGTTGACAGATCATATTTTGATGTGCTCCATTGCTCTCCCGCCCCTCGTCTCTGAGATAATGATATGGATAACTCATATACCACATTCGGTTGCATTTCACTGAGAGATTGTGGACGACATATCGCAAAGAACGAGTAAACTGTTGATCACGGCCCAGGCCCTAGGATACACATTCCCAACAATGAGAGGGCACATTTGTCATACGAGTTATTGTCCTCTAGTTCGTGCTTTCGCCGTCTCACTGAGAGAGCCATAAGTGGCGCTGCCATTCCCATCCCACCCCACCCCACCCCCACAACCACACCCCCGTAGCTGCCCATTTGACCGTGAACAACACAGATATGCGAATCTCCACACTGTCTGCGCTACCATTTGTTTCCCGCCATACGGAACCAAATATAAATGTAATCTGCCATCATATGGGTAACTCACATAACAAATTTGTTTGAATTCCACCAAATGGTTCTGACAGACAATCGGCAGGACAGACAGCAAGACAGACAGCAAGGCATACAGCAATATGGACAGACAGACAGACAGACAGACAGACATGATGGCTGGCAGGCAGACAGGCAGGCAGAGAAGCATGCAGGTAGGCAGGCAGGTAGGTAGGCAGGTAGGTAGGTAGGCAGGCAGACAGACAGTATACCTTATAGGTGCTTAGCTGCAGATCGCAGCTCAATAAACCGCCATTTCCTTAGTCAGTTAGTCAATCACAAAAGCATATTCCTGGAACTATCTAAAATCTACTCGATTTGGCTAAGATTTTAACACAATGAAGGTAGTTGTCATGCAGGAGGATTAACAGACTTTGGCCATATTCCAGATAAAGGAATCCGGATCCGGATCAGATAAATACTGGATCTGTGGATATCTCGGAAACTAATCGTATCGATTTGACTCAAACTTCAGCACAGAAAAGGGCGTGACGATACACTAGGATGACAGTACCTTGGGTGTGATGCGAGAAAATCTGTAAAATCTGGAAAATAAACAAATCTGGGACCTGCAGCTACTGAGATTATTTCGCGCTTGTCCCAACATGTGGGGGAGAGCTATCAACCACACCCAACATCAATGCAATATAACCACGATCAGAACACTAGGGTGATGAGGAAGACTGTTAAAAGATAACAAACACTAACACGAGCAGGTGGCGGGTGATGGTGCTGGTGGATGGTGGTGCTGATGGGGCTGCTGCTGCTGATGATACATGGTAGTGGTGGTGGTAGTGGGGAGGACGGTAGCGACAACAACAGTGACGATGATGATGATAATGATGTTGGACAGGAAAAGGACGCGACGATGATGATGATGATGATGATGATGATGGACAGAAAAATGGCGCTCTGTACGCAAAGAGGTATTTCGGTACCCTAGTCTTTCGAACGCCTGGATATGTCTCTGTCGTCATCGTCGTGCTTGAGGTCATGATCGGCATCGTGGTACCAATGTAGCAGCAGCAGCAGCAGCAGCAGCAGCAGCAGCAGCAGCAGCAGCAGCAGCAGCAGCCGTATTAGTAGTAGTAGTAGTAGTAGTAGTAGTAGCAGCAGTAGTAGTAGTAGTAGTAGTAGTAGTAGTAGTAGTAGTAGTAGTAGTAGTAGTAGTAGTAGTAGTAGTAGTAGTGGTTGTGGTGGTGGTGGTGGTAGTAGTGGTAGCGGCACTGTCAGGTGGGGCAGATGGTAGGCAGTAGGGATCTTGATCTTGTTGGTGTTGTTGCTGTTGATGTTGTTGTTGTTGTTGGTGGTGGTGGTGGTGGTGGTGGTTGTGGTAGTGATGTTGATAGTGTTAGTAGAGCGATATTGGTAGTCATAGTGGTACTGGTACAGAGAGCTCACACCCACACCTAACCACCTCATTTTGCATTTGATCAAAATCGTCCCTTGCCAAACATAACGAATGTGACATTATACGTTACCCTGATTTTCCCTACATTACTGTGAATTCTAATCAGTGGCTTGGTGTAAAAACGCGTTCTATCGCTGTCCTACCAGATATACACACATTTACAGGCAGTATTTCCGCGACTATATTGCTTCGGGAACATTCGCTTTGATATTCAAATAAACTAATTGGATTGAATTGAGTTGATCTACACATAGATCAATGACGTCAGCGTTATTGATATTTCCAAAATGTCTTGGTGTTTGTGCAAGGTGGACTAGCTCGTCTGAGAGAGAATAAATACACATGTATATCCAATTTGGAATGGATATTTATCCCGGATGGGATAGAACGTAATTATAAACATATTCATTTCATTCTTCTGTCTTCGGTTCGTGATTTCTCTATACTTTATGTTAAAAAATGTTGTTGTTGGGGGTGCTTGCTAGATGTCTTACACACGAGGCATCAACAAGTGAATGGGGACGAATTTAGATTTAGCGATTCCTTTTATTAGGCTGGAGGTGTGGGGAAAAGAAAATGGCCGCCGAAAAACAAAATGGCGGACGATTACTTGATACAAATTGCTAACATGAATAATTAATTGAGTTACTGTTTTTTACTACAAAAAGTTCTTAATTTCACAATTACCCTTCAGCTTTAACCAACTGGTGTCACTGCAACTCACCAGAGAATCAGAGGATATCTCAATCAATGTATATCATTTGTCGCAGTATTAACGGAGCACCTCGATGAAGATTAACTCTGTTGAGCACTGATTTAAGAGTAGCAGTATGAAAAAAAGTAAGATATGTGTCCAAATGTAGCCTCTGGTACCAAGCTATTATCACTTACAGATAATTGGCCGCGACATCGTCACCTAGCTATCCGCCAGCGCTATGGACATTCGGCTGGACAAACATTGTTAGCTAAACTAGCTGTTCTGAATTGATGGGTTCGCCGTGCAAATGGCCACCTATTTGACCAAAGTTTGCCATCGGCTGCCGAACCTGACCTGTGTTGAATAAAACATGAAGTTGCTTATCCATGCCCTATGGGTTCTGAAAGCCGGAGTAATAACACTACGAGTTCCATGACCTGAAAGTTATAGATTGATTTAACCTTTTAACGCATGCGCTTCCGGAATCTCAAATCTCAAAGAATCACAAGAATATTTTTTAACGACTTCGACTAGAACCAGTTGGTGAACACCATGGCTTAAGTGCTACATTAGATCATAGGCGTGCTCATCTATTCAAGGTGGTGAATATAACTATTTTAGTAAATAAAAATATTTCTCTGTAGCGATAACTTGCTTGTTCCAGGAACGAATAAGGACATCTGTTGTATTACCCGTGTATATATGGACAATCGTACACTTAGATATTAGTAACATGTATTATCACTTCACAAGATGCTTCAATTCTGACATAAAGGAAGCACTGCATATCTGCTTATTCAAATTCTCTCAAATGATAAGCACTGATGCTATGAATGCTCACCAATCTAAACAACATCGGAAGTGAACTTCTGATAGCGCATAATCGGGAATGTTCAAACCAAGCGACAGCAGCGTGATTATTGGTTTAATGGGTTTTATGATGCAAACCACTAACAGATTATCGGAGTAGAAATACGGCTAACTCGAGGTACTTGAGTGATTAACTGCGCATGTGCGGGAAAAAGAGGATACGAGACCGCATTGATACCCACATAGGATAATTTGTAGCAAGTCCAGCCGTACACAATTTGATATATAATAGTGGAATCTAATAATTGACAGAGCCTTGAAAAGAACTTGGCAAACTCTAACATTTGATACGGCGAGGTGACTCGTCAATAAGTAACAAAAAGTCACTCATTGACGCCAGTTAGCCGATTATTAAATACCCAACGGACGTAGCAGCCTTTATATAATATAATGCACAAAGCAAACGTATACCCTTTAAAAAGGCTTGCAAACCCCCATAAAAAATCGATTGAAATAGCAGGCTTTATTAATAGAATAACAATACAAACCTAACATGTCAAAACAGTGCAAGCTAAAATACTCTATTATCATATACCACAACCGTGGCATAACTACATAGAAAACATAATTAATAATGAGCTGATACCATAACATAATTCAACAAAGACATTGCTATTTGCACACCGTGTAGTAGTAGGCCCAAATGGCGAGCATAGCTAACCAACAAGTGGTAAAGCTACTCATCAATAATTAGCAGTAAGCTACTGCTAATCATTGATGCCATTGAGCCGATTCATGACCGGCAGGCTAAGTAGATCATATGTAGTTTAACGTAGCACACCGTATAGTTGTAGGGCCAAATGGCGAGTGCAACTCGCCAACAAGTGGCGAGGTGACTCGTCAATAAGTAACAAAAAGTCACTCATTGACGCCAGTTAGCCGATTATTAAATACCCAACGGACGTAGCAGCCTTTATATAATATAATGCACAAAGCAAACGTATACCCTTTAAAAAGGCTTGCAAACCCCCATAAAAAATCGATTGAAATAGCAGGCTTTATTAATAGAATAACAATACAAACCTAACATGTCAAAACAGTGCAAGCTAAAATACTCTATTATCATATACCACAACCGTGGCATAACTACATAGAAAACATAATTAATAATGAGCTGATACCATAACATAATTCAACAAAGACATTGCTATTTGCACACCGTGTAGTAGTAGGCCCAAATGGCGAGCATAGCTAACCAACAAGTGGTAAAGCTACTCATCAATAATTAGCAGTAAGCTACTGCTAATCATTGATGCCATTGAGCCGATTCATGACCGGCAGGCTAAGTAGATCATATGTAGTTTAACGTAGCACACCGTATAGTTGTAGGGCCAAATGGCGAGTGCAACTCGCCAACAAGTGGCGAGGTGACTCGTCAATAAGTAACAAAAAGTCACTCATTGACGCCAGTTAGCCGATTATTAAATACCCAACGGACGTAGTAGCCTTTATATAATATAATGCACAAAGCAAACGTATACAAACTATGACTACTTAGATGGCGCTCTGGGTTCACCTTCTAAATTTACTTCATTGTAAGTTTTTGCAAATTACCCTGGAACAAATACACCTACAGTAAATATTTACAACAGGAAGCTAATTGTAAGATATCACACTCTGTTAACTTGAAAATCGGATCACCTCAAGAATATTTACATAACGCTCATTTGATATTTAAATATTCTGATCCCAAGGTTAGGATATTCGTCACGATTAGAGTCTCCTAAGGCATTACAATTTTAAAATAAAGTCAATTAAATTAAATTAAAATAGCATTTATCAATATACAGCAAGCAGCGAGTGAGCTAGCTTATACAAGTTCTGCTTCTAATATTTTTAGATATCCGTATTCAATTGATACTAGGCCAGTTTTGCACCATACGTCTTTAAATCTACTTTCTCTCCCATGTTCTACTAGCCTGTAAAATTGATAATGAATGCAGTTTATCAACAATGATCGAAATATAGCTTGTATGGCTCTCTGATGGTTGTTGCCCGTTTTATCTCTGGCCTCTGAACACCGATGCTTCTAGATGGCCCACACTCCAACAGATAACAGGGTTATTAACAATTCTTTCTCCTTGCTATTAATGATTCGTCCGATAGTTGAGCAATCTTTGAACAAAATTGTTTCAGCCACTAAATTCACATATTTGGTTCCAAATTTAGCAAGGAGCATATTGATATATACCCAAAAGCCTGTAGTTATGCGACACTGAGTAAATAGATGGTCTATCGTTTCCTCTTCAGTATTACATAATAAGCACCGGTCTGTACTTGATATTTTACACATATAAGTAAGATGACCGACCAATAGCCTTCGATGGAGTAATCGCCATGCCAGGTCCCGTGCATTTCCTGGTAAACAAGGTAGATGTATTGCTTTCCAGGCATTTTTCCAGTTCTTTGGCGTGCATCCTAAATTGTTCCAATGCCTAACCACAATAGGAGACTGTCTCCGACTTTGCATTATAATTCTATACCAGTCTCTAGATGCCATGTTGTATTTTATATGTTCTGACATAAATACTAATGTTGGTTGCAACATATCAATGTTGCCACGTGCTTTCGGCAATTTGAACCATACAGCAGGTATTGCATTCTTTATTCTAACAAATAAGCGCTGAGCATCAATATGTCTCATTGATGTTATTCTTGCTACATCTTGCATCGCAATCCATTTACGAGATTTCGGATTGACCAAGTGACGTAAACATTGAATACCATTTTTGGCCATAGAGGGCAAATATAATACATCATCATTATCACGAATCAACTCGTTGCCCCCAAAGACGTTGCTCTAAGGCATCTTCCCAACAATTGGGTTGTGGCATTGATCGTGTAAATATTTTTAAGGCTTCGAGCTGTTCTTTATATACATTTGGAATCTTTCGATGATTAGGTGGCAATTTATTGCACATAAATAAACATTCTACTGGAAATTGGTCAACGTACCTTTGGAGAAGTGCCCTTGAAACACTTGACCAAGATGAGTTTGAAGTAAGTAACTTATTCAAGAATTTCAATTTTAAAGAAGCACACTTTGCTGAAACATTAACCAAATCCAGGCCTCCGGCATGCTTTTTATTGGTGAGGATTGACTGTGATACTAAATGGGCTTTGTCCTCCCATAAGAAGGACAAAAGTAACGTGTTGATCTTTGACTCTACTGATTTGGGCATATGAACTACAGAAGCGGTATACCACAGTCCAGATAAAATTAAATTATTAAGGACAAATGTCCTGCCAAAGACAGTTAGGCGAAGTCGTTTCCAATTTAGTACTGCACACTTAAGCTTGGATATATCCTTTCTTCCCAGTTTAGTAATACATTTTGTTCTCTACTAAAGTAAATACCCAAAATTTTTATGACATCATTTCAGCAGTTAATATCCATAACATTATCAGTTCTGCCCTTCCAATCGCCCAAAAACAATCCCTTGGATTTATCTGTATTGACTTTAAGGCCTGATGCCTTTTGAAAATCTGTTAATACTCCATTTAAAATTCTAAAATCCGTATTTTTACCCGCAAACACTGTCGTATCATCTGCATATTGAGAAACCTTTGGTGGCCTTTCTATGCCACGTATACATATTCCTTGAAAGGCATTGCGTTGCCTCAATGTGGCCCCCAACGATTCCATAGCTATGACGAATAGAAGCGGGGACAGTGCGCAACCCTGTCTGACACCTCGTTCCAACACTACAGGTCTGGATAGCTGATTGTTAACTAAATAGAAACTTGTTATATCAGTATATAAAATATTGACCCATTTAATAAATCTTGAACCAAAGCCAATATGGTCTAAAGACTTAAACAAGAAATCCCATTCTAGTCTGTCAAACGCCTTCTCGTTATCAAGTGCTATTATTGCTGCTGGGATACAACCCTTTTCAACTAATTGAATAAGCTCCCGTTTAAGCAAAGTGTTGTTTAATATTGATCTTCCTGGCACAGAGCAGGTTTGATCATCATGAATGACTTCGCCTAGGACTGCGCCAAGTTTTAATGTTAGTGCCCGAGTAATAATCTCATAATCTACACAGAGTAGAGATTGGTCTATAATTCTGTATTTTATTTCTGTCACCCCTTGTGTATATAAGCCGAACATATGCTTGGGCTATCGATGTAGGGAGATGCCCTTGCTTAAAAATGCTGGTTGCTATTTCTTCTAATACTGGCCCAAATATGTGCCAGAATGGTTGATAAAATTCAACTGGAAGTCCGTCACATCCAGGAGACCTTTCTAACTTCATACCTTTGACGGATTTTCGCGACATGAATCTGGAAGTCTTTTCGTTATATTAGCTAAAACATCTCTAGTTGCAGTTTCCTCGCTTCCCTCAGATTTATACAATGATTTGTAAAATTCGGATACTGTTTCAATCATTTCTGCATTTGAGCACACTGATACTCCATCATTAGTCTCCAATGAGCGCATTAATTTCTCTATACCTCTTGCTTTTTCCAAGTTACAAAAGTAACGTGTAGGCTTTTCGCCCTCGGTGTGAATTTGTGCTCTTGACCTTACTTTGGCGCCATCAAACTGATATTTCTCTATTTCATTTAGTCTACCTTTTAATTTAACTAATAGTTCGTAATAATTATATTCCCCATCATTAATTTTCTTATTAATTTTACACAACGACCTCTGAAGCGCCTTTTTACGCTTTCGTATTTCACGTGCTTTCCTAATGGAATACTGCCTTGAAATATATTTCAGGTCTGATTTAGCATCTTCCCACCAGTCTGTTATACATTCATACGAACCTCTTCTTTCATCCCAATGCCTCCAACAACTGTCTACACATTTGCGGTAGCAACTATCTCGTAGCAATGCTACATTAAGTTTCCAAAATCCATCTCCTCGTTTGATCCAGTCAGCATTGTCTAATGTGATGGAAAACATATTGTAATCAGAGAATGTTACTGGTTTTATGTTAGTTTTACACATGTAACCCTTCAATGAACGTTCTACATAGATCCTGTCTAACCTTGAAACTAACCTTCCATCGGTTGAAAACCAAGTAAATTCCTGGCCTTCTGGATTTTCAATCCGATAAGTGCCTAACAAGCTTTTATTTTCACGAATGTGTTTCAAAATATTATGCGATGTGTCATTAAAATTAGACCTAGAGCTTCTGTCTTTAGCCTCGTCTAATATGCAATTAAAGTCACCGCCCATAATTAGGTTTTCAGGCGTTCTGTCTTGAATTATTGTGGAAACATCATTTAGAAATTCACGGCGCAATTGATGAGAGGTAGGTGCATAAAGGCACATCAAATTTAAACTTGTGTTTAGTGCATTAATTGATACACAAATCCATCGTCCATTTGGATCTGATGACGACGATATAACGTCAACATAGTTGAGACAGCGGGGCAGGATAAGAATGGCCACTCCACACTATTATCTTATGATAAAGTAAAAAAAAATCTGCCCTTTTGAAATATCTTTGAGAGATTCATACACTTCAGCTTTTTGAATTTTAGTCTCTTGTAGAAAAGCAATATCAACTCTCTCATTTGCTAATTCTTCAAGCAAGTGGCGCTGCCTGAATTCGGTATTTAATCCGCTGCAATTGGTGGTGCAGATAATCATAATTTGTAAAATGATGTTTCCAACCGCCATCATTAGAATAACTTGATTTGGGTTTTTTAGCTCGTTTCTTAGACCATTTACCTAATTTTCCTGCGAATTCAATATTTCCTAGTTCTACCACAGACAAATATTCATAATTGAAAATATCAGAATCATGGCGCAGTAGACGAGATTTCACGCCTCTCGCCGTTACATATGGCACTAACACTTCACCCCCTTCTTATCGGTACATTACCATTTCATCATTCATCTGTGAACTCTGTGTTTGAATGGACACATCTGATTCTGCAAATGACATTGTATCATCATCCATATCATTTACTTCAATCTCAGATTCTGAGCTATTGTCTTCTTTATGACGCTTATTGCTACTTAAGTAACATTTGGCAGGAGCATCATTTACCATATCTTCAAGCTGACTTAAATCAATTGGGCTTAGCGGAAAATCGACTGAACTTTCTGTCTTCTGAGTCCTAAACTTATCCTGTCCTAATCTTAATTTATCTTCTAAGGAATTGTAAAGTGGTTCTTCTGTAAGATCATCATTTTCCTGCGTGTCTTTTACAGCAACGCTTGGCTCCACTGCATTTTGAGTATTTTCTTGACTTAAGGGTATACCGTCCTCTAATACATGAATTTCATCAACTGTAGTTACTTTAACAGGATTTGATGATTTGTTTGTGTCATTTACAGTGGCATGAACTAAAACAACAGCTTCCGTAGCGGTTGCTTCAGAAGCATTTGACTCAGTTGCATCCTTTAATGGGCGATTATCTCCTGATACTGAGGGCTTGTTTTGATTTTTTGGACAGCGCCATTTAAAATGGTCAACTGAACCACAGAGCAAACATTTGTTTCGATTGGGACAATCTGTTGCCAAATGGTCAGTACTTAGGCAGATCCGGCATTCTGTAATTTGCCCTCTATACCATAAGGGCAGGGCAAAGCTGCCATCAAGCGTCAATCTGCTTGGTAAAGAGCTATCCACTTTATCAAACCAAATACGTCTTACACCGTTTTCTAGCGTTCTGTCAAAGGGATACGTTTCCCGTTCAATCTTTTGCACATTGCCATACTTCTTGAGTTCACTCATGATTCTGTCATCTGGAATTTCTAGTGGAACTTTCATCTTCACCAGCAAGCTATCTGACTCGATTTCCTCTACGTTACACACTTCACCTTTTACAATAAGAACATTTTCCAGAATCTTTTCCTTGACCCCCTCATTTGACACTGTTACATTCCATACAGTTTTAGTAACATTGATAAGCCCCTGCAAAGTAGCAGGTCCCGCGCCAACGACGTCTTTTAACCCATGATACACGTCGATAGCCGTGACACCCCACCCCTTAGTTGTTATTTTAAGGCTTAGGGTACGCTTATAGGTTGCCATGGTGGTTTATCAAAGGAGGAACCCCATACTACTACAATATATAATAAATATATACTTATATAACACCAGGACGTCAGGGAAAGAGCTAAACGCTAAATAAATAGTGTCCCCTTTTGAAACCCTGACGTCTACCAACAAATATACGAATAGAGAGTACAGTCGTATATTTGTTAGTTTGAACCACTTTCTAAGTGGTTCACTAACACCTAGCCGATTAAAGTATACTAACAAATATATGAATAGATAGTACAGTCATATATTTGTTAGTCTGTTCGAGTTGACCGGGGACATCCAACTGACTATAAGGATTTATATAGTTAAGGAACTAGGCTTGTGCTTACAAATGACAAAGGAATTAAATCCACTCACTCAAGCGATCTTGCCAAATATAATGCGCTAGCCTACGAACTATAGAAATAGCAGACTGGCGCGGGGAGAAATGTATTGCACTGACCACAGTAAGAGGAGCCCTATTAAATGGCGGAAACCGCCAGCTAAGAGGAATGCCTTTAGAAAATGGAGACACAAAATGCGCTCCAACCAAGACAAGAATTTACAAATTAAACATAAAGTTTGAAAGGAAATACTAATACGAAATATATGTATAAGATTTATCCACAAAATCGCGCTAGAAACTAGCAAATTCGGGCAGCAATTGCGGAGGTAAATAAACGCGTGCGTTCACTTCGACTACTACTACTACTACTACTACTACTACTACTACTACTACTACTACACTACTACTACCACTACTACTACTACTACTACTACTACTACTACTACTACTACTACTACTACTACTACTACTACTACTACTACTACTACTACTACTACTACTACTACTACTACTAGTAATACTACTACTACTAATAATAATAATAGTTTCCTAACCCCTAGTATTATTAGCTAACCGATGTAAGGACAATTAGCATTTGCCATATACGTTATCGAAATCCAGTGTGATATGTGTTAGCAACTGTTGTAGATGTGTTCATTTCATTATCAATGACTTGGTAATCCTGTCATTTCTAATCATTGCACGGCGGATCGTCCATGTACCGGTCGTCTTTGGAAACATTTCACATTGGACCGCGATAAAGTATAAGGCACATATGGCATAGGCCTAACTGTTTAATACAAACATGTTAGCTAAATTATTGAAACACCATTGATTATTCTGAGAACAGTTTGGCAAGGTTGTTGCTGCCTTAGACAGCAACGATTGGCAATCAAATTGCTAGAAATATCTGCGGCACGTGCTATTAAATTGCTGCTTCCTTTGTGGACAATTTGATTTGAAAGTTGTTGCAGCAATGACTTCCATTCAATATTTGTCAACACATTAGCTGGTGAAAACTGTATTATCAGCTAGATTATTTTGAAAACAATTTGACCGAATGTTCTTACTGCTATAGGTAGCAATAATTGTCACCCACCTTGCTCTTAAGATACTTATCCTAGCACGCTGCAAACTATCGACTCGACGAGCACAGCTCGACTAAAATGTATTACCTGGCTAGTCCGGTATATAAAGGGAATTTTGACGTCACAACTCGATACAACATTGCAGAGCGGCTCTTAGTAGCAGAACTCTGAACATTTGTATTAGCCTAATCTGGTAGTTTTATCCGCTTACGATAACGTTAAAGGAGCATATTAACACCAAAATGTTTGAAAATAAAATTGTTGAAATTATATACTTCAATGTAGTGAAACGAAATAAATCGTAACATATGATGATATCATTCCATATAAATAAATTTCATAGGTTTAGTTGTGAATTTGAATTAGCGACTCGTGCATCTAATTCAATTTGACAACTTAAAAAAATTATATTAATTTATACGTAATTAAATCATGCTAAGATTTATTTCGTTTCATTACATCTAGGCACACAATTTAAGCATCTAAAATATATAATTTTAACAATTTTATTTTGAGCCATTCTGCTGTGAATATGCACCTTTAAGTTTATGATACTGAGTCTCGATAAATGTAGGTGACAAACTATGGACCTCGACATATTTGGAACCTTTCACAACCGTGTCAACCGTGTCATGGAAAAGCTTGTTCGACGTCCATATCCTGTTCTGCTGTACATGCATATAAGACCCATATCCCCTGCTGTGACTATGCCACTATGTGGTGTGTCACCCTCCTGCGTGAACAGAACAGCAGGTTGCAGGAATTGGATATTATTTTAGATTGAGACCAGAACAACGCAGTTACCAATGACATATACTCGCGATGTTGCATCGCAGCCAAGTAAGGCAGCTATTAATAGTATTCCAGCACAGACATTCATTCTCAAGATGATCTTTGTCATTTATAAGTTGCACACCCGTCGTTTTCTCACAACAGACATTGGCTCCTTTTTGAAAACATGTGTCCTTCGTTAGCATGCCTGCATGATAGCAGAGTAGAATCAATTGTAAGCTGCATCTTCAGACCGTATGCGTTATGTTTCTGTACTTTGCAGATTCATGGTCCCGTGTGTCAATTCTGCATACATCTGCCGCCAAATGACGAATCACCTATATGCATTGACCAGCCAGAACATGCTAACAATGGAATGCTCAATAGCGGTAGCTCCACTAACACATCTATATGAAAGACTGGCTAGGAGACTAATTATGCAATGGTATTGGGCACAATTTCTAGCACATTATGTAGTAGTCTCTTTCCATAAATGATCTTTAAAACTGCAACATACTTAACGATACACGTACACATGCAATATAGTGAGAGCGAGAGAGATGATGAGAGAGAAAATGGAATTTGTTTGGTGGGGAGAGAGAGAGAGAGAGAGAGAGAGAGAGAGAGAGTGAAAGAGAGAGAGAGAGAGTGAAAGAGAGAGAGAGAGAGAGAGAGAGAGAGGGAGGGAGGGAGGGAGGGAGGGGGAGGGATGGAGGGATGGAGGGAGAGAGAATGAGAGAGAGGGAGGGGGAGGGAGGGGGATGGACGGGGGGAAGAGAGAGAGAGAGAGGGAGGGAGGGGGAGAGAGACAGAGAGAGAGAGAGAGAGCGCGAGAGGGAAGGGGGAGGAGGGATGGAGGGATGGAGGGATGGAGGGAGGGAGGGAGGGAGCGAGCGAGGGAGGGAGGGATGGAGAGAGAGAGAGACAGAGAGAGAGCGGAGTGTTGAACGGAGGTCGGGAGGGAGGGAGGAGGGAGAGAGGGAGAGCGCGCGCAAGGCGGGACATGAGAGAGGGTGGTTGGAGAAACATTTTATAATATAATAATGGGAATAACATTATTATTCAATTAACACACATATATTAAATGTAATATTGACAATAATAGCTAGTGTATTGATATTCTCACCAATAGGAAGAACATAATAACAGCAATAATGGTAATAATAACTAGTCTATTGCCATTCGCATGCCTTCTTCCGATATGGGTGCAGTTTTGGAAATATAATTACCAAATGTACATTATTCCATATGCCAGACACACAGATGCCAATCTTTGGCAGTCTGTTGTACAAAACGATGTACCCTCGTTGACACCATGGGCTGAAAAGACGTGTCTCTTCCATTTAAAATGACGTTCCACATGAGAAATGATACAAACTAAAGTCCACCAAAGAGGGTCATTAATTTGCTAATTTTGCACATTTCAAGAAGTGATGAGATGTTTCAGATAAATGGCAAGTTAACACAATTCGGTTGGTCTATTAGTTGATATCTGTGTAAATCTACAATTTATTTTTACCAAGCGAATGATATACTGGAATTGTGTGCAGAGATGACTGTTAAGAGTCAATATGCTTTCTCTCAAAGATAGCCAGAGAAGGATATTTTAATTGTGGTTATTCCAAAGTTGAATAGTGCTCGGTATGAAGGATTTTCTGATATCTCAAACATGTGCCTGTGTGTAAACGGATTGCGTGGACCTGAAGCCTATTGTATATGTAAACGCTGGCCCGTGACGAATAATGAGCAATCGCTGGTTAATAAAGGGCTTGTGTCAGCAGATACTTGCCATCACCATACATACGCACAGAGTATGGTAGGACTCTATTCACTATCATCATTACCGAACTCCTTAGGAAAAAGACTAGAGCTGGGAGTGTGGTTGTCAGCATCGCACCAGTCAAAGATATTTCTTTCGCATGGTGCATGTTAGAACGATAAGCTGAACTGTTAGGCCTTGTAAATTTATCGGAAATGACTCAAAAAGATATTTCCTTCTTGCTCTCTTAATTCGTAAGTGATTGGTGGGATTTTGATACCATTCGAACTGTCTCTCCTTCCCAATTCGGGATCTAACTTCAAATATTTTGGATGTTATTCTACTGACGAGATATCCCGAAATAAAGGAATCTCCCTTTTCAAGAACTGGCCACTGTAGCGCTGACTAGGAATCCAGCGGCTGGCTCATCAAACGATGCTACACTCAACCCACGTAAACACAGAATTTGATTTGAATCAGTCAGGCGGAGTTCAACTCCCAGTCGAATGTCAGGCAATCAGATGACGGACGAACAATCGGTGCAAACTTAGGCAATCTCCTTCACTCCTCGTTGCCTCTCTCCACCCAGGAGTACAAATAGATACCAATGTAAAACTGGGGAAGTCATCAATAATCCACTGAAATATACACCAGGCTAGATATGGCGTGCATGGAACCTGGAATTATGGATTCGATAGACGCCAATCAAGCCAATAACTTCTTCATTCAACATGATGAGGAGATGATTGGCAGTGGTACTAGCGTGGTAGTCTTGTAATCAGCCGAGCGTGTTTCAAATCCTGGTCGAATGTCAAGTGATCAGGTGGCTGATGGCAATCGGTGGCCGCATCTCATTCACTCCTCGTTGCCTCTCTCTACACAGGAGTATACATGCGTACGGGTGTAAAATCTGAGGAAGTTACCAATATTAGACTGAAATAAAACCAGCCTAGATATGGCGTGAATGGGACTCGAACAATTAGAGGCGCGATAGACGCAAATCAAACCAATAACTTCCTCTTTGAATTCGACATGAAGGAGGCGTTGGCTTGTTGTAGTGGCTAGCACTCAGGATTAGTTAATCGGAGAATCAGGGCTACACCTGAGCTATGTACTATCTCACCCTTATTGGAAACATGTGCAATCTATTCAACTCCTTGCCTAGATATGGCGAGAATGGGACTTGGAATAAGAGACTCGGTAGACAAAAGTTAAACCAATAACTTCAGATTCGCCATGGCGATCGTATTCCGTGCCATGGGTACAGCCAAGTGGCAAACCTCTGGGTCCACAGCATTGCTTGTCTATTTCAACCAAGCTGCGCTAATTACATGCTTACGTTCCCTGGCTGTATTCCGATCTGCTATTTTGGGATAACCTGCTGAGGCATCGACCTGTAAAGTAAATAAGAACAGAAACGGAAGAGCCTGTTCGCCATCGGCTCCACCACCAGTCTATTGAACCTGATGAGACCATCTGCTCTGACTTAAGAAGAACTATACCTCGAGCATAAGCCAGGCCGCAAAATAAATTACATCGCGACCCTAAGATTGCTCTACATGGAGCAAGTAACAGACTGTCGAGAGAGACTTCTAAAATATCTTCAGACTGTAGAAGTAGCAGCATCTGACAAAGGGCGGTGTGATGAGCCAGAAGAAGTAGTGTGGTGGGTGAATCCATTAACACAGGAACTAATATATACAGCAGTGAGTTGATCTGCCTCCACACTCCGTTGTCGCAGTGAAATGTACATAAACCACTGCTTGATCACATCATCTTCATCTTCATCATCATCATTTCATCTTCATTTACATCATTGTCACTGTGACCGCCACTACACGCGCACGCACGCACAGAAACACATACACCACAGTCAGAACGAATAGGTTCCCTTCCTTCCCTTGCCAGTTGCAAGTTGCAGTTACAAGCAGGCTAATAGGTTAGATAGTTTGAAGTAAGAAGCGACCTCCACACGAGCTCGCATAGCAGCACCACTTGTATCGTGACGGCATCAGTCGTCGAGGGACTAGACTAACCGGTGCACGTGCTGCAGATCTACCTTTGCTTGTCTAGTTTGTAGCTGTCTTAGATATATGTGGTTGCATCCGCTGTCTTAAATATAAATATATATATATTTGTGTACCCCACACCAGTTTTATATGTTTAGTATATTTCTTGTTCGCTATAGTATGCATGTCTAGCTAGCCTCTAACCTGATAGGTGCGTTCCTGTCAGTCAGGCACTGAACGGATACTTCGATCAGGGTCCCCCGTGATCGCTCCCCTGTTTGACGAGTCCAAAGTGCATACTGGAGACTCGCAGTAGTGAGTGTACTGTACCACAATTCAGAGGACCATGTATTACCGATTTCTGTACGATTATGATAGTTTGGATTTAATAAATCATCAATTAAATCACGTGTTAGTATTAAGGGTAAATGTGTTTCAAGAGCACCTCACAAATGCACTTCATAAGTAAGGCTAGGAAGTCTGTGGAACAGTATGTGGTCGATAGAAATGCCCTTTTGTCAAGCAAAAGTGAGATGTGTTACTAGGACTCCGTGCATTCAGCGGTTCACGTACGTTTCATTGCTACGTGTGCATTCAAATTTCTAGTCTGGCCCGAACACCGTTACTGCTCATTCAAAGATAGGCTAAGATGACTCACCATCACCACATGTGATAGCGTGCTATGAAGAATTTATATCTAGGCTTGTCAATACAAAGGCAATGCTGGAAGCTTGCTCCGAAGCAATGTATCAACGTGCCTACAGCTGGTGTACATAAAACATATGTTATGATTTGTGATGATCATGGATTCAAAAATATCAAAACTCACAATATCACTATCTGAAACATTTACACACAAAAACGCTGGTATTAGTACTGGAATTTCCTCAATAACGGCTATGCTATTGAATTATTGTAGAACACAGCATATGAATGTCTGCCATCATGGAATTCACGATGGCCCCATGGATAATGTTACCAATGGACTTCTAGCATCATATGGCATAGACTAACATAGGGGACTTAATCATCTAACCATCGAAGTACCATTATCTCAATTTCAAGACTGCTATACAGGAAGGCTGTTTACTATTCTGAAACAAACTTGACTCGAAGCTGTTTCTGCCATGTGCAGCATTGGCTAATAGTCAAATTAGTTTCAATATATTCACAAAAACATTCCAGACAGGATTTCTGACCAGTAGGATTATTTGTCCGGCAAACATATGTAAAATGGACCTTTCCAGTTTTTACATGAATCATATGACGTCATAATCAAATACGTGACGTTTAGTATGCTGTCATAATCAATGACGTCATGAATAACGTAGATAAGTTCGTACGCGTAATTAATGACGGACTTATCGTTGTTGTTCGAATTGTATGTCTTTACTATTTAATAAACATGTTGTTGAATATTTTGAAACTAATTTGATTGGGTGCTATTGCTTAGCTATAGACAGGTGGGGCGGAGCTAAAAGCTGGAAAGTTAGATCGCAATAGAACTTGATCTTGGCCTCATGTTAACATTTCTGATAGTCGGAGAATTATTCTATGATTCTGAGCGGACTCCTTTGGTTCTATACCTAGACAGCAGATTGGGCTGTCGAAGAAAGAAAATTCATATATCGGAAGTACATGGAAAAGGCGCCGGAAGGAAGTGACAGGATGCGTCATTAGTTGAGCAGGAAATGAAAGTAATTACGACATTTAACCGCAATATCACTTACTCAGTGGCTATAGTCTAGTTCATTAGCGTGGAAGATAGGAAAGGGGAGAAGGGAGTGGGTGATGGAGGGGTGGAGAGGGAGAGATGGATGGAGAAATGGAGAGAAGCAGGGAGGGAGAAAGGGGGAGAAAGGGGAGCGGAAAAAGGGAATTGCACGAGAACACAAATGACGTAGTTATTAGTCAATATTGTTTGATTCCCATTAGTCAATTCAAATGTAGAGTCTTTAAATTATTTCGAGCTGCGACTCGCAGCTAGTATCAAGCAGTCTGTCTCTCTGTGTGCCGGTCGGTCTGTCAATGGACCTTTCTATTTTTAGCCACGCCCCGCCCATCTCTAGCTAAGCTCCACCCACACTTCGCAGTGTTGGGATTGATCGATCTTCGAATGTCCTAACTATCAATTTCAGGAAAACTATACAGGAAAACTGTTGAATATTGTGTAACTAATTTGACTGGGCGCTGTTGCTGCCTATGGCAGGCAAATTAGTTTCAAAATATTCAACAAAATATTTATTGAATATTTATTGTATAGTAAACACAGTTTGTACAACAACGCATAGTCCGTCTTCAAATATGCGTTCGTGCTGTACTTATCTACGTCATTCATGACGTCATTCATTATGATGTCATTCTACACGTCACGTAGTCGATTATGACGTCATATGATGGGTGGATACACTGCAAAGGTCTATTCTTTGACAATTTTAGCAAAGCTTCCTATGTTCGTATTCGCTTACATTGAATGAACTGATGTGTTCTATGGAAACGTTTTCACAGAGTTAATGGGTCATTATTGGCAATTAAACACGAATTTATTCCTATCATTTATTTTCAGGAGAGATCAGATATGACACACTTATTAACAAGAGGCCCAATACACATCTATTACTCACCTAGAATAAGTGGTCACTGCCACAACCGAAGAAAATAAGATGACCACTAGAAAAATTTACCAATCAAATTTCTGTGAAGAAGGTTTAGCTAAGTTTTATTCCAACCAGCCCATTTGGGTAATAAGTAGTCATTTTTGATTTTTTGGGGGGAAATTTGCAGAAAATACAAGATGTCCGCCAAAACGCAAAATTTTGATTGATTCATGGCGGACATGTTTTTATACATATCAACTTTCCACGGACAAATTTTAATGGCGTTTCAGCCCTAATTATATATCCCAAATTTCGGCCTGATCCGTTCAGCGGTAGTCGCGAAGTCGTTTTCGAGAAAACTAGGTCATCCGACCTAGGTCGCCGAACCATTTGGCAAATCAAGTTCCCTCGAACAAACTTGGTTCAGCTCTTGCCCTAGATCATATTTCATGAGGTTTGCATCGATCCTCCAAGCGGTTTCGGAGAAGATTTTTAAAGACACTTCTAAAAGTCGGTCAAAATCCAAGATGGCGGCAGGCCAAATCGCCCGATCGTCTTCCTTTAAATAAACTTGTATCCCTTTGCCCGAAGGATGCTAGCTATCAAATATAATCGGCCCAGTGGTTCTCGAGAAGAGATTTTAGATTGCTTTAGTAGCCAAGCTGGTCGACAAATCGTTTATCAGACAGTTTCGAAAATGGCAATTTTAGGTCATAATACGCACAAACATATATGAAACATATATTTCGGCCTCAAAATCCATCAAATAAAAAAAATCAATTTGGCCGCCAAACACACTAGATTTTGATTGGCCCACATGGCCATGGTTTTATATGGATCAACTTCCCTTGAACAAACTTTAATGGGCCTAAGTCCCACTTTCCGTGTAATCTTTTCTGCGCGCTTTTCTGCTAGCAAAAAATGCGATCTAGTGTATTTAGATAGAACCATTTCCACGGGAGCGTCTCCGTGCAGCGGGTACAAGCGCGTGTTGTGCATGTTGATCTTGTGCACATGCGTGTTGCCTTATAAGCAGGTTATTTTGCAATATTGCCTACGCTAGGAAAACAGCCGGATTCGCTGATAAACTCGCCCGCATGGAAATAGACAAACCCGCGAGTGCGAGAACACGCAAGCAGAAAAGCTCACATGGAAAGCGGGCCTAGTGCCTAATCATACTTCCCAAATTTCGGCCTGATCGCTGTTCTGGAGAAGAAGGCATTTTCGCGCAAACTAGGACATCCAAGATGCTCGCCGAACTATTTGGCCAATCAAGTTCTCTTTAACATAGGTGTTTGAGCTCTTTCCCTACATCATATTTCATAAGTTTTGAATTGAAGTAGGTCTAAAATGTATTTTTAAAAATAGGCCGAAATGCAAGATGGCCGCCGGCCGAATTGGCGGTTCGGCTTTCTTTGACCAACCTACATATCTATGCCCTAAGGATTGTTCCTGACACATATACTAATTGAAATCAACCCTGTGGTTTTCGAGAAGAAAACATTTTAAATTTCTTTAGAATGGGAGTTTTGGCCGAGAAAATGATCCAAGATGGCCGATAAACCGTTTATCCGACAGTTACGAAAATTAGAAATTTGAGATCAGAATATCCAAAAACATATATAAAACCAAGATCAAAATCCATCAAATAAAAAATCCAATACGGCCGCCAAATCCGCTACATTTTGATTGGCCCATGGCGGACATGCCTTTTGACGGATCAAGCTCTCTTGAACAAATATTAATGACCCTTAGTCCATAATGATATCTCCCAAATCTCGGCCCAATTCATTCAGCGGTTCTGGAGAAGATATCGCTTTTGCGAAAACTAGGTCATTCAAGATGGTCCCCGAGCCATGTGGCCAATAAAGTTCCCTGGAACAAACTTGGTTCATCGCTTGCCCTAGATCATATTTCACGAGGTTTGCATTGATCCCCAAACCGGTTTCAGCGAAGAAGATTTTTTAAAACGTTTCTAAATATCATCCAAAATCCAAGATGGCTGACGGCCAAATTGGCCGATCTGTCTCGTTTGAAGGATGCTTCTTGTCAAATATAGTTGAAATCTGTCCAGTGGTTCTTGAGAAGAAGTCGTTTATAGGAAAAGTTGATGGACGGACGACGGATGGACGGACGACGGATGGACGGACAACGGACGAACACACGAGGGACGGTCGCCATGGCATAAGCTCAGTTGTCCTTTTGGCCAGGTTAGCTAATAATGCTGTTCGAAACAGTGCATTGAATATTTTGAAACTTATTTGACTTTAATCTGTTACAACGTGGGAAATATTATTAATTTCAATATTATCAGACATAACAGATGTTGCTGTGTAGCATTATGTTACTGAAAGCATCACTAACTTAGTGTTCAATACAAAGACTTCTCAACAGAGAAATTTCTTATGAATTGCAAATAACAGCTGAAACAATATGTCAAGCAAATGTTATAACACATTAGCTCAATTGTGTAACGCTCTGTATGTGCCCCTATAGACCTCACTCTCTCACACTCTCTCCCACACCCACTCCTCTACAAGCACGTACGCACACACTCGCGGACGCACGCACACACTCACGTACGCACGCACGCACGCACGCACGCACACATACGTACGCGCGCACACACGCACGCATAGACAGCCCATCCGCCGGCTCGGCGCCATGTCAGCCCGCCCGCTCCCTCGTTCGCGCTCGCTCCCTCCTTCCCACCCCCTCCCCCACCCCACCACACCCCCACCTCATGCCTCCCCTACATGTGCATGTCCGTTTCTCTCCATCTCTCTGGCGCACTCGTTCCCACTCTATCGACCACTCTATAATGAATATATCGATAGTGCTCTTGTTACTAGGAGCCATAAACAAACAGCTATATTGTCGGTTTTCCAATATATACGGAAATCTTTCTGTAATTATGCTATTCAACGTTGGGTGACTATTGACGTATAAGATGAAAATAAGCTCCCGCTTGTAACATAAATGGTAACTGCGATCTAATATGCTGATGCACGTCGTAATGTCGTCCAATTAATGACCTGCATCATACTAGCGGATCTCATTTGCCATTCCTGACGCCATCGCTGCAGGCAAACCTACAGTAATTGCACTGTGTACGAGACGAGGCTCGAGCTAAGATAGCCGGATCTCTTTCGCACATTCATCATCGAAATTGCATCTGGAATATTGGGATGCTAGGTGTTAGCAGCGCGCTACACACGGCAATACAACATGCGATCTAGAAAAGATATCCTTCTCCATGAAGAAATGCCTGTGTTCGGTTCAATCATTAAGACGAGCTGCTGTCCTAAAACCCTGCCACCAAGCTTCAACAAAATGGATCATTTATATCTACTAGTGTAAACATTTAAGTCATTCAAACTGCGAGTCCTTTACTTGGGCAAAGATGATTTGCGAGGCGAACACGGGTTCTGGAATGTCCATTAATCTTACACTAATATGCCTAGGATAATCATGCAACAACCAAATACGGGTTTTTTCATATATCTTGAACTGGCGTGTGTGGCATTAACGCCGAAACTATTTAAAAGGCGATGAGTAAGACCCTCTTGTTATCTCATCTAAACAGCTCATTGCTTTCTACTTTTCTTTACTTACATGATAGAGGGGATTTATCGGGATAGGGGTGATTCATCCGGATAGGGGTGATTCGCAGGGATAGATGTGATTCGCCGGTACAGTGGTGATTCACCGGGATAGGGGTGATTCATTGGGATAGAGGTGATTCATCGGGATAGAGGTGATTTACGGCGATCGAGTGATTCAACAGGATGGAGGGGATTCATCGGTATAGGGCTGATCACCCGGATATAGGTGATTCGCAGGGATAGAGGTGATTCACCAGGATAGGGGTGATTCATCCGGATATAGGTGATTCGCAGGGATAGAGGTGATTCACCAGGATAGGGGTGATTCATCGGGGTAGAGGTGATTCACCAGGATAGTGGTGATTCATCGGGATAGAGGTGGTTCATCGGGGTAGAGGTGATTCATCGGGGTGGAGGTGATTCATCGGGATAGAGGTGATTCACTGGGATAGAGGTGATTCACTGGGATAGAGGTGATTCATCGGGATAGAGGTGATTCATCGGGGTAGAGGTGATTCATCGGGGTAGAAGTGATTCACCAGGATAGGGGTGATTCATCGGGATAGAGGTGATTCATCGGGGAAGAGGTGATTCATCGGGATAGAGGTGATTCACTGGGATAGAGGTGATTGATCGGGGTAGAGGTGATTCATCGGGGTAGAGGTGATTCACCAGGATAGCGGTGATTCATCGGGATAGAGGTGGTTCATCGGGGTAGAGGTGATTCATCGGGGTGGAGGTGATTCATCGGGATAGAGGTGATTTACTGGGATATAGGTGATTCACTGGGATAGAAGTGATTCATCGCGATAGAGGTGATTCATCAGGATAGAGGTGATTCATCGGGGTAGAGGTGATTCATCGGGGTAGTGGTGATTCACCAGGCTAGAGGTGATTCATCGGGATAGAGGTGATTCATCGGGGTAGAGGTGATTCATCGGTATAGAGGTGATTCATTGGGATAGAGGTGATTCATCGGGGTAGAGGTGATTCATCGGTATAGAGGTGATTCATTGGGATAGAGGTAATTCACTGGGATAGCGGTAATTCATCGGGATAGAGGTGATTCATCGGGATAGAGGTGATTCACTGGGATAGAGGTGATTTTTTCGGGATAGAGGTGATTCACTGGGATAGAGGTGATTCATCGAGATAGAGGTGATTTACCGCGATCGAGTGATTCATCAGGATGGAGGTGATTCATCGGTATAGGGTTGATTCACCCGGATATAGGTGATTCACAGAGATAGATGTGATTCACCGGGATAGGGGTGATTCATCGGGATAGAGGTGATTCATCGGGATAGAGGTGATTCATCGGGATAGAGGTAATTCATCGGGGTAGAGGTGATTCATCGGGATAGAGGTGATTCACTGGGATAGAGGTGATTCACTGGGATAGAGGTGATTCATCGGGATAGAGGTGATTCATCGGGGTAGAGGTGATTCATCGGGTTGGAGGTGATTCACTGAGATAGAGGTGATTCATCGGGATAGGGCTGATTCATTGGGATAGTGATGATTGATTCATCGGGAGAGGGGTGATTCACCGATGCCATTTGGTGGGACAAGTATCATGATAGAGATGGCTATCATGATATAGATGGCTATGCCAGAATTCTGAGCAGTCCCACAATGCGTCTTGTCCATCTTTGATTTAGGAGCCTAGATACATCATAGCCCAAGCAAATGCAGCAATATGCAGACCTATCTATTTAACATCAAATGCCAATAGCTCATCCAGAAGATAATACATTAGTCACTGCGAGCAGGAGATCCTCACATATCTCCGCGGGCTAGTATGAATATTGCAAACAGCGTCCTTCTCGGCCAAACCCCGAACAAAATCGCGTTAATATTTCAACAAAGCAGAGCTATAGAGATACCGTTTCTTTGTTCATTATGAAAGCCCGTGGTATGGGAATCAAACAGAAAAACCATCGCGTTTCAATTGTATATAGCCGGTGAAGCAAGCGCTATGTCTATTTGATAGTAGATCGATTAATCGATTTATCTCACACAGGAAACGCGAGATGTAAGTTTACGAGCCCGAACGCCTATTAACAGCCAGCAAAACATGTTCAAACGCTCAACTTTAGACAAAACTTGTCGCTGTGGAACTTATCCAGAATTCACCTGCAATGCAAAGAATATGACGTTGGCTATTTTGAAAGTATCTTAACTGTTCACCTATTTATAATCGAAATTGATTGAGAATCTCCACCATATAACCTGTATAATCACCATATTGTCCGTAAAACTGACATGGAATTTAGATAATCATAGTTCAAGGCTTGCCTGTTATCTCCATCAGGGAAAACTCATAAGTGTCAGTGCATATTAATAGAGGGATCCGATATGTCACGCAAGGACCTGACGTCATAATATAATCATGTTGTTAGTAGAAGAATAAGAATAAGAAGAAGAAGAAGACGAAGTTCCATCACGAAAGTGGAAAAGGTCCGCCACGAAAAATTCGGAATTGTATATCTTTGGAGAAGATACAATTTATTAAACATCCAGGCGAACCTTTTGCAGGAAATCTTCCAGTCAAATTAGTTTCAAATTATTCAACATTGTACGTGCATGGTTAACTGAAATTTAGGGTGCAAAGTGTTAAGCGCGATTCAAACACACGTAGAAACGGACAGAGCTTAGCTAGAAATGGGACAGAGCTTATCCAGCAATGGGCCAGAGCTTAGCTAGCAATGGGGTATAGCTTAGCTAGGAATGGGACAGAGCTTAGCTAGCAATGGGGCGCAGCTTAGCTTGAACTGAGGCTGCCATGCTGGCAATGGATCCCTATGTCATGTACTAGTACACAGTCTCTGCCTTTTACGTCCCATAGGCCGCTGTCTGTGAAGCGATGTGTGCATACGTCAATGTCTGTGATGGAAGTGATAATAAGAGGCTGGTATCTCATAACGCATGCGCATTAATAATAACAAACAACACTGAACTAAGACTTAAATGCAATATGATCCTGCATGTGCCAGATCAGTGACCGCATGAAAGAACCTGCCATCAAGAGAGCATATGACATGGTAAATGAGATCGCTTCCACTAGTGGGTGCCGTAAAATGATCCGACTAGTCAATGCATTATGATTAGGCACTGCTAGACCTGTCCGTGGCTCTGACACTGGAATGTTGAGACAATCAGAGAATGGTTTTAAAGATCAGTTCAATGAAACAGAAGACGAGACGATAGCCCAGTTTTGCGGCAACTTAAGTTCTGTGTAAAACTGAATAACTTAAACAGAAGTTATAAAATTCACTATTGACCCTACAGAGCGATCTCCCGCGCGTGTTGGTCAGATTCCGCCACCAACAAACACCTCAGGCACGTAAGTGAGCATAACTCGCATCGTAATGGGAAACTAGCTGAGTGGTTTCAAAAGATGACGCAATGGCGTCGACATTGTCGGCGCACAAGCTATGCTGCCATTACTAGTTCTGTCAAGGCATTGCTATGCTATTTTGGCACGATATGAAGATTTCTATACAAGTTGGCGCGTCACTAGTATCGCGACAAAGACTCATCGTCGCCGCCGCCTTCGCCGCCGCCGCGGTCGTCGTCGCCAATGATAACTGTGTGAGCGATTAGAACTCGAGACCACTAAGCATAGAATGATGTGATGACAATTTTCCTCTTAATTCTAATGGAGTGTAAGTTAGGATATATTTTTGGAACTCGTAGACCTATCACATATACCGTGTAAATAAACGCACATTATTTATGATACGTTGTTCATTTCACAGTTAGCAGACACCCTATGGCGGCTTGCTTTCCTGGTCTGAAAACAAAAAAGGCTATCCCACTGGGAACACCAACTGTGCATACTGAATGTCGATATCGACATATAAAACATATCTCAATATCTCGATATATCGATATATCGAAAGTTAGCATAGTACCCCTGTCCTGCTTAACGCCTCCCTGCTCATCACCTGAGTGAGCCTCATCATCAGCTGATAATTTTATCAAGCGTAATATGCCAGATCCTTATTTACACAGATTTCCACCGCAGCAGTTCTCATTCCATGACGAATGTTATATCATTCATATGCATATTAATGCTAAACCATATCTCGGATGATGTAGACACGATTACCATGCCAAAGCAGGGGACTCTAATAAGACACACGTGGATTCTAGAGGACATTGCAAAGTTAACTAAACATATGAATTCAGTCTATCGATCAATCACATGACACCATAATCCCTTGCGTCACGCATGCCCTATCTAAGTTTGTCATAAACGCTTAATAATCCGTCAAGTTGTACGAATTGTATGTTTTCACTTTTTAAGAAACATTTTATTGAAAATTTTAAAACTAATTTGATCTAGAAACAGAGCCAGTCAAATTAGTGTGAAAATATTCAACAGCTTACCAGTATAGTTTTCTGGAAATTGGGATTCATGGAGTTCAGGGTTTGATCGATCCCAACACGAACAAGGCGTGGGTGAAGCTTACCTAGGGATATGCGGCGCGTAGCTAAAACTGGATTCATCCATTGACGTGGTTGATACTTTCTTGTCGAGCTCTGTCACTTTTAGTGCCCTTGTTAATGACGGGCAGTTGTGTTTGGCACGCAGGCTATCTGTCTGTATTCAGAATTGGTTATGAATGGTATAGCCCTTTAAGAAAACGTTTTGTATCTGAGTTTCAGTGATAATTGGCATTCATATTGGACCAATATAGCAGCATCATATTACAGGATTCATCCCCGGATTCATCAATCAAAGATATCTATTAACCGCCTACTCACGAGACAGATATAAGGATAGATTGCGACGAATCCAATTATCTTCACGTACTGGCCTCGTTTACTCGGTTTATTAATTTAGTGTCTGGTTAAGTTGGAGTATAATGCGTCCACAATCTCTCTCTCTCTCTCTCTCTCTCTCTCTCTCTCTGTCTCTCTCTCTCTCTCTCTCTTTCTCTCTCTCTCTCTCTCTCTCTCTCTCTCTCTCTCTCTCTCTCTCTCTCTCTCTCTCTTTCTTTCGCACTCGCTCGCTCCTCCCTCCCGTCACCCCTCTGCCCCCCCCCCCTCAGCCATCACCGAATGGGATATTCATTCTATCACTAACTCTCTCTTTTTTCTCTTTTTCAACCCACTACCCATCCACCAACCACACCCACTACATTACTACCCACCCACACTACCCACCCCACCCACCCCGCCCAACTACACCAGACACAACACCCACATACCTACCCACCCACACACTCGCCCGTGTGCCCACCTTCCGGCACACCCACCTGCCTGCATGACAGTACACCTGTCCGGCTACCTGCATGCGCACAAGCACCCCCCGACCGTTTACCCTCCCATGCGCCGACCGTCTCGCCCGTCGTCCCGTCCATCCACTTTCCCGTCCACCCGCCTTCTCACTCGGGCACTGCGGCTCTTGAACACTTGTTGACAGGATATATACGTGCATTTCAGCAAATTTAGATTTCAACACATGACATTGTAATTAACATACATTAGGACATAATCGACTGGGTTTGTAGGAATGCCATGTAATATGCTGAAAAGTGTCACTGTCTACCTCCGTGCACAGACAAACACCACTGTCTACCTCCGTACACAGACAAATGCCACTGTTTATCTCCGTACACATACAAACACTACTGTCTACCGCCGTGCACAGACAAACACCACTGTCTATCTTCGTACACAGACAAATGCCACTGTCTACCTCCGTACACAAACAAACATCGCTGTCTAGCTCCGTACACAGACAACCACCACTGTCTATCTCCGTGCACAGACAAATGCCACTGTTTATCTCCGTACACAGACAAACACTACTGTCTACCTCCGTGCACAGACAAACACCACTGTCTATCTTCGTACACAGACAAATGCCACTGTCTACCTCCGTACACAGACACACATCGCTGTCTACCTCCGTACACAGACACCCACCACTGTCTATCTCCGTGCACAGACACACACCACTGTATATCCCCGTACACAGACAAACACCACTGTCTATCTCCGTACACAGACAAACACCACTGTCTATCTCCGTACACAGATAAACACCACTGTCTATCTCCGTACACAGAGACACACCACTGTATACCTCTGTACCCAGACAAAAGCCCCTGTTCATCGTGTTTTCTAACAGTGAATGTACATAGAATGACAGCAAAATTAGTTTGACCAATGTCGGCCTTACAGTGAATAAATATAATTTTAGCACCCGAAAAGTGTTTACTGTCTGGAAACTGGGTCAGAAAGAAAAGCTGTTTCACGCACGTCTGGTTTTTGGACGGGTCAAACAATAAGCACATGTGTTGAATAGCCATAGCAGCTCAGACATGTGTCATCATTGGAATTCTAGACACACATTTCCCAACTGATTTCTGTACCAAACCTTCGGAAAAGTCTCCTGTCCGTCGTCTAGAACAATGGAAACCCACCGTCAATGTGATTTCCCATTGGCACAAGTATGTGGAAGAAAAGGAAAATTCCATAAATAAATGACACTTTGTCTAAGAATCTGGTCAGAAATCGCGGCCATCGTAGTTACTGAAACACTAGATAACGGACGCGTGTCCATTTAGCTTTCTCAGCTTGAAAATATTTCATCTCATGACTCTTTTTGTGGCCATTCATGGCAACATGTACAGGCCTGCCAGCTTTCCCCTCTCGACGGGTCATCGTGTCACAGAATGACCTCATGGTCAAAAAGGATTTAACCCTTAAATGGCTAAATTTGTTTTAAAAATCAAAGTATTTACCTATTAAATGTCCATTTGCAGGCCAAAAGAATACAATTTTGAAGATTTACCACTAGAATTACTTGCTCTGTTATCGAGCCAGTCATTCCAGTGTTATATTTTCAAAAACAGTCTTCTCTTGGCCTGTAAATGGATATTCCTTAATGCTACTGTACCCAATGCATCCATGTTACAGAGGTGAAGGAAGCCCTGCCACCCTTTACCTGTCTACACAATCACTTTTATATCTCCATTTTCCTTTCCTTTAAAGAAAAAGTTGAGGGATGGACTGACAACGGATGGACGGACGGTCGATGGACTGACGATGAACGGTCGCCACGGTATAAGCTCAGTTGGTCATTCTGGCCAGGGAAGCTAGAAATACATACACTCTTATATTATTTCTGTTAAAATACATATACTCTTATATGTTTTCTATTATGAACTCTTGGAGAATGCTGCGACTTATTGCCAAGAGTGGCCTCGTATATCAAGCACATGTGCCCTGTAGGAATAAACTGCCATTATACATCAAAGAACTATTTACTGTGGAAATCAGCTGTAAAGCCATACACGATCATAGGCGGAATGCAGAATTATTGATTGACGGAGTGTTTCAGAAATACACTTTCATGTGTAAATATTGTTATCCACATGAGTAAGTAAATCGATGGGATATAAATGCAGAACCTTTCCCCGGAGATCATGGTCTGTCTGGTTATTACACATTGTGTTATCGTCTAATGATAAATATTGAATATGGCCTCTGACCATGTATGTCTGCTAAACACTCAAGAGCGTGCGCATTGTGTGACCACGACATGAGTGTACTACCCGCTCTTGAGAGCGTGTGCCGTGTGAGACCACGACATGAGTGTACTAACCACTCTTGAGAGCGAGCGCCTTGTGTGACCACGACATGAGTGTACTGCCCGCTCTTGAAAGCATGTGCCTTGTGTGACCACAACATGAGTGTACTAACCACACTTGAGAGCGCGTGCCTTGTGTGACCACGACATGAGTGTACTAACCGCTCTTGAAAGCATGTGCCTTGTGTGACCACAACATGAGTGTACTAACCACTCTTGAGAGCATGCGCCTTGTGTGACCACGACATGAGGGTATTAACCGCTATTGAAAGCGTGTGCCTTGTGTGACCACAACATGAGTGTACTAACCACTCTTGAAAGCGTGTGCCTTGTGTGACCACGACATGAGTGTACTAACCACTCTTGAGAGCATGCGCCATATGTGACCACGACATGAGTGTACTAACCGCCTCTTGAAAGCGTGTGCCGTGTGTGACCACAACATACGTGTACTAACCACTCTTGAAAACGTGTGCCTTGTGTGACCACCGCATGAGTGTACTAACCACTCTTTAGAGTGTGCGCCTTGTGTGACCACAACATGAGTGTACTAACCACTCTTGAAAGCATGTGACTTGTGTGACCACGGCATGAGTGTACTAACCACTCTTGAGAGCGTGCACCGTGTGTGACCACACTAATATATGGGCAGGGACAGGGTCAATCGTCCTTAGATCAATGTCAAATAGGTCACATTCCCTGCGGCCCCCTCAATATTGTGACGTGAAAATTTACCACATATAAAGAGCGGCCACTGGATGGAAACACTGTGTTTACTACATATAAAGAGCGGCCACTGGATGGAAACACTGTGTTTGCTACATATAAAGAGAGGCCACTTGATGGAAACACTGTGTTTACCACATATAAAGAGCGGCCACTGGATGGAAACTCTGTGTTTACTACATATAAAGAGCAGCCACTGGATGGAAACACTGTGTCTACTACATATAAAGAACGGCAACTGGATGGAAACACCGTGTTTACTACATATAAAGAGCGGCCACTGGATGGAAACACTGTATTTACTACATATAAAGAACGGCCACTGGATGGAAACACCGTGCTTACTACATATAAAGAGAGGCCACTGGATGGAAACACTGTGTTTACCACATGTAAAGAGAGGCCACTGGATGGAAACACTGTATTTACTACATATAAAGAATGGCCACTGGATGGAAACACCGTGTTTACTACATATAAAGAGCGGCCACTGGATGGAAACACTGTGATTACTACATATAAAGAGCGGCCACTGGATGGAAACACTGTTTTTGTTACATGTAAAGAGTGGCCTCTGGATGGAAACACTGTGTTTACCACATATAAAGAGCGGCCACTGGATGGATACACCGTGTTTACTACATATAAAGAGCGGCCACTGGATGGAAACACTGTGTTTACTACATATAAAGAGCGGCTACTGGATGGAAACAATGTGTTTGTTACATGTAAAGAGCGGCCACTGGATGGAAACACTGTGTTTACCACATATAAAGAGCGGCCACTGGATGGAAACACTGTATTTACTACATATAAAGAACGGCCACTGGATGGAAACACCGTGTTTACTACATATAAAGAGAGGCCACTGGATGGAAACACTGTGTTTACCACATGTAAAGAGAGGCCACTGGATGGAAACACTGTATTTACTACATATAAAGAATGGCCACTGGATGGAAACACTGTGTTTACTACATATAAAGAGCGGCCACTGGATGGAAACACTGTGATTACTACATATAAAGAGCGGCCACTGGATGGAAACACTGTTTTTGTTACATGTAAAGAGTGGCCTCTGGATGGAAACACTGTGTTTACCACATATAAAGAGTGGCCACTGGATGGATACACCGTGTTTACTACATATAAAGAGCGGCCACTGGATGGAAACACTGTGTTTACTACATATAAAGAGCGGCTACCGGATGGAAACAATGTGTTTGTTACATGTAAAGAGCGGCCACTGGATGGAAACACTGTGTTTACCACATATAAAGAGCGGACACTGGATGGAAGCACTGTGTTTTCAACATATAAAGAGGAGCCACTGGATAGAAACACTGTGTCTACTACATATAAACAACGGCCACTGGATGGAAACACCGTGTTTACTACATATAAAGAGCGGCCACTGGATGAAACACTGTGTTTACTACATATAAAGAACGGCCACTGGATGGAAACACCGTGTTTACTACATATAAAGAGAGGCCACTGGATGGAAACACTGTGTTTACCACATGTAAAGAGAGGCCACTGGATGGAAACACTGTATTTACTACATATAAAGAATGGCCACTGGATGGAAACACTGTGTTTACTACATATTAAGAGCGGCCACTGGATGGAAACACTGTGATTACTACATATAAAGAGCGGCCACTGGATGGAAACACTGTTTTTGTTACATGTAAAGAGTGGCCTCTGGATGTTAACACTGTGTTTACCACATATAAAGAGCGGCCACTGGATGGATACACCGTGTTTACTACATATAAAGAGCGGCCACTGGATGGAAACACTGTGTTTACTACATATAAAGAGCGGCTACCGGATGGAAACAATGTGTTTGTTACATGTAAAGAGCGGCCACTGGATGGAAACACTGTGTTTACCACATATAAAGAGCGGACACTGGATGGAAGCACTGTGTTTGCAACATATAAAGAGCAGCCACTGGATAGAAACACTGTGTCTACTACATATAAACAACGGCCACTGGATGGAAACACCGTGTTTACTACATATAAAGAGCGGCCACTGGATGGAAACACTGTGTTTAATACATATAAAGAGCAGCCACTGGATGGAAACACTGTGTTTACTACATATAAAGAGAGGCCACTGGATGGAAACACTGTGTTTACTACATATAAAGATCGGCCACTGGATGGAAACACTGTTTTTGTTACATATACAGAGGACAGTTGCATAATATGTATGCGTCGGCGTTCATCATCGATGGAAGTATTTTAATTACTAGACATAAAGACCGTGCTGGTTCCCTGTACGTGTCCGTAATGGATTTATATTGATTAACAAGCTGCCAATAGACCCGGTGCTGTATTTATTTAACAACCCACCCCCCACCCCCACCATCCCCCTCCCCCCCCCATCCACTCCACGTCGCTCGCGCGCAAACGAGTTGCAAATTAACGTTTCCACATTCGCTCAGCACGTAAAAATGATTAAAATTATTGGCATAAAAGTTTTTAGGATATGATAGTAGGATATCATAGGAGAGCATCGTAGCATAGGATAGCTGCAGGGAAGGGAAGGGTGTGCTGCGCGCACGCTTCCGGACCACACTCCCCGTTTTGATATCCTATGTAACCTAAGCTAGCTATCCCAGAGCTTGGTTTGCATCACGCTCCAGCAACGGTAATCTACAGTACTTTGCTTCCACGAAGGGAGACAGGAAACATTCAGTAGTCTAAAAAACCTTATGGTTAAAAGACTTGTGTGATATGTTCGCATGGTGCTGGGAAGAGATACAGATTTTCTACGTGAACAAGGAGTGCCAGTTGGGACTATACTACTTAGTGACTCAAACATCAACTGAAGAAACATTGTGGAACTGGTATTTGTCTTCAATAAGCCATATGATCGCAGTAAATTTCTGTATTGAGATCGCATATCCATTCAAGATGGGACCGCTGTAACTGCTAAACAATGACACCTAAAGAACAGTCCCACCTGTGATAGGTAACAGTGACAGTGCTGAGGTACCACACTGAAAAATGTATCAACCCAGAGCTCAATGAGTGGCAAGACATATCACCTAGCAACACACATTTAAATCTGATAAAATTATGTTATACCAGACATGCGTTATTGGTTATTGGCAACCTACAAAATGAAGATGAACGTGAGTTATCACCACCATAGTGTAGTAGCTCATCAGCAGTGCTCTGATGCTGACTCATGATGGTGTACAGTGTGCGACTCGTGCGATAACTGACATGCCCAAGTACGTGGCTCTTGATTGAAATTGCTGTTGGCCATATGACGACGTCAACTCACCTCATTACCATACTCAGCATAATGGGATACTATGACGCCTATAATGGTATACAGGCAATGGGCACATGGATTGCAAAGGACAACCGCGTCGGCTTGGTGCCGTGTTGCAATCAAATATCTCACTTGACAACTTTTTTCATGTGACTGGAGACGATGATGACATAGTGAATTTACTATTGACGGAAAGAGCACACTACATGCTTCCACTCTGGTACTCTGGTAGCTGGGCCAATTTGACCCAGTTCCTAGGCAGAGGTTGTAGACTGACAAAACAAAGATGATATAGCTACTCCAAGTATCTGGAATTTGTCAGTCTATCATATAATGCCTTGCATATGGCGACAGGTCCGACTTGACAGCAAAGAATATTAGACCAGCTTGGAACAGCTTGGAAAAGAGCCTGAGCTTAACAGCACCACATACTGATGTAAGGGATTTCACATATCACAGTCTTCTCAACAGCAATGAGAGTGAACGATGCCGGACATTTGGCGAGGCCGACTAACGAATCCACTTAGTGTTCCTATGCACTGTGTTAAAGCAATGCGCATCAATTGTAACAACCCGATCTCCTTGTTAAACATGAGAAATATAAACAATTTACTCTGACCAATGTGCATCAGTTTTACCATCTATAGCTGACACCTTCGTGCTAAGCACGAGAACTATTACAATCCACTCTGGATAATGTGCATCAGTTGTGTTATCACTAGTTATAGGCGAACGCAGATGCAGTTTTTGTTTCTCAAGAATAAATTGAGTATTGGGCAGCATCGCCGTGAATGATGAGATGCGGTCCCTATCCAACATTCAGCTGCCTTACTTTAATCAGCCAAAGAATCTGTGAAGGAATAACATTTTCCTATCTGTTTGTTATCCTAAATGTGTGCAATAGAGAAACACTATGCATCTTCATATGACGACAGAACAAGAAAGAATGTAAAACATCTCAATTTATTATACGTTGAGTCGCCCTATCCCATGGCATAGAACATTTCTCAACAATTGTACATATTCCGACAGGGTATTATATTATGAAGATAAAGACGTCTAAAAAATCAAACTGGCTGGGTGGACAACTATATTCACAGTTAGGTTCCACGACCCTAACTTGCAGTGGTCCGCAGTGGCGGGCATTCGATATGTATTATGTCCTGTAGGATGTTATGATAATTTGAAACCACATGTTACCTGCGTATGTTCTAAAGGGTCTACCCCTAAGGAGGTAAACATATTGCGGCGGGAGTTGCGCAATTTTGCTCGAGCAGATTTAGGGTTTTCTCATAGGAAATGCTCATTCGCGAAATGAGATGACTATATTTCGATTAATTACCGCAGTAATGACTGGCTCAGTCTTTGCACAATCTGACGTTTAACTGGTTATGCCCTCGGGTGTCAACAACGCCGTAAACGCTCAAAATCCAACAACAACTCGCTCCCCCACCTCACTCCAAATATATTTAGTAAACATCGGTACATCAAGCTGCCCGTGTTTGTAAAGCCCCATGTTTGTTATTTTATAGCCAATCTCTAAGTTACTAGCGTGAATTAAGCACCAAATCTCTATATTACTAGCGTGCTCTAAGCACCAATCTCTATGTTACTAGCGTGCTCTAAGCACCCATCCCTATGTTACTAGCGTGCACTAAGCACCAGTCGCTATGTTACTAGCGTGCACTAAGCACCAATCGCTATGTTACTAGCGTGTACTAAGCACCAACTATCTATATTACTAGCGTGATCTAAGCACCAACCTCCATGTTACTAGCGTGCTCTAAGTACCAATCTCTATGTTACTAGCCTGCACTAAGCATGACTCTCTATGTTACTAGTGTGCACTAAGTACCAATCTCTTTGTTACTAGTGTGCACTAATCACCAATCTCTATGTTACTAGCGTGCACTAAGCACCAATCGCTATGTACTAGTGTGTACTAAGCACAATACTATAGGTTACTAGCGTGCACTAAGCCCCATCTATATGTTACTAGCGTGTACTAAACACCAATCTCTATGTTACTAGCCTGTACTAAGCACCCATCTCTATGTTACTAGCGTGCAATAAGCACCAATCTCTATGTTATTAGCGTGCACTAAGCACCAAATCTCTATGTTACTAGCGTGTACTAAGCACCACTCTCTATGTTACTAGCATGCACTAACTATCCATCTCTATGTTACTAGCGTGCACTGAGCACCAATCTCTCTGTTACTAGCGTGCACTAAGCACCAATCCCTCTGTTACTAGCCTGATAAATTTTCAAAAATAGTCTTCTCTTGGTCTCCAAATGGACATTTCTCAAGACCGCTGCAGAGGCCGTTTATAGCTGATATGCGTGTTAAAGGGTTAAACTCCACCCATGCTCCACCCATGTTGGGATCGATAGATCCCTGAACACCATGATTAACAATTAAAGGCATACAGTTCGTACAATAACGCTTAGTCTGCATTCGTGACGAACTTATCGGCACCATTAATGACATCATTGATTATGACGTCATCATGCACGTAGTTGTTTATGACGTCATATAATGGATAAAGTGGAAAGATCCATTCCGCGAAAACCCATCTCAGTCAAAAGAAGTTCGGCCACATGATGTATATATACTATGCCGGGGCCAACTGCATCGAAAAGGTGTTAGTTGGTGGGTCGTAAAGCCTGCCATCTACGGCCACCTAATAGACACATTCTATCTTAAGCATGTATTTAGAATCTGAAATGCCAAATACGAAAAATAACGGTTAAAAGCAATCATGCCATTGAATGTTTTGAAAGTAATTTGAGTGTAAACTGCTGCTGCCTATGACAACAACAGACCGCAGTCAATTTCAAACAATATTTTGAAACAGATTTGACTGGGAGCTGTTGCTGCCTCTGTCAAATTAGTTCCAAAATAGTGAACAGCTACCGTGTATGATTGTCTTAAAATTTAGAGTATGGGACTTTATAAGGTGGTCGCATAGAGCAGGTTTTACAGACCAAGACACGCTCGGCCAGTGGTGAGGACGTCGAGGATCAGTGGTCAGGTTACAGGCCACACATTTCATTGATTACAAGACCCACCAGGAAACAAGGCTTAGTGGCCTGGCAAGGATACCAATACATTCATCAACTCTTCAACGAATGACAATTGATTGTCTGCAGACACGGTATGAGAGGAACGCATATATAATTCAGATAATATAGCGAGTAGAGAAACTTGGCAACAGCTACTTGTACAGTTTATGTGAATAAATGGAATTTTGTATGGAAGATGTTGTACTTTATTCAATTGAATTATTGATATTTCGCTCAACCGTTCCCTAGTGATATCTTCCAACTCGCCACGGGTACGACGAGACCGGACGCCGAGCTAATGGTATTGAGATTAGATAGACATATCTTGCGCGCGTGTCTGCGTGCGGTGTGGTGCGCGCGTGCGCGTATATGCGCACGTGCGTGAGTGTGTTCAGCAGGAGTACTCGCGTTTTACTGAAGGGCCCTTCACCAAACTGAGGTGGGTGTTTGGCCTTGTGCCATGAACAAAGATGTCGCTGTTGCAGTCAAAACGTCAAGAATGTGATAGAACAGGGGAAAATATCCGGCTGGATACCCCATGTTCTAGCGGAATCTTGACCAAGCTTCGGTTGATGGTTGCCAGTGTGGATCCCGAGGAATTTCTTGATGCCGAGGTCAAGAATTCGAAGGTCGTGGTCAAGTAAAATTACGTGATGTTGAGACACGTGATTCTCCGGAATGCTTCTTATTAGTATTTTCTTTTATATTAGACGATCGTATTTTGCAATAAGGTGGACCGCATAGTACAGGTGTTAATAGAGCGTATATAGAACAGATAAGACCATGGAAAACTGAAAACTGAAACTGGAATAGGCGGTTACGCTCTGCCATATACGTTTTATCATTAGCCCTTGCGTGGCAATCTTTTTGGAGGCCATCAATAACTTGGGAGCTGAACAATGCTATTGGAAATAATATTCTGGATAATAAATCATATTCTGTATGGGTCCAGCCACGCCTAGATCCGCCTGGCCACCTCTTCCCATCACACATTCATATGCATAGCTGCAAGACACGTGCTGCGGCGGCACGTGGAGTAGCACGCAAAGTTGTGAGCTGAGGGCTGCTTACTGCTTTTCAATGTAGTTAGTACGTGTACTGATTTAGCTGTTTATACTACCAATGCTATTGAGATTGTCGCTGACAGGGTCACAGGAGATGACCAGACTACAATTCATATCAATCGGAAGTCATAACCAAAATTGCATTGATTTACTGTCGTGACTTGATAAGTAATTTCCTGTCATGACGAGAGGGGGGGGGGGGCTGTCCGCTACAGGATTATGTTTAAGCATGGAAAGTTGAGGGGTTTGCATGAAGTGATGTTCAATGCATTAGGCCTAATGTTTCATAGAAGTTCGAAGAAAGACAGTAACTTTGAGTCATCTAAGACCTTCCTTCTGAGTGCTTGTGCGGGATATAACATATACACAATCATGCCATGATCAGACAATGAGTTCAGAATCTCATAATACACCAACTTGTGTATTTCTAGCTCATAAGTCGGGGTCAAGACACTAACGACTTTCTAAGATGCGGAAGGGCGTTTCTGCCTTCTGATAGCTTCTAGATCCCTTATTGCGATAAATTAATCTCTGACACTACACAGTCATTGGCCTTTCCAGTTTTAGCCATGCCCCGCCCACTTCTAGCTAAGCTCCACCACACCTCGCTCGTGTTGGGATCTATCGATCGCTGAACTACCGGAACATCAATTTCCAGAAAACTATACAAGTACGCTATTGAATATTTTGGAACTAATTTGACTGGGCAGTCAAATTAGTTTCAAAATGTTGTACAGCATGTTTATTAAACAGTAGAGACATACAATTCGTATAACGTGGCGGACTATTAAGAGTTAAAGACGGGCCAAATAGAATAATTTATGACGTAGCGATTATGACGTCATCCTACACGCCTACGCAGTGGCCTTAAGGAATGTCCATTTGCCGGCCAGGAGACGACTATTCGTTAAAGATTTACCACAGGAAACCGCGGTAACCGGGCCAGTCATTCCAGTGATAAATTTTCAAAAATAGTCTTCTCTTGGCCTGAAAATGGACATTCAATAAGCAAGTCTTTTGATTTTTTTGGATTAAATTTAGTCATTAAAGTGTTAAAACCTCCCAGTGTAAGTGGTGTTATATTGTTGTCGTCACGAGCATTCACTCAGTGCCACTTAGAATGTATGCTACAGAATAGTGGCTACCTACTTTCTAAAATAGCATATTTGATTCTAAGGTGCTCATAATTTTGTCTTTTTGAAGTAATCAATCAAATTTATCAAAAATCGTGCAAGATGCGTAGTGGTATGGTGCCGTACCATGGAATGGGCCTCTACAGTGTATCCATCAATCATATAACATCATAATCAACTACATGACGTGTAGGATGACGGCATACTCAGTGACGTCATGAATGTCGTAGATAATTGTTCGGCACGAACGCTTCATTGATTAACGGAGTAATTGTTGTTGTGCGACTTGTATGTCTACTATTTAATAAACATGCTGCTGATTATTTTGAAACTAATTTGACTGGGCGATGTTGCTGACATCAGCACCAAGTGCACCCAGTCGAATTAGTTTCAAAATATTCAACATTTTACCTGTATAGCTTTCTGAAAATTGATAGTCTGGGTGTAAAAAAATCGATCGACCCCCAGCACGGGTAAAGTGTGGGTGGACCTTAGCTAGAGATGGGTGAGTCATAACTAAAACTGCAGTCCCCTATTATATTACTATGGTTACGAGTTAATTACATTTTATTAACATTTCTTATTTTTTTGTCAATAAAACAACATGCAGTTGAACATAGTTCAACATATTTTCTCTAAATTGGGTTAATGTTATTTTATTCTCTTGGGATCTTAGGAATACCTCAGATGGCAGTTTGCTTATGAAAAATATGTTGGTAGGACGCTGGTTACCACGGATACAATTATACACTGTAAATAATGAAAATATGTACGCAATAAACTTAAGAGCATAAATACATGGAATCAAATTACTATTTTCTATTCAATCAGCTGTTTCTATATTGCACTTACATGGATACAAAGGAATCGTATCGCAAATGTTGCACTGTACGAATAGATTAGGGTATTTATATTCATATCCTTTGCTTCCTGGGACATTCCTTTATACATATCATAATAGTTATTTGACTTTAATTTAGTATAATATTCGGCAGGCTAAATGCACAAAAATACTTTAGATATCATTTTTGCTAGAAGCAATCACCCATGCTGGATTTTATAAATTCTCAAAAGAGTCCTCTACAACATAGGCGTAGGTGGCAATCTCATTTTTTACATTTCTCCGGACATAATTGCCAGTCTTGACAACTAGGGGTCAAATGTGGCGAATTTTAATTTCCTCTGTACTGTAATCTTTGTTAACATGGCCTTCAACAAATATGAAGAACATAGTAATTGGACTAGTTTTACCGTCATAATCCTGCAATATATTCATAAACTTGTATCATAATGTCTTGGATCAAAGGCTTGTTTTGTGTAACCATTAAACGACAAGTCATTTCTCCTGATGGATCCAAGTAAGATACATCTGATTGCAATATGTTGCAAAGATACATGCATTCATTATACTCTGCTAAGACACTTGGATTCATCATACTCTGCATTCATTATATTTTATATTGCAAAGACACTTGCATTCATTATATTTTATATTGCAAAGACACTTGCATTCATTATATTTTATATTGCAAAGACACTTGCATTCATTATATTTTATATTGCAAAGACACTTGCATTCATTATATTTTATATTGCAAAGACACTTGCATTCATTATATTTTATATTGCAGAGACTAGCATTCATTATATTTTATATTGCAAAGACACTTGCATTCACTGCATTCATTATGATGTAAAGACACTTACATTCATTATATTGCACAGGCACGTGTATTCATTACAATGCAAATACACTTGCATTCATTATCCTCTGCAAAAAGATTTGCATTTATTATATTGCAAAGACACCGGCATTCATTAAATTCTGCATTCATTATATTGCAAAGATTCGTGCATTCATTGCATTCATTATAATTCAAATACACATGCATTCATTATATTGCAAAGACACTTGCATTCATTGCATTCATTATACTATTTTTTTTTTTTTTTTTTTCATAAGGAGAATTTAACCCACGTCACTGATAAAATCTAAAAACTAAAATATAATGTACTTATTGGCAAACTAATTTAAACTTATTAAACAATGTCTTACAGGCTAAAACTGTCTGATGAATCATTAACAGTTTAAACATCAAAACATTGTTTTCTAAATATAAACTAGTGCATTATCTATTTTTCATTTAACACCTTTACCCGTATCGATGATCTTGATTATGTAGCTTTTAACCATGCTATTACGTCTGACAAACAGGCTGCTCAAACCCTCTATCGTGCCTGTGGTACAGCAACTCCGTCTTGATAAATCAAGAGGAAGGTCTGGTTAGGTGTCACATAAGGTCTGGTTGATACATATATTAAAATGCTTTAATTTTAAATCGTATTGGAAACTGCATTTGCCAAGAAAGTATAAAGAAAAAATAACATAGTAGAAATGAAAAATAAAACTACCAACGTCATAAGAAATGCATATGATATCAATAGAAGTACCTGCAATAAAATGTGCACAGTAACAGTGTATCAGAATGACTAGATATATAAAAGATATTATTGTAATATAATTTGTATGAATTAAATTGTATTCAGTATTAGCCAGGATTTGAACCGTAGTACTTATGGTTCATAAGTCAAAGTCTCCACCTTTGGACTAATGATGCTATTCTAAAAAAATCCTGTCAAAATGCCCTGTTTCCTGTATGCGAAAACTGGTACCAAATGGACCAAATATACTAATTTTGAGAGATGAGATATAACTAAGCATGATTATTTAGATTGCAGATAATGGGAATAAAAAAATCTGTTATCAATTTAAGACTTATTTATATGAACAGCATACACCTGTAAATAATTGTATATAATGTAAAGCAGACGAAATTTTCTTTGGTAACAACTCTCCATAGCAACACACTTCAAATTGTCTCCCTTGCCTTAATCATAGTGTAGAGCTGACTCTATGAAGGGTTTTTTTGAAAAATACACTGCTTATCTTGTTCAGTATATAACTTAGTAACTATACATTCGATTGCTGCAAAATTTTCAGCATATGAACAGATCATAGTGTCGGTTATATAAGGCAGACAAATTTGGTTTGAAATAAGATTACTTAACATCTAACCAAGCTTATGCAACATATCTGGCTTATAAAATAATAAACAGATGTTTCTTAACCTGGCTTGTCATATGCTCAGTTTAGATTTAGCTATATATATCTAAAGTATGCTTATATTAGCATTATATTGCCGTGGTTCCAAGAACAGGTGTATAAGATATGCCTAGATAAACAAAGGGTGGTGCAGTTGCTGCGGAGTGTGAAGCCTTGAAGACTAACCTGCGTTCAATGCCAAGAAATGACGTTGCTACAGCTGACATTGAATGGAAGCATTTGACAGCATATCAAAGAGGCACACCGCTTGCTAACCAGTTCAAACACATTTCCCTCCCTATATAAGACAAGTATTAAGACAATGCAGACGAAGCAAAGTTTGTTAAAGCAAACAGAAAGCTTACACATCGAAATCAGACTTGATCAGTATCCTATCTAAAGCTATTGACCCACCTGACACACTACCCAATTTTGATGGAGAGCATGTGGACCATTGAGAGATTATTGAGAGATATTCTATTCACGTGTGTGGGGTTATTTTAAAATCGATTGGCAGAGTGGAAGTGGTTTTTGACCGGTATGGTAGATCCTCAATCACAGAACCAACATGTAATAAGCGAGCGCATCCTAAAAGGAAACCAATACGAACAAATGCATTTGCTAAATGAAAGAGAGCTTTGAAAACGTACCGGTGTCTGCGGTTTGCAATCGGACACAGTTTTTATCCAATATCATTAGTTTCGGATATGTCAGTGACCGCGTCGCAATCATTGACCTGGCTATACCAACGCTAAAACGTTATTCCAGTTCTTCTAGAAGTTGTGGATTCGTAGATCAAAGATGCCCTTGACACAAAGACTATTTTTGCACAACGGAACCTGCGTATCTGTGATTCTGTACATCTGCAATAGCTGGGCAGAGGCAAGGGCAGCTCTAGTTGCCTGCCACCGCAAAGACATCTACACCATCTCTGGATACCGATGGCTAGATAGCATAGTTTCAAACGATGTAATATACACCATGTGTAATGCATCGCGGCTGGCCATAGTCACCCAGCAAGGATGGCCCATATTTGAGCATGTGCTAAGCATGGCAGAAGACACACCCGCATACAGAGGCTTGGAATTCGATACGTGGAGCCAGTACACAGTAAGTCAGTACGAATCTCAAGGAAAACAGGAGTCAGGACATTCAGATCAAGAATGGACCTGAGGAAACCACAGATTTTGGTAGAGGACTACACAAAGGTCAAAGGAGAAGAAAAATTGATTGCAGGTGTAGGATGTCTCTATTACTACAGCCGCAGAATACAATACATCATAATTATGCGAAGCGTGTTCCTATTACCAGAAGCAATCTGCAAAACGAATATCAGAATGACGTCATGAAACAATTATTTTATTGACCACTGTAATCGACCGTTGTGCAGCGTCCACTTATTACAAAACGTTATGCAAAAAAAATAATCATTCTACTATTCTTGTAATTAATAGCTAGTTTCAGGGAACACATCCAATGATTGATGACATCGATAATTTGACGCGAAATTTAATGGCATGTGTAGTCTACTCGGACCCTAAACACCATCTGTAGTACAAATAATTACATCAGTTTGTCCAACATATAGCAATCGAATTTCCCAACCAATCACATAGTTACTAAACAGCTTAGGTTCAAATAATTACAGACTGTGACGTCATTATGACGTCACCAGTCGATACTGATGCTAGAGAACAGATGTCAAACGGCTGCAGGCAATGTGCAGCCTGCCAGACACGTACACGCGCATGCAGCTAATCAGATCGTTACAAGATAAGTATAGAATTCTTATTTAATGACATAATGTCAATGTATGTAACGTAATATCACCAATACGCGTGCTCACCGCGTCGATGAATTGTCTAAATTCATAGTCAAATATGGCATCTGAGGCTGGACAACGTCTGACCAACCCATGTAGGCTACCGATAAGAATACAGGCTGACACACACTCAGATACACAGTGCATCGAGGACGGCGACGACGGCGACGATTACCACGACGACCATGCCGACGCCGACCACGACGATGCTGGTATGAGTGGTTACGGTTGTGGTTGTGGTGGTGGTTGTGGCGGTGGTGGTGCTGGTGGTGATCATGGTGGCGCTAGTGGTGCTGGTGACAGCGGCGGCAGCGGTGGCGGTGGTGGTGGCGGTGGTGGTGGTGGTGGTGGTGGTGGTGGTGGTGGTAGTGATGGTGCTACTGGCGGTGGATTGGCGGCGGTGGTGGTGGTGGGTGTGGTTGTGGTTGTGGTGGGGATGGTAACCACACATGCCAACTACTACAAAGAATAAAATACGCACGGCCACATATTATATAGGGAACACGGCGAATGTACCATGACGACGACGACGACAACCACGACGACGACGACGATGACGATGATGATGGTGGTGGTTGCAATGGTGGCAATGGTGCTGGTGACACTTTCCATACTTACAGTCGAACGCAAATTCTGAATAGTCGCTGTTATCAACAGCTATGAGAACAATATTCTTATCAGGTGGCATAATATCTTCCTCTGCTGTGACATCATCATCAACTAAATTAATATCCACACCTGCTATCCCATTCTCAGCATCTGCAAACTTAATCTCGTCGTCATCGCCATTGCTAGTCACATTGTCTTTCCTTGCTCCGCCATTATTCTCAGCATTCTCACTCACCGCAGTGTCATTGTTAATTACTTCCTTTGTGGTCGCCATTCTCTACAGGTGCACGACGCTTACACATGCATCACAAACCACCTATAACGTACTGGAAAACTGATGTGAAAATGAATAGTTATCTAGCGCATCTAAAATGGGGAAACCCTATGATAACCCCTCACAATCGTAGTTTCCTTTCCGTTCTTATCTTTGGTCGTTCTTCTGTGCCGAGTTGAATTTACATCCCGGAATTAAGAAAATAATACATAAACAGAGAAAGCGCGTTTACGTATTTACATTGACTTATCCCTTTCTCCAATGAATTCCCCATATCTCATGTTCAAGTCAACCATACAGGAACACTGTTGAATATTTTGAAATTAATTTGACTGGAAGCCATTTCTGCCTTAGGCAGCAATGCCTTCCAATCGAAATAATTTCTAAATATTCAACATAATAAGTTTTATCTCGTAAATAATATAGGCATACGTTTTTGAGATGTGTCTGTGAAATGGATAACATTGCTTAAACAGAGAACGCTTGACCTACTTCAATAAAAAAGCGAATAAACATTGATGTAACCATCGTTGCGTAAAAATTGTGTTTTCTATAACTAGAAATACATTTTGCAAGTTCCTCATTTAAAAATGCATAGTCGTTGTAGCATTCTAATACACTCAAGTTTAGTAAGCGCAACGCTTTCATCCCCGTAGACGGGCTCCGCATTCGTTAATAAACAAAATACTTTTCTTATTCATTCCGGGGAGGTTAATTATTCCTGTCAAGTTCGTTTCATCCCTAGCATGTAATTGGCTTGAAAATGAATTTCATTGATAATATGATAGGTTTAATTTTGTAATGTTTTAAAATTTGGTTTAAATTCGCTTCCTATCAATATACACATATATTGTATATCATGGGCGAGCTTTCTGGAGCACAAAAGATCGGGTCTATCATGGGGCGCGGATTCTCTCAAAGGTAATATAGGTAAGCTGTGGAAAATTTTGAAATTAATTTGACAGGAACCTGTTGCTGCCATAGTTCCGCCTTTCCGTTAGTACCACATTTCTTAAAGCGCCGCCATCTTGAATCTTGCATTGTACTGCGTCAACAGAGAACCAGCATTTTTAAGCAGCTGTCCTTCACCCTACTTCACCAGCTAGTATTGCCTTAGTCGTTATTATTCCCACTGAGAGGAGAGAGCTCCCCTATAGCGGACAACAACCACGATAGTAACACGTACGTTGCATCTTGTATCAGCGTTATAAATCCCAGCGTGGATTAATTGATGGAGGAAGCATGCATACTGTTTTGGAAACAAGTTGACGCTCTGCTTTTGTTCACACAGTAAAACCTTCAGACAGCATTTTCGGGTCAGTGAAAAATATGGTAACAACTTCTTTCGGGTTCCACATTTCCTAAGCCACGGAAGCCATACGGAAACCAAACTGGGGTTTCCGTGAAATCTGCATGTCTGCGAAAGCTAGGACCCCCCCCCCCCACCCCCACCCCATTAGACTAGAATTATACCTTGAACAAGCTAGATGGGCAGGATCCACCAACCTTTTCTTCAGCACGAAGTCGATTTGAACCCGAACTTACTGCGAACCATGAAGCGCCAACATGAAAATACGCCAACCGTAGCTGCTGCACTACACATTACTCACCGACCCCCTCAACCCACGCATTTACAAAAGATTCGCATGGCTTACCTAGAAGATGAGCATGCCAATCCATACAATACAATGATTCTGTTCGCTGACAAAGCAATTTAATTGCTGCACACACTTTAGTTTAGAAGATAAATGCAACTTAATTGGTTTTGATTTTACTGCAGGCCCTAAAATAAAAATAAAAATGTGGGTATAACCTACAAAATCCTGATTTTCAACCCGCAAAACCTATCATATAGGATAGTATCGCTTCATCAACGAAATCTCTACATGTATCTCGATTTCAGGGCAATCATACTGAAAAGATTTTAAATATTTTGAAAATAATTTGGCGGGAAGCCATTTCTTGTATCTGGTTAGTAGCTGACAAATTGTTAATGCAATTTAATTACATGGATACACATTTATTTGATTTCAATCCAGCTAACCATTAGGGGAACGATCGTGTCGTTGACATATCATTTTATGGCATGTTACTGTGATCCTAGTTGGTGTCTATGTAACGCACCAATATCGAATTTGCGCCGTTGGCCGACGCAGTGACCAGGGATGGGGTCAAATACGTATTTGTATTTAAATACGCCAATTTTGCGTATTTGTATTTATATTTGGTGATTTTGAAAATGGCGTATTTGTATTTGTATTTGGTCATCGTATTTGCCGTATTTGCCGTATGGGTAGGTGCGCGCGCGCGGGTGCGTGCGGGTGGGTGCGCGCGCGCGGGTGGGTGCGGGTGGGTGCGCGCGCTCGGGTGGGTGCGGGCGGTGCGCGCGCGCGGGTGGGTGGGTGCGTGCGGGTGTATATTTTCACATAAGGTGACTGTTGCTGCTTAGGTAGCAATGCTCTTCAATCAAAATAGCTTTAAATTATTCTAATATCTACATTATGGGTCGTCAGAAACATCTCTCACTGTAATCACAGGTCTCAGTTTATAGACATTGACTTTAAATGCACAGCCAGTACTGTCAGTAAGTGAATTATAAAGATAAGCATTTAAGTTTATTCAATCATTGACCACAAGGTAATTCTAGACTAGGGAGATGTTTCCCTAACCTAAACCATAGCTGTATACAGAGTATCCAGACTAGTACATGTCTGTTTTCTTAACTGTCTGGCTGCTGAGTTCTTGCAGACGACATTTTCCATGAGATATAACTCTCACCCTGTTGAATATTTTGAAAATAATTTATCTGAAAGTTGTTGGTGGCAATTGTTTTCAAAATATTCAACAGGTTGCGGATTATTGGCATTTGAAATTATTGTCTGGTGGCCTGCAGCAGTCAGACAGTTAAGTTAGTTTTTAATTACATGTAAGTGGTTATCACTAAAACCACAGGTACTTAGAATAAAAAGGTTATATTAATCACCCAATGTTGTCAGTAACTGAATTAAAAAGAAACACATTAGTTACTTTGTTTGCTTAATCATTGCCCACTGCCTGTTAATTCTGGTGATGCAGAGTTAAATGTTGTTCTAACTTGTAATAGCTGGGACATGTGCCCCTATAAAACATTATCAGAACAGCTCATATATACAACAGTAACTTTCAGATAGTTATCATTCTCTTAATTCTTTTATGACAAACATGTTTTCTGTGATTCAATTTTGTGATAGAACATCAAGTTTACCTCAGTCATAGAACACTATTAGTTGTTAAATGTGTTGACATTTTTTTTTATTAAAGTGAATTTAAAATAGTCATTATGCCTAGGTATCAGGCGCCAGTTTTTGCACACTTTAGCACTCCATCTCTTTGTGATAATGTTGACAAGTTTAAGATTAGTTGCAAACACTGTGGAAAGGTGGGAACTGGATCTAAGACCGGCACATCTAACTTGATCGTTCATCTGAAGGTATGTTATATAATCATATCTTAAAATGTATAACTGTATAACTGTATAACTGTATAACTGTATACCCCAGCCAGTCATTCCAGTAGTAGCTTTTAAAAAATATGCTTAATTCAGATTGTTTTATATAGTTGGAAAATGTATCACCGTAATGTCTGGCTGTCTATTCGAGTCAGTCATTCCAGTGGTACATTTTTAAAAATAGACTTTTGTTATCCCCTGAATTATCATGTAACAAACTGAGAGCTAATAGGTAACTTAGCCGCATGCAGAAAACTTGTGCTAGCCTAGAACTCCTTTAGTGACCTAAGCTAAGTGTAATTAGTGACCCAGTGAGAGCTCTCTTTTGTCTGCCTGAGCTGGATGAATGGCAGGCAGGTGTGAAGCAGGGCTAGGGTCACATCAGTTACTTTGAAAGCTTTATAAATAACATGTATTCAGCAATAATTTGCTTTGATGAATCAATCACTGCCTAGCCAAACGTGTCCGCTATAGACAGGTTTCACTGTACTAGCCGGATTGTAGTAAAAATCCTACGCATGAAAAGGATGGGACCATTTAATCCTAAAATTTAAATGGAAATAAATGTATAAACATAAAAGATATTGGCTACATTAGAAGATTTGATGCACTAGAATTTAAAAATGTAAATTGTCATAGTGTTTAGAAAAGAAAGGCTTATGTACATTTTGGAAACAATTGCTGCTAAAAAAATGTTGCTGATAGCAGCAGCATCCAGCACGATTGTTTCCTAAGGCCTGGTGTGAAGAGATTAGACTACTCCAAGCTTTTATGATAACAGGCCTCGTTGAAGGCTCATTGTATAACCCTTTCACGGCCAAATCTTCTCCAAATATTTAAACTTTATTATTTTGAATCCAGTTTTGAGGGTTAACAGACAAGTATCTTTGAGAATTTGTAACTGGATTGACTGGCTCGGTAATCAAGCCAGTCAATCAAGTTAAAAGTTTCTAAAATAATTGTCTGTTAGCTGACAAATACACACACACACACACACACACGCGCAGCCACACACACGCACAGCCACCCACCCACCACCCACACGCACGCACGCACTCACGCACTCACGCACGCACGCACACGCACACGCACACGCACATATATATATATATATATATATATATATATATATATATATATATATATTGCAGCAATATATGTGAAATGTTCATGTGTTTATTTCAGCGTCACGATCCTAATAGACACAAGGATTTGAATAAGCCGAAGACTGAGGAGAAACAGCCTGCCGCAACCAGCTTTGTGATTGTTACACCATCAAAAAGGAAACCAACTGACCGTGGACAACACGAATCCACTGACAAACTTGCACATCTGGTAGCTCATGACCTTCTTCCATTGTCATTTGTCGATAGCGAGGCAGTCCGTTCATTTGTTAGCTCGCTCAACCCTAGCTTTGTTATGCCCCGTCGTAAACATCTAAGTACAAAGTTAATTACAGATGCGACAGCCAATACACACTACCGTCTGAAGGCATTACTAGATTCTGTGAGCAATACCTGCTTGACAGTCGATATATGGTCCAGTAGGGACATGAGCTCATATATCTGGATTACGTGTCACTTTGTCCACAATCACAAACTGATGAGGGCTATGCTCTGTTGTAAGCGATTCCGTGGCTCTCACACCGAGGAGAACATCAGAACCCAATATCAGGAGACTATTGCTACTTTGAGATTGCTGATAATGTGGCCGCTATCATCACAGACAATGCATCAAACATGACCCACGCATTTGTCACACTTCCGGTCATTGCTAACACAGAGGCAGTAGAGTGTGACACGTCAGACAGTGACTTCGAGAGGGATGCACTTAGTGATCTGGAAGAAAGTAACGATGATCTTCTAGATGGTCTAAATACCCATTACCCTTGTTTTGCTATACTCTGAAGCTTGTAATTAAGGATGGACTTACAGATGCGGGACAAATCGCTAAAGTGCTAGCCAAAGTATCTAAACTAGTAGCACATGTTCGCCACTCAAGCAACGCATCTGAGGTTCTAGTGGGTGGATTAAAGTTGCAGATGGCCAATGCAACTCGCTGGAATAGCCAGCTCATGATGGTTCGATCCTTGTTGAAAGTTACGACAGAGGTACTTGATAAGTTAGATTATGCAAATAAAATAACTAAGTATGAACTCAACATTTTAACAGAGCTCTGTGACATCTTAACTCCATTTGAAACTGCCACAGATTTAATACAGGGACAAAATATTGTCACTGCTAGTCTTGTGGTGCCCTGTATCCGTGGTCTACGAGTAGAGATTGGTCAACTAGCAGAGAAGCTTCAGTGCAAGTTAGTCCAGACATTAAAGTCTTATATAGATAAGCGCCTTAGTAAATAGGAATCAGTTGATGAATTCACATTACCATCTGTATTGAATCCCAGATTTCGTCGTTCATGGTGCACTGATGACGAGAAACAGAACCTACACCAAGTTCTCATTAAGAAAGTAGAGCGGTTGAATCCAGTCAAATCATCTCCTGTTAGGGCGAGTAGTTCACCATCCAGGAAGAGACCAAAACTCTTCAGTTTCATGGGAGAGGTGGCCACCACAGCACCTATCACAAAGTTACACACTGCCAGTGCATAGGTTGACATGTACCTTCAGGAACCGTGTCTTGATAACTTTGTAAACCCATTAGAGTTCTGGGAAGATAAGAAAGCGTGCTATCCCCAGATTACTGAAATTTCATGCAACGTGTTTGCAATCCCAGCATCATCTGCTCCAGTGGAGCGTTTGTTCAGCATAGCTGGCAAAATATTCAGACCAGACCACTGCAACCTATCAGATCAGCAATTTGAAGATTTAATGTTTTTAAGGTGCAACACTGTTTAATCCTAGATCAGGCATATCAGCGAACACAACTTCTGCAGTGGCCTTGAGAAATGTCCATGTGTAGACCAAGAAAAGTATTTTTGAAAACCTACCACTGGAATGACCGGCCTAATATCTGATCTAGTCATTTCAGTAATAAATTCTCAAAAAAAGATTTCTCTTGATCTGCAAATGAACATTTTCTTAGACTAAATTGAGCATTCTTTTAACAAAATAAGCCAGTGGTAAATTGTCAAAAGAAAGGATTTTAAGGATTGTATACATTATTTAATATGCATGTATATATATTAAATAATTATTCATTGCTTACCATAGACATTGTTTATTTTGATTACTAAATCTTGTTCTGCCGAATATCACAGAGTTGTTTAATCTTTCATACTACTAAGTGTGCCGTACCATACGATAATATAGTTTATTTGTATTTGTATTTGTATTTGAGTCCTGGTATTTGTATTTGTATTTGTATTTGGTAAATTTGAAAATGGCGTATTTGTATTTGTATTTGAAAAAATTTAGAATCCCGTATTTGTATTTGTATTTGTATTTGATGAAGGGCCAGGGACCAATATCGAATTTGATATAGGCGCGTCAACGGCGCAGTGGACCAATATCGAAATCTATATTTTAGATATAAAACCGACCTTATTAATGGATGGCGAACAAAATAAATAAATAAATTATCTAGAACAAATTGCTCCACGTAAACACGACGAGCGTCCATCATGAAATCGTATTAGAACAAAAACAATTAATATGATTTTCAGACCGACATGAGTGAGTAGGCCTACACGTCAAATTTTACTGAGTAGATTTAGCGGCGCCATGTTAAATTCTAAAATCTGCAATGCCTTTCATATGGTCTAGGCAACGTGGACATCGATGTAGCCGCTTTTATCTCCACACAGTCGTCGATTTGTTTTATAAAGCCTTGGAACCTTCTTTCGTTACTGTTTCGCCACCGCGATACAACATTGCGCAACCCCTGAGTAAACATCTTTAGGCAGACGAACAGGGAATCAGAAATGTGTGTAATTTGATATTGGTCACCTGCGCAAATACGATATTAGCGCGTTACATATACATCGGCTCTCTGTAATGGTTAAGATTTTATAAGAAAATGTGCTCATTGAATGCCCATATGCGGTCCAACATGAGACAATTGCTTGTAATTCTACTCAATGATGTTACAGACTTAGCCTTCTAATGTCCTGCATATGGATATTTCTTGTGACTAGTCCAGATGAATCTTTCTTGTGACTAGTACAGATGAATCTTTCTTGTGACTAGTACAGATGAATCTTTCTTGTGACTAGTACAGATGAATCTTTCTTGTGACTAGTACAGATGAATCTTTCTTGTGACTAGTCCAGATGGATATTTATTGTGACTAGTGTAGATGGATATTTCTTTTGACTAGTTCGGATAGATATTTCTTGTGACCGGTGTAGATGAATATCTCTTGTGACTAGTGCAGATGGATATTTCTTGTGACTAGTACAGATGGATATTTCTTGTAACTAGTACAGATTGATATTTCTTGTGACTAACGCATATGGATATCTCTCGTGACTAATACATGATGGGTATTTCGTGTGACTAGTGCAGATGGATGTCTCTTGTGACTAGTACAGATGGATATTTCTTGTGACTTGTGCAGATGAATATTTCTTGTGACTAGGATAGATTGATATATCTTGTGACTAGTGCAGATTAATATCTCTTGTGACTAGTACAGATTGATATTTCTTGTGACTAGCACATATGGATTTCTCTCGTGACTAATACATGATGGATATTTCTTGTGACTAGTGCAGATAGATATTTATTGTGACTAGTTCAGATGGATACTTCTTGTGATTAGTGCAGATGGATATTTCTTGTGACTATTGCAGATGGATATTTCTTGTAACTAGGGCAGATGGATATTTCCTTTGCCTAGTGCAGATGGATATCTCTTGTGACTAGTACAGATGGATATTTCGTGTGACTAGTCCAGATGGATATCTCTTGTGACTGGGACAGATTGATATCTCTTGTGACTGGTGCAGATGGATTTTTCTTGCGACTAGTGTTGATTAACATTTCTTGTGACTTGTGCTGATGGATATTTCGTGTGCCTAGTGCAGATGGATGTCTCTTGTGACTAGTACATATGTATATTCCTTGTGACCGGTGTAGATGAATATCTCTTGTGACTAGTACAGATGTATATTTCTTGTGACTAGTGCAGATGTATATTTCTTGTAACTAGTGCAGATGGATATTTATTGTGCCTGGTGCAGATGGATATCTCTTGTGACTAGTATAGATGGATATTTCTTGTGACTAGTTCGGATAGATATTTCTTGTGGCTAGGACAGATTGATATCTCTTGTGACTAGTGCAGATGGCTATTTCTTGTGCCTAGAACAGATGGATATTTCTTGTGACTAGTGCAGATGTATGTTTCTTGTGACTAGTGCAGATGGATATTTCTTGTAACTAGGGCAGATGGATATTTCCTTTGCCTAGTGCAGATGGATATCTCTTGTGACTAGTACAGATGGATATTTCTTGTGATTAGTGCAGATGGATATTTATTGTGCCTGGTGCAGATGGATATCTCTTGTGACTAGTATAGATGGATATTTCTTGTGACTAGTTCGGATAAATATTTCTTGTGACTAGTGCAGATGAATATTTCTTGTGACTAGGATAGATTGATATCTCTTGTGACGAGTGCAGATTGATATCTCTTGTGACCAGTACAGATTGATATTTCTTGTGACTAGCACATATGGATATCTCTCGTGACTAATACATGATAGATATTTCTTGTGACTAGTGCAGATTGATATCTCTTGTGACTAGTACAGATTGATATTTCTTGTGACTAGCACATATGGATATCTCTCGTGACTAATACATGATAGATATTTCTTGTGACTAGTGCAGATAGATATTTCTTGTGACTAGTGCAGATGGATATTTCTTGTAACTAGGGCAGATGGATATTTCCTTTGCCTAGTGCAGATGGATATCTCTTGTGACTAGTACAGATGGATATTTCTTGTGATTAGTGCAGATGGATATTTCTTGTGACTTGTACAGATGGATATCTCTTGTGACTGGGACAGATTGATATCTCTTGTGACTAGTGCAGATGGATTATTCTTGCGACTAGTGCAGATTGATATCTCTTTTGACTAGTGCAGATGGATATTTCTTGTGACTAGTACAGATAGATATTTCTTGTCCCTAGTACCGATAGATATTTCTTGTACCTAGTGCAGATGGATATTTCTTGTGCCTACTGCAGATGGATATTTCCTGTGACTAGGACAGATGTATATGTCTTGTAACTAGTGCAGATGGATATTTCTTGTGACTGGGACAGATTGATATCTCTTGTGACTAGTGCAGATGAATATCTCGTGTAGCTGGTGTAGATGGATATTTCCCGTGACCCGAGCAGATGCAGAGTGGCCCGTTTAAAGTTGTAATGGTCAAGAATATCCGAAGTTTTGCTTAAATTAACGGCAACTGTAATCCTTGAGAAATATGCATTCGCAAGCCAAGAGAAGACTATTTTTTTAACATTTGTCACTGGTGTATGGCTAACTCATTTATTGATCCACGCATTCCAGCTGTATGTTTCACAAAATATCTTCTCTCGGCCTGTAAATGTTCATTTCTCAATGATCACAGTTGCCGTTTCTAGCCCGCTTGTCCAGAAAAGAGTTAAGTTGACACACGTTGGCTTACAGTATCAAGTCAGAGCTCACATAATTTACCAAACAATTCCTAAGTTTATTGTGATCTTCCCCGTAACATATAATCACTAAATACTCTACTACTTAGCAACAGATTCACAAAACACCCTACTACTTAGCAACAGAGTCGGTCACTATCACTACACTGTCCGATAATGAAATCCACACGCGGATTTGCTTGTTCAAACTGGAGCGGGCAAGACGGGCTACAGCAGTCCAAAATCAAGAGCTCTCGCGAGATCGAAACGTGAATACAAATACAGAACTCTTCTCAGCTGATATGTTACAAAAAAGACATTAATACCAACACTTCTCCCGCTGGGCGATCTATAGTTCGCCTCTAGACGAATGGCAATAACACAGTACAGCTCTAACAGTAACGATTATCCACCCCTATCTGGGCTAAAATACAGAGCGTGGAATAGCGTGACATCAGCTAATTAACCTACACTTTGAAAAACAAACGACACACTGGGATGTGACCGTGAAAAGGGCGCGTCCGAGAACACTGATGTATGGCGTCAACAACTCACGCCAGAAACGAGATTGCGAATGGCAACAATCTGCTGCTGGTGATACTATCGTCTGCCTCTTCTTGCGGGCAGTGGCGGCAGCAGACAACTACAGACCAGCAGTAGTGGATGACACACAGCGCAAAACGTTAGCTCTGACAAGACCTGATTGAATAGGATAATGCTTATTTCAAGCGCAACCTCTCGCTCTGACGTCAGTGATGCGTGGCAGGTATTAACCATATACGTACGGACCTTAATGTCAAAAATGTGTTCAATATTTTGAAACGCAGCTGGTTGATAATTCAGAAACCTCACTCTGCAACAACTTTCAATCAAATTATTGATATGATAGTTGACATGTCCTTAATCCGGGTGCGTTATATAGCCATATACTGATATGCCGAATGAAATGGTGTACAGTAGCATACCCCATCTCTCTCTCCCTCTCTCTCTCTCTCTTTATCTCTCTCTCTCTCTCTCTCTCTCTCTCTCTCTCTCTCTCTCTCTCTCTCTCTCTCTTTCCGGGGGACTAATATACGAGCAGCTGACAAGAAGCCAGCCATCAATGCCAGCTGAGAGAGGTTTAGCTAGGCCCCTTGCCAAATCAATCAATATATGTATAATGTAAAGCGGGTCACTTCGATCCATAAAACTACTTCAGAAGCGTTCGGTTGCTTGATTATCCAATGACTACACAATAAATCAATCCATGTCCCGACGTGCCTGATGACTGGAACGTTGCAATGAAGTTAACTACTAAACCTATTGAATATTTTGATAACAATTTGACTGATTTCTACCCAGATTGCTATCTCAATAATCTGATTAATTTTAGCCATGGAATCTACAAGGAAACTTATCCATGTATCTGATCATATATTATCATCCTATTAAATGATTTCCGCATGACAATCAAGAATAAATTGGCAAAACATGCGTTTACAAAAGAATGAACAATTTGTGCTTGTTCTTTTGTACATGTCTAAAAGAGAATTATACTGCATCTTCAGGAATTGTGTTTACACACGCCATTTTGCAAATGATACTTACGCTGGCAATTTGGCGGGTATTTTGTCGGAATAAGGAAACTTGACAATCATGTTAGCAAAGGCAATTTATTCGATGCTGACCTTTGGATAGATAGAAATGTTTTCAAACCACTTTGAAATGACAAAAATAGAGGAATCCATACCCAGCTGTGCTCCGCCCATAATCATTTCTAGCTAAGACCCGCCCACACTTCACAAGTGTTTGATTCGATTTTCCAACTGGCATCTTGATATCGCACAATCTTAATTTCAAGGGAGCTATGTATGTAAGTTGTTAATTATTTTTGAATTAATTTGACTGGTAGCTGTTGCCGTCTAGGGCAGGAACCGGTCCCAGACGAATTATCTTCAACATATTCAACAGTGTATATAAAATTGTTAATTCAGCCGAGACATCCAATTTGGAATCCTTTCTGGCACTTCGGCAACGGACCTACGACATTTTGCATGTGACATCAGCTAACACGTTACATATTTTGTTTATAATGTCAGATACTTGAGTGACAGATCACATCCCCCAACCCCCTCTCCCATCTCTGGAATAGTAGTCTGGTTGCTCTGAGCTTAGACTACGTGTGCCATTCGTGTGTTTGAAAGAATGCCAAATCATAGAAACTGGCTCACTGTGTCCAGTTAAGACGAATTACGTAACCTAGCTCAATAGAGGAATCCAGTTTTAGCTATGCACGCCCATCTTTAGCTAAATTCCACCTACGCTTCGCCCGTGTTGGGAATCGATCAATCCCCGAACTCCCCGAGTATCAATTTCGAGAAAACTACACAGGTAAGATGTTGAATGTTTTAAAACTGATTTGACTGGGTCAAGTCAATTAGTTCCAAAATATTCAACATAATGTTTATTAAACAGTAAAGACATACAATTCGTACAACAAAGCGTCGTCCGTCATCAAGTAGGCGTTCGCAACGAATTTAGCTACGACAATCATGACATCCTACACGCCACGGAGTTGAGTATGACGTCATATGATAGATGGATAAACTGGAAATGTTTATTAAAAACATCACGCTGTTCATATGTATAAATGCATACAGGGTTGGAGAACACGAAAGTCTAAATGATCAAGGGGCAATACAACGGTCAGTCTTCTATAAGTACAGTGCATCATAATATGGCGGATCGTCGGAGACAAACTGGTCAGAGTCCAATGGACAATGGCGGGAGTTGCTGCTCGGTGTGCTTGAGAAGTTGTCAGAAGCATTGAGGTGGGCGTACACCCTCAATGCAGCAACTATCCTACTTATCCATTTCCCTGCACGCTTGCATGTTGTGTGAAGAATTTAAGGTGGAAGAAAATGTAGCTGTGCATGTCAAGGGTAGTGAGATATGTGTACTGTTGGTCAGCTAAATTCCTGAGCAGATTCCTGATTCAATGGGAAGAGTAGTTATGAAGTCGCTGCTATTTTCAAGGAGCCAAGGGCAGAAAGGCTCTGCCCGCATCTAATGTAAGAGACCTTTAATTTATAGTTCTTATGTTACCCACAGCAGTGTGCTAAAAATGGTACAAGACGGCGACCTCCCAGTGGGTATGTAGATGTCGCTGTCTGTGGCAGTTAAGAAGTCCAAGATGAATGGCCAATCTGCGGCTTGCACGGCTTTGCGGCGTTAGCAATTCTAAGGTTTTCACCCATACCCGATCGATCGCTGGCCCGGTGTGTCAACAACTCAATGAGGGTCGCCCTATAAAGGATTTATAGGTGGTCGCGTCATTCCACGTTAGCACTAGCTCTTTTGTGTTTGAATCAGAGTGCAAGTTGACGTCTCAAATGCACCAGCTCTCGGCGCACCAGACTCCTGTTCACTCATTTGATTCCATCAAAATTGTATATATTTTTACTATCAGCCGCCGTATAAACAATCCGAGGACAGCTATCGGAAACTGGATCACGTTTCTAGTACACAGCTATTAACATTGTTCAGGTATTCGAATCTGGGGCGTGGCCTCAGATGCATAAAACATAGGCAGTCTAACATCAGTCATTCCAATTCTTAGTCTCAGCACGTGCATAAGACGATAGGCTTGTCCATTAGCTGCTAAACATTATAGTTAGTTGCTTTCCTAATTCTTACACCTGACGGATAGGTATCATGCCCTTTTCTTGCACAATCACTCAGCTGTTCAGTGGCATTACTTAGTGATTGACGGAGGACACACTTGGAAAACACGGGTCTCTATGGATTTTCTTCAGAACATGTTCTAGTTCGGTTGACTATGTCCTAATTTAGAGTGTTGTTCGCATTTTTGGAGATTTGTGAACCTATACATTCTTCGGAACATTGAAGAGTCCTGAGTCCAACATACAATTTGATTCACTAATTTCATGGTGGCCATTTGAATGTTCAAAATGGCGACCATTCAAAACTGATTTCCACAAATCTCCGCATCTATACCAGATCGGCACATGATGTAAGAAGATAAGCCCACATTTTCATGACCATGGAATCTAATGAAACTATTTTGAATTCCAGACAGTCAGGTGAACCACAGCCCGTGTAGTGTTTCAGACAAATTCAGAGTGGGAAAATCTGGGATTGGCATTGACTGTCCATCATGAAACTGGGAGAAAAAGTTGATACATTTATTCAATTCACCGGACTGGAACTGCTGCTGCACACGCTGTTATGGAAGACGCCACGCCGGTCAAGGAAGAGTCAACAATTCCTGAAGAAAGCCAGCTTTGTGTTTCTGCTGCAGATAACAATATTTTGGTGACGACACCCCGTACAGGAAAAGAACCACTCATGTAACATTCCTGTACTGTACCTATGGAGAGAAGCTAGCAGCAGCTCTAAATATAATTGATGTTCTTAGTCTCTCAGAGGATCCATATCATGTATCTATAATGCAAAGCAACATCCTAACCACTCAGGAGACCGGATGAGCTCAGAATCAGTAAGACATGCATTTCCGGATCATACCAGCTGATACACTTGGGATGGGTTTTTATTCCATTATTAGCAGGAGGAAAGAGTGGAGCTGATCTCCACCGGGCAGTCAATAACACACATTGGTACCTTCCCTCTACTCCAAGAGGTGGTACATGAGTGGTTGATTAATGACAGTGATCACACAAGCACGCGGACTTTGGAACATTATCGTTAGTGATGTTTAGCATACTGTTATTTTATTTCAGATGCCAAGGTTATTCAACTAAGAGATGCTATGCCAGATTCCAAGTAAACAGCTATACTCATACTTGTATTGGCAGCTCCTAGGGCTCTTTATGCTTCCATAGAGGTCTCTGGCTTAGATGATTCATGGCTGTAGGCGGGTGTCTATGTTTCTTTCATGACAAGATGGATACTTAAGTGTACACCCTACCAACCCACGTTCCTTGCCAACATCTACTCATACATGGCATACTATGAAATGATGGTGGTGGTGGTGGTGGGGGTGGTGTGGGGGGGGGGGTGTTCTTCAAGGACAACCCGTATTTGAAAGATGTTTATCTGGAGTCAACTGAGCAAGCAGACGCAGCTTATTCTCAAATGAGCAGATTTACTGAATCAGAATATGTGAAACACGCGAGCACCAAGCAGAAGATATTTCATGATTGGGAGAAGCGGTGGTCCAAGAATCCCATGTTCAAATTCATGATGAATTACCCACGTCGAGTGGTTCTTTGTTGCAGCATAACGCAATGCTGATCTAATGCTCTACTTTGAAGATGCACAGAACAAACTGTTATTGCTGATGGACCGGATCAAGTACAAGCGCATCTGGTCATGCTATATCTCCGACATGTATGATCTCAAAATCACTCACCCAGAGGCAAGGAGGTAACTCAAGATAGCAACATATCGGTCACCGAAATGACATTCCATTTGTCCTAATTGATGCAGACCATGCTTGCGAACATCTCTAAAAATTAGTTGAAGATTCACTCTGGACTTGTTGGCATTTCGAACAACACCGATGCTAGACAGAGATTCATCTTGACGACAGCAGAGCTATCACACTTGTCAGGAGAGTTCGGGAGACAGCGTGAGATATGAATAAGCAAAGTAATAGAGCATCGTGATCTTAGGCCAGGTATAGTGAAGAGGGCGAATTGCGCAATCGACACCATCAAGGCTTCCATTCTGAGTCATGGCAATCCATGGCAATCCATTTGCTCTTGAAGGTGACACACTATTCAATATGGTCACAGATGCCTATGGCTCGGATGAGTATTGCCACAGAAACACAACATCAATGATGCTGGTCAAAGGTTGCTTGAAGCATATGTTGCAGAGCAAAGTACTGGCGATGTCAGCCTCTGGGCATCTGTGAAGAAACAAAGCTACAAGACGTTTATGACTGGTGGCAAAATTGTGGCCGTAAAGTGACAGGAGAAGATCTGAAGGAGACAAAGGATCTATATGGGCGGCTAATTGTCAGGCAGCGTTATCTATCAGAAACGTGCTATTGACAACAACGAGTTCACTCAGACACCTAGAAGCTAATCCACCTCATTTAGAAGTTAGGAACATCAGAATTTTCTGAGAAAGAAAATCAAGAGCTGCTGCATGTAGCAAGTTACACTGAATGCAGCAACGAGAAACACTGCATCCTAGATGAAAGCAGTTGTAGATGGAATAGTTATCGTCCAAGCAATGAGAAAACCAGCAATAATGGAGGCTGACATTGATCTTAGAATGGGATTCAATCCCAGTTTGATGTCTATGACAAAGGACTCGGATGAGGTCATCGTGTTGACACATATACAGATTCGTCCTTGAAGTATGCTACAAGAGAAGAAAGGCAACCGCGGCATGCCCGTGTACATCGCATCAAAGATGGTAATGCTGTAAGCACATCATCATGAAATGGTTCCTTCATCATGGCAAGACAAATGTTGTTGTAACGGAATGTCTGAGAAAACTCTCGAGTAGAATAATGATTTTCTGAAACTGGGCATCACATCTGCTCCAGAACATACTGGAAGCAAGAGCAACCTGCTCTTTGATGATAACAATCATGAAGATGCTGACACTTCATTGATCTGGCAGGCAGTATTGCCATCAGACTGAACCAAAGAGATGCACATGCTGACAATTTTATCCCCAGATACAGATGTCCTTGTGCTGGTCAGAGATAATTATAATCTACTCCTGAGAAACACTTTTTTCTCGATGGTGTCAGGAATCATCAAGCTACAGCTTCAGGAGAAGGGAGGTTAAGGCATTTCCAGCATTCCACGCATTCTCGGGTTCAGCCAACACATGTATGTTTTTCAGAATACCTGAAACTTCAATGTCATCAAACCTCATCAGGCTCTAGCAAAAGTATCGGATGCTGACAATACAACTAAAATATGCTATCGACACTAGCTGCGTTCGTGTGTGCTACAGACACTACAGACACCAGGGTTGGGTTTTGGACAGTCCAAAACTAACTTTGAGCAGACATTGTCCAAAACCTGTCTAAAACCTGTCTTAAATGGTTTAAACCAGTCTAAAACTGTCCAAAATTGTCCAAAACTGTCCAAAACTATGTTGGACATATCATCATACTCTTATGCATCATAATCCTATTAAAAGATAACAAGAAATCAGAGATTGCATCAAAAGCACTATATTAAACAAATCCATTTATTATATGAGTTATTATTACATTTTTATCAAATACATACAATTAAAACTTAAAAGGCTTAATTAGGTTTAATTAGTAGTCCAAATCAGACAGCCCTCTCAACATCCTGTAGCAAAACACTAGCTTTGACGCTTTCTCTACTCCAAGCCTATTACGGATTTTAGTGTGGATATAGCCAAACTTGCTAAAAATTCTCTCAATCGATGCTGATGATGCTGGTGCTTCAAGCAGCTGAATAGCCATATCAATAAAATCACCTGGCACACCTAGTGTTTTCAAGGCCTTCCACTATGTCACTGAAGGCACGTGAACTGCAGCATCACAGAAATATGATGCAGGAAATGGGCTGCTTTTAGCCCGGTATGCAATAAATGTTGCTATAAAGCTAGGGTTCTTAGCTATTATCCAATTGTTCACTTCTTCAAACTGTTTTGCTACCAGCATCTCGCCCTGAAACTTTGGATGTAATGTGTATGCGACAAGATGATCTGGCAGGATTGCCTTGCTGAAACGTGCTAACAGAGTTTTCTTGTGTGGTTCTGGCAGAGTGTTGTTTAGTAATTCAAGCCAAACATGGCATGCATCGGCTAGTGTTGATGTGTCACTCTGACATGTGTCAATTTCTATTGAAATTGGCCGAAGTTGTTCGGCTAAGTCTCTTGCATTTCTAAACAGGTTAAAGTCCAGTATTTTCTTGACAATAGAATTATCTATTTCTCCTTCATGGTCTTGTACAATTTTCATGAAATGTGGACGGTTGTGAATGAAGGAGTCAATACACACGAGTTGACTCTTCCATCTAGTGTCACAAGGAAGCTGTAGCTTAACACTACCAATACATTCCGAGAGCCAGGATAGTGGCTTGTGGTGATTCCTGAAATATTTTTGAATCTCAACTACATGCTTAATTAGCGTATCCGGTGTTATGTCTTGCCCTAGTAAGTTTAGCCAGTGTGCAGAACAGCCATAGACAATAAGATCATTGTCATCAGCCTTCAAACCATCACGCATTTTTCCATGTTCTTTGCATTATCTGTGACAATGCTCTTAACTGTACAGTTGTATTTTGTCTTAGCATATTGTATTGTCTCTTGACACTTCACCTTACAGTTTTCAGCACTTTTAGTCATAGAACCAGTGTCAAAGCTGTTTAGGAAGAAGCTCTTTCCTTCTACTTGCAAGCAGGATGCTATGATAGGTTCATTGTGAATGTTACTCCACCCATCCTCCACTAATGTTGCTGTCTTGCCATCAAGAATCACCTTCATATCCTCTGTCACCTGATCATTCACAGCATCTAGAAGCTTTCCACCAATCAGTTTAGGTGAAGGGGGTTTATATCCTGGGCGTAGCATACTAACTTTTATGAACTGTGGATGTTCAGCCATTGAAAATGGAAGGTTACAAGCATAAAACAACCTCGCGACTTCTTTATCTATTGCTGACTTCATCGCTGAGGTGGTAGTGATACAATGTCGGCTCAGATCGGGTTGAATTGAGAATTGAACTGGACAGGTTGGTGAGGGTGGTGCTGATTGTGATGGCAATTCTTCTCTTAGTCACTTTGTGCATGGTGCAGCTGATGGTTTGTCCAGCTGAAACAAAGAAAAGGGATATTACATGTGCTATATAAGCCAAATGTAATATATACACCCTACCTGGTCCAAGCCATTTGGGGACAAGATATGATAATCTTTTTTAAAATTTACATTGAAATGACTGGCATTGCAACAAAATCAGTCATTCCTATGTTGAATTTTCAAAAGTAATTAATTTTATGTCATAATTCAATACATTTAAAATTTGGAATGGATAGAGTTAAAGATAGACCCCCCTTCTGTCAAATAAATGCATGTTTTTATTTATTTTCAAAACTTTGGGACTTGCTGAATATTAGTTTGACTGTTTGCATCAGTCTATCTGAAGGGTGTTAGTGTGCTATGCCAAATTGTTTTCATAATATTACTCTAGTAAAGGTATTCAGGCAAGAGTATTTCTGAAAACCCTGGGTTGCAGAAAGTATAGGGTTAAGCAGATCACTGTGTGTTATTTCTAATCTTAAGCCAGCGCCCTCACAGGCCAATTATCACACCTATGCCATTGAATTGTAAAGAGGCTCAGCATGTGATTGTGGTTATCAGAGATTATCAGACCTGGCTCTATTACTAGCACGGCAAAGAGAATAATTAACTCAGGTATCTGAACTAAAGGTGAGACATCCTGTTGATAACCCCTATGCTGCCAAGACAATTACAGTGAATAGTAACCGTACCTACATTGTACATTATGACTTTTAAACACAACTTAGCACAACATTTTGAAAATCTTTCACTGAAATGACTGGCTTAGTAAAAGCGGCAGTCATTTCACGAGTAAATTTGTTTTCCAGTCAAATTAGTTTCAAAATATTCTGCAGTTTTCCCGCATAGTGTCCTTGAAAATGATAGCTGAGGAATTCATCGGTGAAAGGGTTAAGGCATGTATTAGATATATTGGACTCCTAGCACTCCAATGTCAACAAAAAACATTTTTCAAATAAAATTAAAAGATAAACTGTTTTTTTATTTTCAACAAATTTGTCATCGCCCAACAAATTGTTGAAAAATGAAAACCAGTTTCCTTGGTATAGTCACAATAAAATATAGAATTTTTAATTATTGACATTAGAGGGCAAGGGGTTAAGCATTAATTTTACTTACCTTCAAAATCGTGATGTCTTTGCTGATATGTGTGTCTGCACTGTCTGTATCAGCCTGTTCAACAGGACTTTCAATAGACTTCTCATGCTTCTCCTAGTGTATTTTCATCCTTGTTACCTTGTTGACAACTGTGTACTCACACTCTCTACACTTAGCCATTTGTTTGCCATTAATCTTAACTTCCAAAAAGTGCTTCCAAATTGGATCCTTAGGCTTACCACCTTTGAAATACATATTAACTATTTCAAATACCATCAACAAATAGATATTCAGGACAACAGAAGAATTCAAAGATTAATGTAGCACAAGGATATCTTTTTACTAATTGTCTAATTGATATCTAGCATTAACTGAGGATAGATGAAAACATGAAGAATCTAATTTATATTCTATCAGTTTAATGCCGTAATCCCAAATTTGCATAAGAGCTTATGTAAACATAGCTAATGTGTGTACTGAGTAGTGCATTCTAAAATAGCCTTAGAGAGCAAGGGTCATCAGTTAATTGTTGAAACAACATCTTAGCAGACTATATTTTCTCTATGAGTTTAAGATTCTTCCATAGGCCATGAACATTTTGCAAGAAATAGATTTAGACACAGAGACAGTTCTCAATAATATAAACATCTAGCTGTACATAGCTAGTCTAATATGATTACATTATTGATTAAATAGGGTTTCTGTGGGTTTAACACAACTGGTCTAAATATACAGAGTTAAAACATTTAAGACAAACAAAAGTTGGAAAAAATTAACCCATGGATTATAGAAAGAAGCAAATAAGACTCCTAATTTATTGAAATCATATGTGTCCTTTTAGATTATTATTATTATTATTATTATTATATAGCAATAAAGTATCCAAAAATACATGTAGATAACCATCCATCAATATATACATGTACCTGTATGTGTCTAAATGCTATATAGTTGTTTTAAGAAAATTACATTTCAGAAGAATATTTTTTATACAAATATTTTAGGTTTTGGACAGTTTTGGACAATTTAAGGTGTCCAAAACCTATTTTGGGCGGACGGTTTAAACCATGGTTTAAACCGCGATTTAAACCACTAGTGTCCAAAACTTGCCCACCCTGACAGACACACCAAAGCGTGTCAAGATCAATAGTATCCATGACCTGTGATGGCATCTATTCTACAAACACATAGCTGAGAGTAAGAAGCTTCCGTCTATTATGGGTGCTATCAAACAGCACATCCCCATAGTCCATATTCAGGTCAGGATATAGGGTCAAGCCAGGATCACCAAACAAGAGCTTCTAAACATATTGGAGATGGGAATTTACAAAAGTTTCTGATGGTCAGGTCGAACCGACTATAACCAACATCCTGTCGGCACCCAATGTCATCATTTAGACCGTGAATTGTCCATGCAGGGAAAAATGTTCATCAGTGTTGCTGCAAATCGGAAAAACCTTTGATGCACAGATCTATGTATGCGTACCACTCAATGTGATAATGACGAGGATTCTCTGAGCAACGTACTGACTGATGAGACGTATGGGAATGACATTGATATTTGACGCTTAAGAAGACATACTATGTATCGACAGATATTCATATTTTAACAAGTTAGATACATTACTGAACGGTGTAAATGATGAGAGTGTAAATGATAATGATAAATAGAAACGTGAACCAAAACACTTCAGATTAGTGACATGGTAAGGGACAACAGAGCGTGCGGCAATTCAAATAACAACAGTGATGGATTCAATTTGGTTTTCATTATTTAATGATTAACTTGTGATGCATTTGATAGTTCGTGTTGGTGACTGAATCTGATCACTGACATTCTCTGTCTCGAGTAGTAGATTATCTTGCTATACGCACGCACGCACGCACGCACGCACGCACGCACGCACGCACGCACGCACGCACGCACTCACGCACGCACGCACGCACACATACATACGTATATTTATATATATAAATCTCTCTCTCTCTCTCTCTCTCTCTCTCTCTCTCTCTCTCTCTCTCTATATATATATATATATATATATATATATATATATATATATATATATATATATATATATATATATATATATATATATATATATATATATATATATATATATATGTATATATATATATATATATATATATATATATATATATATATATATATATATATATATATATATATATATATATATATATATATATATATATATATATATATATATATATATATATATATATATAATTATCTATATGTATATATGTGTGTGTGTGTGTGGATGTCTGTATATATATATATATATATATATATATATATATATATATATATATATATATACAGACATCCACACACGCAGGCGGGCAGGTAAGCAATCGGACAAGCAAGTAAGCAGGCTGGCGGGTGGGCAGGTGAGCGGCCGGGAGGGAGGGCGGGCGGGCAGGCAGGCAGGAATACAGACGGACGGATGGACGCCTAGATGGACGGACGGACAGACAGACAGACCTTGACGTTTGACCCTCAATATCAACTCCCATGCTGCAGGTGTGATAATCCACCGATGTTTGATCAAGCTTTACCTTTACGATGACTTTAACTGTAAACCTTTATATTAAACATTTGACCCACAGGTCAACATTTTAAACATTTAAATACACGTCGCTACTTCTTTGAGACACCAAACCCAATCGCCAAGGTTGGTACATATCCCTCTCAGAGAACTTAATCTCACGCATGCGCTCGCGCGCAGAGGCGTGCACATTTTTGCAAGAAAACAATGTCTGAGGGGCACACACACACACACACACACACACACACACACACACACACACACACACACACACACACACACACACACACACACACATACACGCACGCACGCACGCACGCACGCACGCACGCACGCACGCACGCACGCACGTACGCACGCACGCACGCACGCACACACACACACATATATATATATATATATATATATATATATATATATATATATATATATATATATATATATATATATATATATATATATATATATATATATATATATATATATATATATATATATATATATATATGTATATATATATGGAGAGAGAGAGAGAGAGAGAGAGAGAGAGAGAGAGAGAGAGAGAGAGAGAGAGAAAGCAAGCCCCACTTATTACAAAGCGAGAAATCTTCACATTGAAATGCTCTCAGATTATTGTCGGTATTTGCTTCTACTAGGATCAGCCTTTATTTCACTCGACTGGGATCAGTGCCACCGTCGTATTGGACCTCTCACGCACATTCACAATCACGCACCGTGACAACCAAAATATAATGTGAATGGCGGGAAAATGGACACAGTCGAATAGATGATAGCAGTAGCTTAAGTGATAGCATCACACTAAGCTTTACCTCGTTCCAACCGAAACCTTACTAACCTCCTGGAAAAAGCTCTAGACGAAATGGTACCTACTCTGAGATCCAAGACATACAACGGGAGACAACTTTTAACGTCCTCACCTATACTGACCAGAGTGGTCTCTCCTGACAAAGCGGACGAATTTGTATCCAGCTTGATCATATTTTTTCAATAATTCAGGGATAACGGTAAGTTGTTAAAACTTGTGCTCAATAATCTGTACTATTTGTATAATAACCGATATCATAGCTCATTAATACTATAGATACAAATCACTTCGATATCCATTACAGACATTGCTCATTTGCTGCAACCATTGCCCCTTGACACACTTAACAGATTGGTGTACATATAGCATAATTAAACTTTCCAGTTTATCCATCCATCATATGACGTCATAATTAACTACGTGACGTATATCATGATGTCATACGTCATGAATGACTCTATTTAGTCCTTCTTAAACGCTTAATAGTCCGATACATTATTATGGGCCAGGGCAAGGCAGACCTCGGTCGGTAAGCACCATAGGGACAAGGGAATGTGTATTCTGTGATGTATGTGTAAGTAATTCTGACAGTCACAAGCTATCCTGTATGTATGTACATTGTGCGATTGATTCATCATATACATTACAACAGTATCTTACTACGATAATGATGACGTAACTGTCATAATGGAATCATTAGACGGAGAACTGTACATAAAACACGATCTAGTGCTGCTTTGCAAGGACAAGAAGATGAGCAGTTATACACTAGAAGTACAGAAATGTGATTTGTTTTACACACTAATTAAATAGTATGTGGTGGGTACTTACGGTATCAGTCGGATACCAGAATAAAAGATGATGATAATAAATTTTCATATCTGAGAGGACGTAATACAGTTATGGTAATAAAGAGGCAGGCTCAACAAGGTCGAAAGGTCATCTGCGATGTTCCAAGTCGGATTGCAAATCTGCCAGTTCCGATATTTACAGCCTGAAGCCCACCCGACAGCATAATGAGTGAACACGCCTTCTGGCAAACACTCATCAGAGCACCTTGCAAAATGCCCAGGCTATGACACTGGGAACGCACGCCAATAGCAGGCACACATGCGCACATGCACATTCCAGAATGCAATATCTACCTCCCCTTATGGAGCGTGGATAGCGAATGAGATCAATTTCATAGGAAACTCGTTTGAAACCCTCAACAGATTAATTCTCAAATAATATCAAGGGAGACTATAACTATTATGTTATCATTCATACGCATATTAACAAGAATTGTCTTCCATGTATCGGCCAAATTCCAGCATGGCCAATGAAGAAATTGATGTTAAACTATCAATACTGTCATTTGATGATTTCGTGCATGTTGAGAAGTAGGTATAGTGAAATTGTATCTCAGGTGACTCATCAGAATCTAGGTTTAAAAGGTTTTCAGTGAAGTGAACATTCTCATTTCTCAATACCTGGAGTTGAGCTCTAGTGAGAGGCCATCTATAGTCTAGTGTGTTGTCATATATAGTGTTTGGGCATCTATAGTTTGAAGACATCTATAGTGTGACGCCATCTATAATGTGTATGTATAATTACTTTATTCTGCGGCTGTAGTAGTAGAAACATCCTGCAGCCGCAATCAGTCGGTATATAATGTGTGGTCATCTATAGTGTGAGGTCATCTATTGTGTGAGGTCATCTATAATGTGTGTTCATCTATAGTGTATGGGCATCTATAGTGTGAAGACATCTATAGTGTGACGCCATCTGTAATGTGTTTGTATGATTACTTTATTCTGCGGCTGTAGTAGTAGAAACATCATGCAGCTGCAATCAGTCCGTCTTCATTTGTGAGCACTGTGTCTTGTCCACAGCCGAAATCTTTAGCCTCCTCAGGTCTATTCTTGATTTGAGTGTACCAAGTCCTGCTTTCTTGAGGTTACCTCGTAGCACGCTTAGCGAATTTATGCAATGAAGTCCGCTCCTGGATTTGGATTTGCTGGCTGCGGGTAGGACGATTTCCAAGGCTCTCCATGCTGATGTCTCTTTTGGCATCCTTAGCACCTGGCCAAACATGAACCATCTTTGGTGGGCGACTTTTACAGACAGTGGCGGCGTATTACACGTTGTGTATAGTGCATCATTGGAAAGTATGCTGCCTGGCCATCGGTGTCCATTGATGGCGCGTATGTGTTTGTGGTGGCAGGTATCGAGTTTGTCTAGAACCACCTTTGGAGCTGCCCAGCTGTTACAGTTATATAGCATTAAGGATACGCACGTTGCATTGTATAAACGTAGTCTTTTATCAAGGGCATCTGTGATCCACGAATATGTAGCTTCGAGAAGGATTGGAAAGCTGTGTTCCCCATAACACAGCGTGCAGCAATGTCAACAGTACTGCATAGCAGTGAGCCCAGGTTTTTACTTTTCCTCCATCGTTCGCCGCCACGGAGTGGATCCTCATTGTCGTTATTTTCACGCTTTGTAGATAGGTAGATGTGGGTGAACTCTGTTTTGGATTCATTCATAAAGAGATTCCCAATTCTTAGTTCACGGATTTTAATGCAGCAGCAAGGTAACAGGTGAAAAGCACCAGAGATAGATCATCTCTATGTGGGGAGCCGATTGATGTCTCAATCGCTACAGACTTCACTGACTTGACTCGTACTGTCAGTTTGGTGTCTACAAGCAGTAGTCTCACTAGTCGTAGCTGATCTTCATTGCAACTTGCCTGGCGTAGTACATCTAAGATCTTTGATCGTTTAATTGTGTTGAAGGCGCGTGCCATGTCAATGCCCATTTTGTGGAAATCCCAGTGTTTGGAATGACTACTGGTACAAGCATGCGCTGAGCCCATACACTACATGCGCAGCTGCGTCCAGGGTTGAAACCACTTTGACATGATCCGGTGAAGTCATCGATCTTGTCTCGGATGCGGCATAGAGTAACATTGGATAGGATATAGGATTCCCCGTGTGCTGTTGAGGAGCACAATGAGCCACAGATTAACTGGTGTCAGGTGGCGTCTTGGGCTTGGGTAGTGCGATAAGGGTGCCTTGGCCTACAGCGTCGATGGGTAGATGGTGCATACAAAGCTGAATTATTTAGGTGCGTGATCGGTTTTGAGATAATGTCTGAATAGTTCATTGCTCATGCCATCAGGTCCAGATGCACGTCCATTTTCCAGGCCTTTTAGTGCCTTCTCAACTTCTGCTGTTTTAATTGGTGTCAGTAGAGAACGGGTGCAAGGGCTCATCATCGTGGTCAGTGAACTATTCATTGAACCATTCCAGAATCGCCTCAGCATTGTCCTGGTCAGTCCCGATAACGTGTCTTTCAGAGGTGTGTACAGTGAGTGGTGGTGTGTAGTCAATAACTCTCAGGGTCCGGGCTGGCTGAAACATTTTGTGACAGTTATCCGTGGCAGTGATTTCATCTGCTAGGGAGTCTGATTGTTGAATAGCATGATTTTTTTAAGCGTTCACTAATGTGGCGCAGAATGTTATTGCGCACCTGGTGTAGTATGGTGCAGTCTTCACTTTGGCCACTTTGATAGATGCGCAGCCGTAATGCGTTCTGTTCTGCTGACAGTTTTCCGACTAGAGGGTCGTCAGTATACCTAGTTCGTTTTTTTAAGAACACCTATGGTACTGGTAGCTGATGATACCATAGATTTCAAAAGTTTGGTTAGGGCCTCGTTTGGATCGGAGCTGACGTCGATGTTAGCCATTTGCTCCCCGATGGCCTTTTTATGACATTTGAGTGTCAGTGTCGCTGATGAGCTTGGGTAGGTTGTAGGTTACTCCACCCTCTTGCCTGGTATGGCGTGTATACATTAGGTAGACGTCGTTCCTCTGAAGGCGTGTGGTGGCTGGCGTATGGTCAGAATTGAGGTATGTGCCTCCATAGGAACGAGCATCCCGAAGTAGGGGTTTTGCTTCTGTCTTGCATAGTATGAAGTCTATTTGGTTGAAGACAGCTGTTGTAGCCTTAGAACCTTTTATGGCTTTGCGATCAGCATTGTGCCCAGTCCATGTTGTCCGGTGATGGCCTGTGTGTTTAAAGGCCATATATGTGGCAAATAGGCCGTTGGATCTAAGGAATGCCACCAGTGCATCTCCTTAGCTGTTGCGTGTGCCCGCTCAATACGGCCACATGCATAAGCCAAGTCCTGAACCTTTGTCCGCTATTCCGAGTTTACCCAGCTTGGAGTTGAAATCTCCACACACGAAGAGTTGCCATCTAGCTGCGATTGTAATGGCGGAGCTCAGGTCTGTATAGAAGGAATCTAATATTGCTGGATTTTCTTTGGCCTTTTCGGTACAATATATAATGTGTGACCATATATAATGTGTGACCATCTATGGTGTGTGGTTATATTTAGTGTGATGTCATCTATTGTGAGTGGTCATCTGTAGTGTGTGGTCATCTATAGTGTGAGTTCATCTCCAGTGTGTGGTCATATCTAGTGTGTGCTTATCTATAGTGTGAGGTCATCTCTAGTGTTTGGTCATCTATAGTGTGAGGTCATCTATAGTATGAGGTCACATATGGTGTGACGTCATATATAGTGTGTTTTCATCCATATTGTGTGGTCATTTATTGTGTGAGATCATCTATAGTTTGACGTCATCTATAGTGTGTGGTCATCTATAGTATGTGGTTTTCAATAGTGTGAGTTCATTTATAGGGTGTGGTCCTATATAGTATGAGGTCATCTATAGAGTGTGGTCATCTCTAGTGTGTGGCCATTTAACGTGTGAGGTCATCTCTAGTGTGAGGTCATCTATAGTGTGACGTCATATGTAAGGTGGCCATCTATAGCGTGTGGTCATCTATAGTGTGACGTCATCTATAGTGTGACGTCATTTCTACTGTGTAACTATCTATAGTGTGATGTCATCCATAGTGCGTGGCCATCTATAGTGGTAGGCCATCTATAGTGAGGTCATCTATAGTGTGACCTCATCTTTAGTATGTGGTCATCTATGGTGTGTCGTCATCTATAGTGTGAGGTCATCTATAGTATGAGTCTTCTTAGTATGGGGTCATCTATGGTGTGAGGTCATCTATAGTGTGACGTCATCTATAGTGTGTGGTCATCTATAGTGTGTGACGTCATCTATGGTGTGTCGTCATATATAGCGGGTGACGTCATCTATAGTGTGTGATGTTATCTATAGTGTGTGGTCATCTATAGTGTGCGGCCTTCTATATTATGAGGTCTTCTTAGTATGGGGTTATCCATTGTCTGAGGTCATCTATAGTGTGACGTCATCTATAGTGTGTGGTCATTTATAGTGTGGCGTCATCTATAGTGTGACGTCATCTATAGTGATTGGTCATCTATAGTGGGTGACGTCATCTATAGTGTGTGGTCATCTATCGTGAGACGTCATCTATAGTGAGTGCGCATCTATAGTGTGTGACGTCATCTATGGTGTGTCGTCATCTATAGCGTGTGACGTCAGCTATAGTGTGTGGTCATCTATAGTGTGTGGCCATCTATAGTATGAGGTCTTCTTAGTATGGGGTCATCTATGTTGTGAGGCCATCTATAGTGAGACTTCATCTATAGTGAGTGGGAGTGGGCATCTATAGTGTGTGACGTCATCTATGGTGTGTCGTCATCTATAGCGTGTGACGTCAGCTATAGTGTGTGACGTTATCTATAGTGTGCGGTCATCTATAGTGTGGCGTCATTTATAATGTGAGGTTATCTATAGTGTGACGTCATCTATAGTGATTGGTCATCTATAGTATGTGACGTCATCTATAGTGTGTGGTCATCTATAGTGTGACGTCATCTATAGTGAGTGGTCATCTATAGTGTGTGACGTCATCTATGGTGTGTCGTCATCTATAGCGTGGGACGTCATCTATAGTGTGTGACGTTATCTATAGTGTGTGATCATCTATAGTGTGTGGCCATCTATAGTATGAGGTCTTCTTAGTATGGGGTCATCTATGTTGTGAGGCCATCTATAGTGTGACGTCATCTATAGTGTGTGGTCTTCTATAGTGTGGCGTCATTTATAGTATGAGGTCATCTATAGTGTGATGTCATCTATAGTGAATGGTCATCCGTAGTGTTCATATCGGTGTTACAATACAACTGAAAATATATATTGTTTCCAAATCAAACTAAATCCCTTACCAGCAATATTTTCCAATCGAATTATGTTCAAACTATTCAATAGAACAGTTCAACTAACCATCATATTCGTGTTGTTATTTTTGAAAAAATGTTACTTCTGAAAAATGACGATGCTTAAAAATATTGCCAAAAAATATTGTCAAACGGACCATATCTGCCAAATTTGGTTTTAATAAATCAAGAAATAGTGAATTGTGCCATACTGTCATGTTGTTAAAATATACCCACTCACAGATTTTTGGGCAGATCAGATTAAAACTAATAACATTATAAACATTTGCAATTTTTTCGATGGTCATAAATCTCCGTAAGTGCCATAACTATGGTATTTATGTAGAATGTCGGTCAGGATGCCAAAATGTATTTCTCCTCAGTAATGTCACATGACCATGTGCTGTTATTTGATTGGTTACGATCAATGATGTATGATTAGGTATTTCCCCCGCGCGAACATCGTGATTGAGTCTTAATGCACAGATTAATTATGACGTACCAATAGCCAATGACGAAGGTCATGACGTCATATGTGTTGTGCATTCTGAAAATGACGTAATAAAGTGTTGAAAATTGGCAATTTTGAAGTTAAGAACAAATTCTCTCTCTCTCTCTCTCTCTCTCTCTCTCTCTCTCTCTCTCTCTCTCTCTCTCTCTCTCTCTCTCTCTCTCTCTCTCACCCTCTCTCTTTCTTAATCACTCGCTTACATCCGAGGTGTAATAAATTCGTTACACCAGTGTTTTGCCGGGAGTACAGGCTGTTACCACACGTGCAGACAAATATTTTCCCTCGCTATGCTCGGGAAATACAACATGTGTACGTGTGGTAACAGTCTGTACCACCGCTAAAACACTGGTGTAACTAACAGTACCCACATCCCTAGCTTAGTGAATATTGGCCCAGAAATAGGCAAATTAGGAGGATTTAAACGCTTTATCAAGGGAAATAGATATGTACCAAGGGTGGTAACTCTGGTCGATGCAATTGATACCATTATGTCAATGTGTACTCACCACCGTCCCAAATAAAGAAATTATTCGCTTTTCAAATTTGTGTCAAGAGCCATAACTACGTCATTCCAAGGGACAAAACATTGATAACTGTTTACACTTTATGCCCTGGTGTTGTATTTTACAAGCATATTAAGATACAGCCGATCAAAAGTATTAAAATAATTATCATTTTCACAGTTTTCAATTGTTCACATCACTATGTGTGAGGTCATCATTTTCAAAATGTCAAGAGATATTGCAATAAAGAACATATCTGCCCAAATTGGTATTTATCCATTGGCAATTAGTCTAACGTCCCAGAGTGTGTTCACCTCATCTTCATAGCTCAAATAAACGTTGCTTAAAGTAATACATCTGCCACATCATCATAGCTCAAATAAACGTTGTTTAAAGTAAGACATCTGCCACATCTTCATAGCTCAAATAAACGTTGTTTAACGTAATACATCTGCCACATCTTCATAGCTCAAATAAACGTTGTTTAAAGTAATATATCTGCCACGTCTTCATAGCTCAAATAAACGTTGCTTAAAGTAATATATCTGCCACATCTTCATAGCTCAAATAAACGTTGTTTAAAGTAATATATCTGCCACATCTTCACAGCTCAAATAAACGTTGTTTAAAGTAATATATCTGCCACATCTTCATAGCTCAAATAAACGTTGCTTAAAGTAATATATCTGCCACATCTTCATAGCTCAAATAAACGTTGTTTAAAGTAATATATCTGCCACATCTTCATAGCTCAAATAAACGTTGCTTAAAGTAATATATCTGCCACGTCTTCATAGCTCAAATAAACGTTGCTTAAAGTAATATATCTGCCACATCTTCATAGCTCAAATAAACGTTGTTTAAAGTAATATATCTGCCACATCTTCATAGCTCAAATAAACGTTGCTTAAAGTAATATATCTGCCACGTCTTCATAGCTCAAATAAACGTTGTTTAAAGTAATATATCTGCCACATCTTCATAGCTCAAATAAATGTTGCTTAAAGTAATATATCTGCCACATCTTCATAGCTCAAATAAACGTTGTTTAAAGTAATATATCTGCCACATCTTCATAGCTCAAATAAACGTTGCTTAAAGTAATATATCTGCCACATCTTCATAGCTCAAATAAACGTTGCTTAAAGTAATATATCTGCCACATCTTCATAGCTCAAATAAACGTTGTTTAAAGTAATATATCTGCCACATCTTCATAGCTCAAATAAACGTTGCTTAAAGTAATATATCTGCCACATCTTCATAGCTCAAATAAACGTTGCTTAAAGTAATATATCTGCCACATCTAGTTTTAATCCATCTACAAGAACGTGCCTTAAAAGTACTTTTCGTCATAGAAACTACCGGCCAAATCTGAAAAGAGGCCTAATTAAGGAGTTAGCACAAGTCGTCTGGTAGAAAACTGCCAATGATACCAGCTATTAGGGCGGTCTATGTGGGTTGTCACCTGGGTGGATGTAGGGTCTAGGGCTGCGCGATATACCGATACCATGTTTAAAACCGATATCCCGCACTGACGGTTTCATAACCGATTATAAAAAATAAATATCGAAAAACCGAATATGAACATATTTTCGATTTTTCGTATCAGGATTGTTAAAAATAAAAGATACTAACGAGCATGAAAAGCGTAATGAATAATAATGGCCAGACTTTCCATTAAGCTACGTTCGGGGCAACTAATAATTGAACGTGGCCCGAATTTCGCATATTGTGTAATTCCATGTAACTCGCTGTACGCCGAGAGAAATCAAGCAGCGAATTAATTAAATAAATATCCACTCGTCTTTTCTCTGATAGTCTCAGATAAATTTGCAATATAAAACACAATACTAACGCGAGAATTTTCATTGAAATTTGTATCGGGGAAAACATTTCTAAACAACGGCATCCATTTTATTTACGTCACCGGCTAATTAACATAAAGCAAAGTCGTCCCAAAACTAAATCGCCCGAATGCATAAAAAATCTCGCCAATAAATATAATGCTGAATACATTTTGCTGATTAGGATATAATTTTAAATAAAATTATTACTCAAACCGTTTTTAAAACGTTATCGTCTATACACAATATCATATTAACTTATGAAATTCGCGTTCGCAATATTACAGTTAATATTTTCTTCAAGGCGTGATTTCGTCCGCGGGACGAATTGGAAATGAAAGAAGAAAGGGAGATAATTACATCATAATTAATTACAAGTACGTGATTAGGCTACGTCTTTTCGCAACCTGTTTTACTGATTTATGATTAATTTTGACAAAATAAAATGCTTAATATTTAGGCGGTCTAATTAATAATTTCACTCCCGCGATGATGGATATCATAATGTATATTAAGCTTTAAAGGCGTAAAACCGTTTTTAAAACGCTTTAAACGACTGTATCAGAGCGTGAAAATACGTTCTGTTTTCGTGCTATTTTTTATCATTTACATTTTTTGTTTCATGTCCATAAAACCGATATGGCTGTAAGCCAAACCGCGCAGCCCTAGTAGGGTCTGAAAGTGGTGAAAACATTTTTACAGGCCCGTTTCCATGGTAACCAAGAGAAATTATCACAAATATATAAGTTTGTACTAACGCAAATAACTTTCTTCACACGACAGCTAGAAACATGCTTCTGGTGTTGAATGAAAGGTATACTTCATCTCTAATCGGTTCTGCCAGTTACTCATTTGTGGAATCACTTATTCTACAATTCTGACGTCACAAACGTGGAAAATATACTTTTTCTAGGAATTCGAACGTTTTCCATTTCCCTGTAATGTCCGGGTGTGTACTAGCACCTCAATATTATGTACTTTATTAGCAATGCTATCTAGCTTATTGAAAATATACGTAGTACGTGATATAGGCTCTGTAACATAGTGATTAACCCTTAATTTCTATGATAACCCCTATCGCGATTTGGAAAAATAACGAATGGCCCCTGCCTCAACAGCTGAGTTCAACACTGCGTATACCATGATGAAGTATCTGCAGTCTGCATTTCGCTCACTCGGTCAGAATTGGACATACACAGTGTGTGATGAAGCTATATATTGCAAGGCTCAGATGATTAAGTGGAGAAATCCAGACACATTTGACAGTGATCATATTGAAATGGGAGGCATGCACCGTGCATTGAATTGTATGGGTGACATAGGTCGTGTTTTGCAGGAAAGTGGTTTTGAGGACATTCTTGTAGAAGCGAACATGTATGGATCAGCAACCATTAGCCATGCTATGAATGGCAAAGCATACACTCGAGGTGTTAGAATTCATAAGCTGGTGAATGAAGCACTGAGTCGGCTTAAATGGATGGCATTTGCTGATGCCATTAAAGCAACAGAAGTTTCACAACTTGAAAGGAATATGATCATGGGGAAAGCGGAACACAACATTTGAGGATCTCCAGCATGCACACAGCGAAAGCAGAGATGCGGCTAAAAGGCATTAGACGATTTCTCGCATTCTGTGCAAAATTTGCATTATCTAATGGAGAGATTTTTGAAGAAAGGTAAAATATGTTCAGAAACATTTGTCTTCTGGGAAAACTATGTTTCAGATTTGTCACAGCTGCTTTTGGGTTACATTGCCGCAAAACGTGATAATAACAAGTCCTTGGAAATAGAAACATTTGGGGATATGATTCCAATTGACTTTCAGTGCGGACATGTAAATTATGTGCGCTGGCGTTGCGTTGATGTTGCTGAAGCAAGACTTCTGAATGAGGAGAAGCCGGATGTGTATCAAGCCCTTGTTGAAGGCCAAGGTGCCGTTTACACGACTGGGCGACCTTTCAGTGGAGTCTGCCACGGCATGGTCATCGAACAATCTCTAAACAAAGACTGCGGCAAGCACAGACAACTGTGTGCTAAAGATGAAGCACTTGCAAAATACTATTTGACTGCTCATCTAAAAGCAGCAGTAACCGCTAACACAAAGTGGGCTACATCAGACTGATAATGGCGACCTCCACAAAGAGGCTACAACGAGACGCATTGCTGCTGATGAAACTGCAATCCAGAAAATCATCAGTGTTATTAATGAAAGAATGATGAACACTTTCATGATTGACATCGGCATTACCCCCAGAGGAAAGGCAGCCTCTTGTAAACATTGCCACATCACTTGTATGTTCGCCTGAGGCAAACGAGGCACTGTGTAATGTACCAATTTGATAAGCCAGACATATTTTTTAATAAATGGGGTAATATTGAGCTATCAGAATACGAGCCAGAACACAAATCTTTACAAAATTATTATGGTAAACGTGAAAATATGAGAAAAATTACAATTTTTTATGTTTGTGACGTCATAATTATATGCAAATTATTCACAAAACAAGACTAAATGTTATCTCTAGCTAGATGACTATGAGACCTTTAATTAACATCAGAATTTTCTTTCTAACCACAAAAATAAGAAAGTTATGATAGTTAAAACGAAGTATATTTCTTTGCGGTAATTGATTATGGTTACCATGGAAACGGTTCTGCAAAAAAATAATCGCACCACTTTCAAACCCTACATCCACCCTGGTGATGACCACTATGGATCCCCCTAACAGCTGGTACTATTGTCATTTTTCTACCAGACCACTTGTGCCATGGTGCCGAATTCAGATTTGGTTGGTAGACTAATAGGACCCATTGCTTTGTATGAATATTACACAGCCCAATACTTTGGCTTTGAAGACATGGCCACATCAAACACAAAACTCCAAGAGAGGTTTCTATTCTGAACATTTCTGCCAAAGAAGAGGTTATCCATCAACAAGCCGTGAAACGTGACACAATTGCAGGCAGCCAGGCGGACGGATGGACGAACTGATCGACGGAGATGGACGGACGGCTGCCTAGACGGCTGGACGGACGAACGGACGGACTGGCGTGCTGGCGAGCTGTTGGGCGGACAGATGGACATACATGCAGGCAGGCAGGCAGGCAGGCTGGCTGGCGGGCGAGCGGGCGAGCGGGCTGGCTGGCTGGCGGGCGGGCGGGCGGGCGGGCGGGCGGGCGGGCGGGCGGGCAGGCGGGCGGGCATGCAGGCGGGCGGGCGGCCGGGTTGTGGGGGGGGGGAGGTGGGAGGGAGGGCTGGTGGGCGGTCGGGGAGATAGGTAGGCAGGCAGGCAGGTTTGATCCCCAAAATCAAATCCCAGCCCACAGTGGTGATCATCCACCACTGTTTGTTCACGGTCGTCTACATTCAGTAGAGCATCAATAAAAGTTGGATTGTCGCTCAACACATTTTATTTACCTTTACATGACTTAGCTCTAACCTTTAAACATTTGACCCACATATTAAACATTTAATACATTTGACGCACAAATTGCTACTTCGTTGACACAGAAAACCCATACCTCTAGGTCTGTGCAGATCCCTATCGGAGAACCTAAGTCCACGCATGCACGCGTGCGCAGAGGTGCGGATTGGGCTGGCCGGCAAATTCGTGCTGTGGAACAATGTTTGAGGGGCGAACATCAGCCGTGTGTCTGCGAGAAGATTCCACCCGCAAAGCGAGAAATGTTCACATCTACATATGCTCTCAGAGATGGTGTCAGTGGTCAGAACTCTCACGTGCCAAACGCGACTGCGACAACAAAGATATAATGTGAATGGAGGCAAAATGGTCAGAATAGAATAGATGATAGCGCTAGTAATAACGTCACACTAAGCTTTAGCTCGTTCCATCTGAAACCTGACTAATCTCGTAAAATAAAGCTCTAGCCGAAATGACGACTCGTTTGAGATCCAAGATATATAACGGGAGACAAATGTTAACGTTCTCATCTATATTAACCAAAATTGTCTCCCTTCACATAGCGGAAAAATGCTCAATAGTATTAGACACATTGTCTCCCAGCATTCTGAGGCGCACCCGTGTGTGACGCATTCACCCCTAAAAGAAAATAACAAAACTATTTTATTTTCATGTCAGCTAGCATATACAATCTAAGTTAATAAATAACCGGCATCAAAAACAAAAGCAAAACATTAGCATTCTTAGGGGGCACCCATCTGTATACTTATGCACAGGGAGAATGCATTCACTATTATATTGCAAGCATTATAGAGCCGCATTGGTGGGACATTACCATGGCATCCTCATATAGTCCGCATCCGTACGCATATTACGTCATCTATGTGTCTTAGAGTGGACAAGGTGTTATGTCTTCAAGAGCGCATACATCTCACATACCTGATGGCCAGGTGGCCATCAGGTAAGCTGAGCATTTCCTCTATGAACCCCATTAATGTTGGGATGCATGATATAAGAGAATCTGCTTTGTTCAAATGGACCATAGATATGCATAAGCTACTGATTTGATCAGATTCAAGATTATTATTATTATTATTATTATTAGTAGTAGTAGTAGTAGTAGTAGTAGTAGTAGTAGTAGTAGTAGTAGTAGTAGTAGTAGTAGTAGTAGTAGTTAATATTGTCAACGCATTGGCTCAGAATCTATAATTGAAAAAATAAAAAATTGAAAATATTTGTGTTTATCTTGCTGCCTGAGATTTGTCATTTTGTTTGAGGGAAGCCATATGGCATTAATGTTAACCCTTTAATGGCTAAATTTGTTCAATAAAATCCAAATAGTTGTTTATTTATGCAATGTACATTTGCAGGCACATACAAGGTCATTCCCGAGAACATGCCACAGGAATGACTTGTCTCGCTTCCCGAGCCAGTCATTGCAGTGGTAAATTTTCATAAATACTCCGACCCCAGCCGGCAAATGGGAATTCTCCAAGAGGGTCGCTTTTGCTGGCTTCGTCATGAAAGGGCTAATGTTGAATAATTGAGATGTCACGTAGATTCACCCACGTTTAGGTAAGATATAATCAGTAGAACAATTATCGAAAAGTGTTCAAAGCAAGAGGCTGTGATGATCACCTGGACCATTAGCATTTCAACAACTTGCAATTAAATACACATGATGGATAGTTTTCGAAAAATCTAAGAATGCCATAAAATGGTATCCTTGTATCAAAATTTGGTTAAAATAAAGTTGTTAAGGAGGAGATGCGTTTTGACAACTGTCAATCAATATTTCATAAAATCTAAGCTTTTCATCCAAAAAAATTATGAATCAAAAGTCTGCTTGAAATTTCAAGAGCCTACCACAATATGGTCCTTCTCGCGAAACTTTTTTGAAAACAGGCATGTGTTTAAGGAGAAAAGTTGATTAGATAATTTCCGGTAAATTCTTCATAACATCTAAGATTATCACTCCAAAGGTGATGAATCAAAATTCTGAATGGAAAGTCCAGAGCCTATCATCATAGAATCCTTGGATGCAACTGTGGTAGGAATTGGTCAAGATGGTAAGGAGAAGGAATTTGACAATTTCTGGTAAATTTGTAATAAAATGTAAGGTTTTTACCACAAAATTTTATGAATCAAAATTCTAAATGGAAGTCCAGAGCCTATCATCATAGAATCCTTGGATGCAACTATGGTAGGAATTGGTCAAGATGGTAAGGAAACGGAATTTAACAATTTCTGGTAAATTTGAAATAAAATGTAAGGCGTTCACCTCAAAATGGGATGGTTCAAAATTCTGAATGGAAGTTCTAGAACCTATGATCATAGGATCATAGTGGCCAAAATTGTTTCTCAAATTGATAAGAAGAAGCAGCAGGTTTTAAAAAATAAAATCTATGATTTTCACCAAAAAAGTTACAAAGCAAAATTATGAATTTAAGTACTAGTTCCTTCAATTATATGAAAATTCCAAATGGACGTTCTAGGGCCTATGACCATATGATCCCTTCAGCCATATCTGATTGAAATCGGTCAAGGTGTTGAGGAGAAAAAGCAATTTGACAATTTCCCATAAATCTTTCATAAAATCTAAGCTTTTCTTTAAAAACCTGATGAATTGAGGTGACAAAGAAAGGGGAGAATGCTGCTGTACATTGAGGTGACAAAGAAATGAAAGAATGATGATGTACATTGAGGTGACAAAGAAAGGAGAGAATGGTGATGTACATTGAGGTGACAAAGAAAGGAGAGAATGATGATGTACATTGAGGTGACAAAGAAAGGAGAGAATGATTATGTACATTGAGGTGACAAAGAAAGGAGAGAATGATGATGTACATTGAGGTGACAAAGACAGGAGAGAATGATGATGCACATTGTGGGGACACAGAAGTGAGAGATGGGTGAATGTCTGAGGATGAAAACGTGTGAGAATACTGATACACATTGTGGTGACAATGAAGTAAGCGAATGATGATGCACATTGTGGGGACACAAAAGTGAGATAGTAATGGTCTGCATTGTGGGGACAAAGAAGTGTGAAAATTATATATAATCTGGGGCCACAGAGGAAACGGTATGGTGATGTACATTGTGGGGACACAGATGTGAGAGAATGATGATATACATTGTGGCGACACAGATGTGAGAGAATGGTGATGTAAATTGTGGGGACATGGAAGTGTGAGAACGATGATGTGCATTGTCGGGACAAAGAGGTGAGAGAATGATGATATACATTGTCAGGACAAAGAAGTAAGAGAATGACGATGTGCATTGTAGGGACAAAGAAGTGAGAGAATGACGATGTACATTGTCGGGACATGGAAGTGTGAGAATGATGATGTACATTGTCAAGGTAAAGAAGTGAGAGAATGACGATGTACATTGTCGGGACAAAGAAGTGAGAGAATGATGATATACATTGTCAGGACAAAGAAGTAAGAGAATGACGATGTGCATTGTAGGGACAAAGAAGTGAGAGAATGACGATGTACATTGTCGGGACATGGAAGTGTGAGAATGATGATGTGCATTGTCGGGACAAAGAAGTGATAGAATGATGATGCACATTGTCGGGACAAAGAAGTGAGAGAATGACGATGTACATTGTGGGGACAAAGAGGTGAGAGAATGATGATGCACATTGCACATTGTCGGGACAAAGAAGTGAGAGAATGATGATGCACATTGTGAGGACAAAGACGTGTGAGAATGATGATGTGCACTGTCGGGACAAAGACGTGACAGAATGATGATGCACATTGTGGGGACAACGAAGTGATAGAATGACGAAGTGCATTGGGGGGACAACGAAGTGAGAGAATGATGATGTTTGATGTACATTGCGGGGACACAGACGTGAGAGAATGACGATGTACATTGTGGGGACAAAGAAGTGGAAAAATGATGATGTACATTGTCAAGGTAAAGAAGTGAGAGAATGACGATGTACATTGTCGGGACAAAGAAGTGAGAGAATGATGATATACATTGTCAGGACAAAGAAGTAAGAGAATGACGATGTGCATTGTAGGGACAAAGAAGTGAGAGAATGACGATGTACATTGTCGGGACATGGAAGTGTGAGAATGATGATGTGCATTGTCGGGACAAAGAAGTGATAGAATGATGATGCACATTGTCGGGACAAAGAAGTGAGAGAATGACGATGTACATTGTGGGGACAAAGAGGTGAGAGAATGATGATGCACATTGCACATTGTCGGGACAAAGAAGTGAGAGAATGATGATGCACATTGTGAGGACAAAGACGTGTGAGAATGAGGATGTGCACTGTCGGGACAAAGACGTGACAGAATGATGATGCACATTGTGGGGACAACGAAGTGATAGAATGACGAAGTGCATTGGGGGGACAACGAAGTGAGAGAATGATGATGTTTGATGTACATTGCGGGGACACAGACGTGATATAGTAATGATGTGTTTCGTGGGCACACCGAAGTGAGAGAATGACGATGCGCATTGAGGTGACAATGAGAGGAGAAAATGGGAATGGTTGCAGGTGTGTGGATGTAAAAGTGAGAGAATGATGATGTACACTGTGGGGACAATGAAGTAATAGAAAGATGGCTTACATTATAGGGACACGGAGATGAGAAAATAATGATGTACATTGTGAGGGCAAAGACATGAGAGAATGATTATGTACATTGTGGGGACACAGAGGTGAGAGAAAGATGATGTACATTGTGGGGGCAAATGGGTGAGAGAAAGGTTATATAGACTTTGAGTTTCTAGATAAAGATAACACGTGTGCTCAATACTTTTGAACTATTTCTATAATAACTGATCACATAGCCCATTAATACTATTGATACCGATCACTTCGATATCCATCTCATATATGCGTGCCAAGGAGACAATCCTCACTTGCTGCAACCATTGCCAATTGGCACACAGAGCAAGTTAGTGTACATATACCATAATTGTGTTGTACACATTTAAACAGTCAACATTTTCTAAAAAATAATCGCAGTTTTCAAAGAAAAGACACACCGTTGGCAGAACATGATGGTCATATGTTAAACTATATTTTCTTTAATTAGGCTACTATCGGTCGGTAACCGCTTTTACCTAGGGACATGGGAATGTATATTCTGGGGTGTATGCATACGTAATTCTGCCAGATACAATCTATCCTGTGTGTATGTACATTGTGTGATACCTAATAATATAAACTAGATAACCCTTATTGAGGTAACTGTAAATCAGCGATGCCTGGCCATTAGGACATAGTACAAGGTCCCTTCTAACATGATACTTGAACATCCCTGGGAGAAATGCATTTGATTTCTGCCAAAAGCGAAAACTGTTAAGTTTGAGGAGCAGGTCTCCTCTTCCACCTGAGTATGGAAGCCAGTGGTTATGGAAACATGAAAGGATGTACTGGGTATCATCTAGTAAGTCTATTGGCCATTTTGATGAAAAGGCGTGCATGTCGACCAAAAATAAAGACTGGTAGCTTTAACTCAAGGTATTCCCTTTACCCTGGGTATATGACGCAGGGATGAGATTGACTTCAAAGGATATCACGGGGTAACTTCTAATGCCCATTGACATTTTCTGATGAAAGTGAGATCATTTTTGCCAAAAACTAGAACAGGATAATTTGAGGTCCAGGGGTGCTGTGTGTGATACAGAGCTGATGCCAGCATTTGGGGATGTAACAGGGTATATTCTAACATGCCAATTACACATCTCAGATGAAAGGAAGTAATTTGTGTAGGAAGGGAAAACTGCTTACTTTAATGATCAGGAGGTGCCATTCCAAATGGGCATGTGACACAAGCGTTACGGAAACAGGAAAAGATGTCACATTGTATTATGTAATATGTCTATTCAACTTCCCTGATGAAGACGTGCTTACGTTTGCCAAAAATGAGAACTTGTAATTCTGAGGCCTAACCCATATCCTTCCACGTGAACATGTGCCCAGCAGATCTATTAACACATGCAGGACTCACTTGGTTAAATCTGGACCAAGTACAGTAGTGACCTGATCAAAACCGTAGGCGTAGTCGCACTTCAAATATCAATACTGCAAATCCACATACAATTGGGACTTTTTTGCCCACAGAGAAGTAGGTAGCTCGAAAACCGTAGGACAGATACAGAAGAAAAGCAATATTGCATGATTCCAGCCTGAATAGCAGAAGTCTGGAGTTGATCGGATGAAATGGAAAATGGTAATTTTCAGGCCCAATGGGTGTCCTCCTCCAGAAGTATGTGATCCAGCGGTGATGTTAGCACTATATGATGTCGCATGGTATATATCATTTACACTTTTGGCGCATGGTAGAGATGGATACTCTGTCTACTATCTGCCTGCTTGCTTGCCTGCCTGCCTGCTTGCCCGCCCACCCGCCTGCCTTTTAATGCTTTACTGGTCAAAGCAAAGACCGGCTTGTCCACTTGCAGGCAACTGAAGAGAACATTTGAAAATGTACCACTTGAATGCCTGACTCGATAACTAAAACAGTCATTTCAATGGTACATTTTCAAAAAACTGTTCTCTTGGCCCAAAATGTACATTCAATTAGCAAATGTTTTGATATTCAGCTTTTGATCAAATTTACCCATTAAAGGGTTAAATGTATGCATCCTATGATCCATATAACATTCTACTTAACCTTGTATAACATACAGAGCTGAAACACTGGAATAATGAAATACTCTTTATTTATATAATGACATGCCATTACACCAAGTTTTTAAAACCAATAGTTCCTCATTTTCTGGATTTCTTTGGATCACGCCCGGGCAACATTGGCGATGCCTAGTATGTATAAGATCCCACTCTTTCTTGTGTTAAAATTTGAAAAAATCAGACGAGCAGTTTCTGAGATATGGATCATAGATCCAGAATTCGATCCGATCATACAAGGTTAATTCATAAGTGACAGGTCACAATTGAGCAAATTACATCCCTTCTAGGTCACAATAATATTGATTAAATGTCTCAATTTATTCAATACCGTTATTCACAAGTCTCAATTGATTGAATATTATCATTCACAAGTCATAACTGAGCAAATATTATCATTCACAACTTCACAAGTCATAACTGAGCAAATATTATCACTCATAAGTCACAATTTGGCAAATTTCATCACTAATATGTCACAAGTAAGCACATTTCAACACTCATAAGGCAGAAGTTAGCAAATGTCATCACTCATATGTCACAATTAAGCCAATATCATCACTCTTAAGGCAGAAGTTAGCAAATAGTATCACTCATAAGTTACAATTAAGCCAATATCATCATTCATATGTCACAATTAAATAAATTTCATCATTCACAAGTCATAACTGAGCAAATATTATAATTCACAAGTCATAACTGAGCAAATATTATAATTCACAAGTCATAACTGAGCAAATATTATAATTCACAAGTCATAACTGAGCAAATATTATAATTCACAAGTCATAACTGAACAAATATTATCATTCATATGTCATAACTGAGCAAATATTGTCAAAATTGGGCAAATTTCATCACTTCTAGCTCACAGGTGAGAAAATGTCATTACTCATAATGCAGAAGTTAGGAGATTTCATCACTCATAAGTCACAATTAAGCAAATGTCATCATTCATATGTCATAATTGATTCAATATTATTATTCACAAGTCTCAATTGATTAAATATCATCATTCACAAGTCATAACTAAGCAAATCTCATTCATAAGTCACAATTAAGCAAATTTCATCACTTCTAGCTCACAGTTGTTTAAATTTCATCACTCATAATGCAGAAGTTAGCAAATTTCATCACTCATAGTGCAGAAGTTAGCAAATTTCATCACTCATAATGCAGAAGTTAGCAAATTTCATCACTCATATGTCATAAGTTAGCAAATATTATCACTAATAAGTCACAATGTCACAATTAAACAAATTTCATAATTCACAGGTCATAACTGAGCAAATATTATCATTCACAAGTCATAATTGAACAAATATTATCATTCACAAGTCACAACTGAACATATATTATCATTCATAAGTCACAACTGAGCATATATTATCATTCATAAGTCACAACTGAGCATATATTATCATTCATAAGTCACAACTGAGCATATATTATCATTCATAAGTCACAACTGAGCATATATTATCATTCATAAGTCACAACTAAGTCATAACTAAGCAAATCTCATTCATAAGTCACAATTAAGCAAATTTCATCACTTCTAGCTCACAGTTGAGTAAATTTCATCACTCATAATGCAGAAGTTAGCAAATTTCATCACTCATAGTGCAGAAGTTAGCAAATTTCATCACTCATATGTCACAAGTAAGCAAATTTCATCACTCATAAGGCAGAAGTTAGCAAATATTATCACTAATAAGTCACAATTAAGCCAATATCATCATTAATATGTCACAATTATACAAATTTCATAATTCACAGGTCATAACTGAGCAAATATTATCATTCACAAGTCATAACTGAACAAATATCATTGACAAGTCACAACTGAGCATATATTATCATTCATAAGTCACAACTGAGCATATATTATCATTCATAAGTCACAACTGAGCATATATTATCATTCATAAGTCACAACTGATCATATATTAGCATTCATAAGTCACAACTGAGCATATATTATCATTCATAAGTCACAACTGAGCATATATTATCATTCATAAGTCACAACTGAGCATATATTAACATTCCTAAGTCACAACTGAGCATATATTATCATTCATAAGTCACAACTGAGCATATATTATCATTACAGTGCAGCTCAGAAATAACATATTTCCAATGCAAAATAAAACATACTGTTGACTATTTTGAACATAATTGGATTGGAAGACATTGCTACCTAAGCAACAGTGTCTTCCAATCCAATTATGTTCAAAATATTCAACTTTCTTACTAACTTCATTCATAAGTGCCAACTGAGCATATGTTATCATTCATATGTCACAACTGAGCATATATTATCATTCATACGTCACAACTGAGCATATATTATCATTCATAAGTCACAACTGAGAATATATTATCATTCATAAGTCACAACTGAGCATATATTATCATTACAGTGCAGCTCAGAAATAATATATTTTCAAAGCAAAATATAACATACTGTTGACTATTTTGAACATAATTGGATTGGAAGACATTGCTGCCTAAGCAACAGTGTCTTCCAATCCAATTATGTTCAAAATATTCAACAGAACATTTCTTACTAACTTCATTCATAAGTGACAACTGATCAAATAGCTTCACCTTTAGCTCAATATTTAGCAAATTGTACCATTCACAAGTCACAACTGGCAAATATCATCATTCACAAGTCTTAACTGAGCATAAAATGGTCATAATTATCTGCCTTTATTAAATTTGATTGTATCCAGATTGTCCTGAAATATCTCTATCGAAATTCAAATACAAACAGGCTCTGTCGGAAAGGTCACACTGGACAGCTACACAGGATGTGAGTGTCATGGATAGATGAAGTACTTTCACCGACCTCCATTGTCTCCCTGAGGAGTTCATTTCCAATATCTAGATTGGCACCTATCACATCTGGAACTAATTTCATATTTCTTTGTGTACTTTCCTGTCCCTTAGCATACGGTGTAGATGGAGTGTCATAGTTGAACACATTTGAAGCAGTACCTGGTTTCAGGCGCTTACAGAAGGTACCTGTAAAATAATTAGAAAACAGATCATACACATTATTAGATCAACTGTCCTGAAGGGGTGGTGGGGGGTGAGAAATTAACCCAATATCATCAGTCGTATGTTCATGGTCACTCTCCATCTATCAACCTTTTCTTTTAACCCTTTAACATATGTAAGTCAATTTCAAGACATATATACATGAAAGCTCGAGGATTTTGAAACTAATAGGGCATAGCAGTCAACTTGGTCTCAAAATATTGGACAGGGCATTACATACATCATATATAAAACATCTTGTTTACTGGCATATAGAGGTGAGTGTGTTAAAAGATTACTGCTCGTTATTTACTTGGCGAATTTTAATTTAAAAAACAAGACAACAATAAGGTAAGTTTATGATCAATTTGGAACTAATTTGCTTGGAACCTACTGGCCAGCCATGGATCCTCTCAATAGGGATAGAAATAACCACTGATTCTGTGATCCAGATGCTTTTTTCACATACAGAACACTGCTTTAACCGGTATATTCCATACTGACTTGTCTTAAGAGACTACCTTTTAATAGCCACAACCTGGGATGATAACTGAGGATCAAGAAAACGTGTCCGATACAGATACGATTGGTTCATGTATCTTAAAATGTGGACAGCAAAATATCACTATTTAAGTCTATTTAAACATACATGTTAGAGTTTCTTTGAAATACTCCAGCATAATATGTAGATCGCCGTAAACGATCTCAGTCGATCTCGGCATCCACAGTTTGCTCGTCGCCGTACCGATTCTTTCATGGCTATTCGCAACTGAAAATAGCATATCTGCTTCTTTCGGGAATCTATTTCCACCTCTTGGTCTTTACAGCCATGCATACAACAATAGAATGGCCTTTTGTTATCTAAACCGGTTTTCCGTTATGCAACGATACAGTAATTTGACGTGGTTATTATACACGCCATTGATACACACAGACATTTATGCTTCATAATGTGCTCACGCCCTCTGGGGAGATAACTCTTCATGGCGCGGCCCATTGATACGTTTGATTTATCTCTCTGTAATGTATATAATACATGTTAAATGATACTATGCAAGCACATATATATTTTTTTAATTTAATATTTTACGTACAATGTAAAATGATGTACCAATGTTACTCCTATCTAATGTTTCCGTTATACTGACATTCTGTTTCAAAATTTAGTTTTTTCTCACTGCCTTATTTGATTTACCACTACCTTTATGTTCAAAACCATGCATATTCTAATTTATAATTGTCTATCATTTCCATCTGTCTGACATGACTTATCCTGCTCACAATTTTCTTATTTCATCCGCCTCACAAATTCCATAGAACAATACCAAATTACCTCTGTTCAACACGATCTTTCAGATGCAGTAGTGAACTATGCGATGCTTAGTCTATCACCAGGAGAAAAGACCTGATATCGTTTTTACATTGATAACTGGCCATTTATGGTAAGCCTAGATATAGTTATAACTATAGATATGTTCTTAATTAATTGTTCTCTTGCATGACATACAATCCAGCCCATCCGAGTCACTTTTTATCTCATTGTCGACCCATTTATCAATGTCCTCTACATGTAATATATTTAATGTCTATACATGTTGCCTTCAAATAGTCATACAATTCAAATAATACAGCCAACCGAGGAAATTATTTAACAGCCAACTGTTTTCTGCTGACTTTATTTGCCAGTCCTATATTGCAGCAATTACTATAGCTAATTAACCATATCCCAACCTACTCCCCTCCCCCGAACTCCACTCCCTTTCACATATGCCCATCAAATTTCCATGCTCATCTGCAATAAACCAGTGAAAGTAAATCAGCAAGCATTACTGTGTGATTGTTGTGGTGACTTGCTCAAATATAACGACCACAGATTATGAATTACTAGCAAATAATAAAGAGCCATGTTGGTGTATTAGCTAGAACAAGCACCTTATTCCCATTCAATCATCACGACGACAACACTTAATTTTTACTAAACATTTTAGGTTCCAGCATTCTAATAAACCCATTTAATTTAAATACATCACAGGGATTAAATACTCTCTGATACCTATACTGATGATGAAACTAGCACTCTTCCCCAACCAGGGTGTAAATATATTTTACAGACTGAATTTAATGATGAAATGATTAAAACAATGAGGCTGTGTCTTTCTCAGCAATGCATATTAACATCAGATCTCTACCAGCACATTTTGGCAAATTAAGTCATTTTATCGAAAACAGTTCTATAGAATTTAATATTATCGGAACTACTGAGACGTGAATCAACTCCAACTCAGAACTTAGCTTAATTAATCTGCAAAACTACAAATTCACAGACCAAATCAAGCAGGAGGTGGGGTAGTCATCTACATAAAAAGCAACGTACAGTGTTATGAGAGAGAAGACCTGACAGCAATGGAAGACTCTTTTGAATCTCTTTTTATTGAGATACCGGCAAGAAAAGCAAAATATACAATTATCGGTGTCATTTACAGTTCTCCAGACTGCGATAAAGACAATTCATAGAATTATTAGAAAAAATGTTTTAGAACCATACAAAAAGATAATAATACCGTCTATCTTCTTGGGAATTTTAACATCGACCTATTGAAATAAGAAAACACAATTACTAAAGACTTTGTGAACTTACTACGAACATTTGGATACTATCCATTCATAACAAAACCTACAAGAATAACGGAAACAACAGCTACTATTATTGACAATATTCTCTCAAATAACACTTTAAATTCAAAAACACAATCAGATATTTTTGTGGAAGACATGGACTCGGACCATTTACCCATTTTCTACATAGAAAGAGAGAAAGTTAAACAAAAATCATTTGAAAAAGAGGAAACAACCTGTAGAGACTTTAGAAGCGAGAATATTGAAAAATTTAGAAACATCATGTCAGATATAAATTGGAACCAGGTGATTAATTGCGAACTCTGTGAAGATGCCTACAACACATTCCACATTATATGTACTAATGCATATGAATCTGCTTTCCCACTAAAAAATAACAAAATTCAAGCAAAATCCTAATAAACCCTGACTAACACGAGGACTGATAGCTGCTTGTCACAAGAAGAATAAGCTATATCTAGCGTTTATTAAAAACCCAACAACATACAATAATACTCTGTTTAAGAAATATATAAATAAACTGAACCAAATTATTAGGATAGCTAAAATAAATTATTACCATTATAAATTTGATGAACAAAAAAATAACATGAAGGAAATATGGAAATTAATTAAGTCACTATTAAATTTAAAAAATGACAAAAATGATATAGCCGATAAATTCAATGAGTATTTCATCAACATTGTACCTAAATTGTCCGAAAAAATCCAAGCTAGTTCAGAAATTCATATACAGGACTATCTGACAGGGAGCTACCAAAACTCAATGTTCCTATCCCCAACAGACAGAGAAGAAATCTATAAAATTATAATGCAAATTAACACAACTAAAAGTGCAGGTATTGATACTTTTAAATGGAAAATCTTTAAAGAGTGTATCACAGAAACACTAAACCATATCTGCAATCTCTCACTCTCCCATGGTATATTCCTATCAAGTTTAAAAATAGCACGTGTATCACCTATTTGTAAAGCTAAAGATCCATCTGTCTTTACTAACTATAGACCTGTCTCAGTACCACCGCCTTTCTGAAACGTCTGGAAAGGTTATACTATAATAGAATCTTTAACTATTTAAATAAAAATTCAATCATCTACAAATCTCAATATGGTTTCAGAGAAAAGCTATGCAATACTATTTTAAAAACTATCACATTATGGCATAAGAGGCATCGCTTTGAATTGGATTCAAAATTACTTGACCGTGATAGGACACACTGTGTGCAATTTAATGGATCTATCTCAGGAAATAAAACATTAGTCTGCGGTGCCCCTCAAGGTTCAATTCTTGGACCCAGCTGTTCTTATTATACATGAATGGTTTACCTAATGCCAGTAACCTACTATCACTAATTTTATTCGCGGATTATACCAATGATTTTGGCCACCATAAAGATATAGACACCCTATACACAATTACAAACAGTGAAATGGACAAATTTATAAATTGGTTTAAAGCTAATAAATTATCCCTGAATGTCAGCAAAACCAATTTTCTATTATTTACAAGGTATAATCAAATAAACGAAGAGCCTGCTCTCCCAAAACTCTACATAGATAATCAAGAAATACAGGAAACTGAATATGTTAAATTCCTAGGAGCCAATTTGGATAAACAACTAAGCTGGGAGAAGCATATAGAGACGATCATATTCAAAGTGGTGAGGAATATTGGTATCATGCGTAGACTCAAATCATATCTCCCACCTGATATTCTAAAAACTCTATTAATACTTCCACACATTACATACTGCAATGCTATCAGGAGTAACACACATCAAACTAAGTTTAAAAAACTAAAATCACTACAATAGCATTCTGTTAAACTATTATCACAAGCAGCAAAGGGCCAAGATACCTTTAAAACAAACGAAACTCTAAAACTTGAAGACATCGGAAAGGTCCAATTATTTACTATTTTAAGAGATTACCCCCAATGGCAGTAATTATTGAGAGCTACTAGAAGCCAGATTACTAAAACACACACCAGAACATCTTAATGACGAAAAAGGAGTAATTCCTATAATGTAATGCATGTTCTGTTGGCTATTCTGGGACAAATTTGACCTGCCACTGTTGCTGCCTGTGACAATAACAGACTACAATTGAATCGGTTGCAAAATACTCAGTGATTTCACTGTTCACTGTGCACCTGACTGAAATTAAGATATTGAAATCTTAAGGGTTAAAGGTTTAACCACCACAATGGCAGCCATGTTCCAAGACAGCGGAACCTGTCTATAGCGACCACTCGCTTTCTGGATCCAGGAGATGATGGTCCTTTAAAGTAGGTTGACATAAGACCCCAGGTCCTGAAAAGTCGCTGCCCTGTTGTATTACAAGCCACTACCTATATTCCTAAATATATGAAATAACCAATTTTTAGTCACATATTATTTATTTTTTAATGTTGTATAAATGTGGTCTCTGTAGACATGTTCTTCCGCTGTAGCGCACCCGGCCATCAGGACAACACATATGTAGAAATATGTACATGTACATGCTGTATGAGTGCTGATGATAAAAATAATAATAATAATAATAATAATAATAATAATAATAATAATAATACATGATGGTAATAATGATAATGATAATAATGATTAAAATAATAATTACAATTATAATATGTAAATAATAGTAATGGTATTGTCGCTGTTAGTGTTATAATTAAATATAATGATAATAGTA
>CM067368.1:92416422-92431422 GCA_034401795.1 Chaetoderma sp. LZ-2023a | reverse complement strand
GGAAAAGTTGAAAACAAAAATTCCATTTCTTCAAAATGCCCCCCAAAATAGTTTTTCGTCTGATCGACCCACACCTTGATAAACTCCTAATTACTACAATTTCTTGATTAGCTATCAATTGCATAGTTTTCAATAAAACTGTCTTTATACAAGGTGTCTCCCATAGAAAAATATAGGAACTGTATGATAGAAATATTTAAACTGCGGTTTTTCCTTCAGTTTTAAACGGATTGACCAGACACTAGCGCATCCTAGCGGGTCCTTTGGTTTCAATGCGTCAATCGTATTTTCCCCCAACATTCCATATCTTAAACGCTTACCGACGATATTTGGTGTATATTTAGCTGTCGTCTTAAATATTAGAATAATTCAAATATCCATTAATATACTTATACGAAGATTCGAATACCGATTTTTATACGAATAACAAATACTAGTTTGGGCGTAATCTGATTGGAAGCTATTGCTGCCTATGGCTTCCAAACAAATTTATGGAAACAATATTCAACAGAATATTCTTACATCGCGTTCAAAATTGTACTAACTGACATGTTCCTTCTTCTGTTTTGGAAACATGTTAGCTTATTTATGAGCTGCTTCTCGTGTAATCTAGTCTCTCATATCCTATCTTGAACTACGCACGGGTATGTTTGATCCTGGTCAGGCAAGACAACCACGTGGCTGTTGAAATGATTTCCTAGAAGGCTACTGACAATGCCTAAGGGGAATTGCTGTTTTTTACGGTCCAGTTCCAGTTACAAATGCGGTTGCGTCATCGCTTCTCGAAACCCGTTGCCTAGCTACTGAAAACCACCAAAGAATAATTCAATGAGCAAAAACTCTTAACTTGCTGAATATTTTGAAAACCATTTGACTGAAAGTTGTTGGTGGCTTAGCCACCAACAACTTTCAGTCAAATTGTTTTCAAAATATTTAGCAGGAACCGAGATATAGCACTTGGAATGTGTCGTCTGCTAAAACTCAGCAGTCATATCGTTAAAGCGAGAAGACCATCAACATGAGAACAAGAAGAGTAGAGAGATCCATTTCTAGCTATGCCACGCCCACTTTTGGATTTTGAATCGATGTCTATAATTAGAATCCTGAATTAATAGAATCCTACATTCAAGATAAGTATACAGGGCCCATGCTCCCGAAGCTCTCGTTATATGACCGATATCGTTACATCATACTAAAGCAATGGGTGTAATGATATCGCTAGCTAACGATAGGTTCGGGAACATGGTCCCAGGTTAGTTGATGCATACTTTAACTGCGGAATCTTGACGCATATGGCAGCAACAGGTCACAGTCAAATTAGTTTCAGAACATCCAACAGATCGTTTATTATATTGCAAATGCATCAAAGACATGCAATTCGTATACTTGGCGGACTTTTCAATCTCCATGACGGAGTTTATAATAATACGCCATTATTTGTGTCCACCTGCACGTGGCGTAATGGATTATGACGTCATATACGTGAGCAACAGATCGGATCTCTGCATTGTGTCTTGGAAGAGTATCTATACAGAAGGTGGTCGTGATTGTGCTGTGTGAATGCATGCTGGCTATGGCATATATGATGTGTCTAGATCATGTTATATGACTCTGTTCTGTGTGCGCACAGTGGACACTTCAAAGCTAGTTAACAAATAACTGAGGAATTACGCGGACGACATGGTCATTTTGTGTAATTACCTCAAGTAACATGACATCGCCATATCAGCTAAAGTACTCAAAAATAAATTCATAGCCCACATAGCTCGTAATGTAATCTCAGCAGTGTGTATGCATTTCACGACAGCTGGCCGTACGTATGGGCGCTTACTATTGCTATCAAGCCATAATTAATCCCTATTGCGCTAACAGTGTATACAAAGCGCTCGAAATACTTTTTATATCAATTCGATTTAAAGCCAGCCATTGTAGTCGTATATTTTCAAAATATTGTTTTCTCTCGGACTGAAAATGGGCATTCCTCCAGACCACGGCAGAGGCCGTTTTGGCATCGCCATTAACAATAGGATGGCTATATCTAGGAAGTGGTACATTTACATAGGCGAATTCCCGGCTCATTTCAACGATAGTTCGGGTAACTGAGTAAAACGCGAAAATTAAGGCCGTGTTCACGCCAGAGTGCAATCCCAAATAAGACCGAAGTAAGTCCGATCGAACGTAAATATTCGGTTACTTGTCATAACTTGTGTACGCGTGAATGCTTACACAAGTAAAACGAAAATTTGTGATCGATTGGACTTCCTTCGGATTAGCTCATCTAATGTAAATACGGCCTTAGATATAAGCGTATTCTAGGCGGCGTTGGCGGACAGGCTGGTGGGCAGGCGGATTTGTGGGCGGTGGTTGGGGGTCGCCGGGGCGGAGCCGTGTGACTAGGCATGTTCGTGAGCGGGTAGGCATGTGACGGAGTGGGGTGGGGTGTGCCTGTCAAGCGGCCTGAAGGTTGGTCGCGCAGGCGGTCGGCCAACCGGCAGGACGGACAGACTGACCGACAACCGCGGAGGCAGGCAGGCACACATGCAGGAAGGCGGACATACAGCCAAACAGTCATACGGGTAAACAGGTAGGCCGGCCGTTACTCAGTCAGGAAGGCGGGCACAGCCATTATCAAATATATAGCAAGTTGCGATTGCATTACCTACTAATTATGTTGACAATTTTGACAATAATTTGACAGAATGTTGTTGTTGTTATTGACAGCGCCAACTTTTTATATCGCCAGGTTATATGTACTATCGCGGATTGATTTGCCGAAACACCTCAAGACATACTGCTCGTGATTAACGATACGCCGCTATTCCGTCTCATACAATGGTGTCTGAAGAGAGGATGAATATTTAACGCGCAAAGTCGATTTACATAATTAGATCAGTCTATGTGCGCGGGCGTGCGTATAGTTAACTTTACAAATACTACGCAAAATGCACATTTGATGCAAACATTATGCCTCTATCTTAAAGAATACACGTTCTCATGCGTGCTGAAGTGTGTAGCTCCAGCGCCACGCGGCCCCTCACACACGAGATCCTCCTCCTCGGAGTCCGACGATTGCTCGTCTGCCCGAGGAATGAGACAGGGTGACAATTGCTGCCTGTGGCGAATGCATTTTAGTTAATGTTAGCCTAAATTTATGGTGTAATAGCTCGACGAGTCGTAAGCCGGCTTGTTAAATGTAATCTATATTAACAATTAATGGTTATTAAATGCCAATAATACGAAAGTGGCGTAATGGCCGTATGTGTTATATCTCGCCAAAGATACCTAACCTATCAATACATATCTGAAAGTTACCCCCGTAAAGGGGGAGTCCCCAGCGCGGCCTAATTAATCTAATATAAACTAACGCCTCAAGCGGGCCAATAAATTGGTTTTGCTAGAGGAAAGTGCCTCGCGCGGGCCTCCGTCGCAGGAAAATGCCTACAACGCAGAAGCGGAGGAGGAGTAATGGCCGAAGACGCACTCCCATTAAGATCAATGCCAATGTGGGCTAAATGATATGTGTATATATACTTATTTAGGTGTGGGGTGCAAGCTATATTACTTGGAGGCGGGGCGCCCGTTTCAACAGAATCCAACACCGTCGTCTCTTAAACTTCTGGCTGGTTTGTCGACGCCACGTTATTTTAGTGGTCCTTCCTGTGGAGCTAGGCTATCCTTTAGTTGTTAGATCCATACACATATGAATTTATGGTGCTAGTGGCTTATGGCTACGTTCACTTAGGGGATTGTGTCCTCCTGGCGCATGAGCCCAGGTAGCCTTTCTTGACACGTACTCATTGGACCACTCCCTCAGGCTGACAACGCATACATGCTGCCGGTCGACGGGTCATTGACCTAACGTATGCAACCCAACTCTAGGTTTACTTTTATGGTGCAATGTTGGCCAAGCCCTATATGAACAACATGTATACACGTTTGTATGTGTTATGGTTGAAAGGTTTTGGGCCTACGTTGGCTCAACATCTATGATCTAACTGTAACATTGCTACAGTCTTGCTGACATTGTTTCAATGTCTGAGAACCAACAGTGACGTACCAATCAATGGAGGAATCGAGTCTTAGCTATGCCCCGACCATCTTCATCATCTTATTACACGCCGCCCCCCCCCCCCCGCCCCCCCCCCCCCCTTCACGCTCGTATCTACTATCGTGCTGGCGGGTCTTTGATATCTGCGCTAAGTTAACGAAACATAAATATAAATGAGCTGTGTGTCACAGCCGATGAAATCGCTCGATAAGAAATAAATGAAACCTGAATGGCCGAGGGCAGCACAAAATGTTATGTTATTTCACATAGTACGAGATCAAAGGCCTGCAAGTACGGCCACATACAATGGGGCGATTTGAGTGGGCATATGTTAGTATGATGGAACATCGTTAGCAAAGCTCCACCCACTCTTCGCTTATATATCCGAACTTCCTGATAGACAGCATCAGCGCCCAGTCAAATTAGTTGCAAAATTGTCAACAGCATGTTTTTAAAAATATAAAAACATACAATTTGTACAACAAGGCTTAGTCCGTCATCAATTAAGCATTCGTGACCAACCTAGTTATGCCATTCATGGCGTAATAGATTAAAGCGTCATCCTACACGTCAAGTAGTTGATTATGATGTCATATGATTGATGAATAAACAGGAATCCTCCATTAACAACATTGGCCCAACGTATGCATGCTATCTGGGAAGAAGCCAAAGTATATTGCCAAAGATAAAGTTGGATTTCCTTCAACATTTCAAGCAGGCGCTGCTTGTTGGACAACTGCACTACCACTCAATCTCTACATCAACGTTGTTGGACCACGAGAACAAATATTAAATCCCTTACTTGCCAACTGAAGAATATTGCCGATCCATTCACAATTTATGTGCTGATCCCTTTCATCTTGATGTCAAAGACAATTATTACAGGTGAAATCTGAAAACAGTAGGATGACGACAAGAGATTCAAACCGCATACATAGAGGGACACTCAACTTCTGGGTGCTCATTAAAAATGTCAGCACCATATATGAAAGCAATATGAAGTTGGAGATCAGATGAACACACTAACAGAAAGACATACTCCTCTTTGCCAGTATGCTATTGATGTATATTTCATGGCCCTGTGTACATCTAGTGGAAACTGTGTGGTGACACATGCTCTCAGTTGAGGGAAGGTCAATATTTGCTGTTGATGGAGCAATGATACAATGGCAGGTGAAGTATATCATGCTGGCTTTTGGTAACTGATAGGTTGCGCATAGGGGCATATGCAGTACATAATACAGGTATACATGCAGGAATTGTGCAGAGCAGTATTGACACAGAACACATCATCCACTCGTGCAAATACACATGTTGATGCTCGGAGCTGCATTCACTCGACTGCTATCCAGGTCCTGGAGAAATATAGCACAATAGATGAATTTCAGCTTCTGGTGTACTGCAATGATGCACCCAGACCAGCATAGACATTGCTGATTAGCAGGAAGAAAGAGTGTCACCTACAAATAGCATTTGCTAGCTATGCTCCGCCAATGGTGTATGGGCATGCAAATCGAGTTTAACGCGGTGAACACCGAATTAACATAATCACAATTTCTAGGTAACTAAACAGGGAAATTGTTTAATAATTATAAAATAATTTGACTATTGAGTAACAGATCGAATTCCTCATTAGCCAATTACATAACAGATGATATAACCATTCCAATGAAGCAACTCATGTCGGACAGTCAGACAAAGGAGGAGATAACCGCCTAGTTCGTTTAAAAGTGTGATACAATTTGGTGCCAGTCATATCCCTCCCTAGATCTATCCCATGGGCGGAGGCCATTATCCCCATATCTAACTTCCCTATTTGTACACACGTATGCGTGTTGTTCCTTCCACTGGCCGATGGCTAAGAGGGGTTAATGTAGAGCATGTTTCTTTAAATCTGTGATAATGCTCGTACATCCGTATGCTGCTGACCCCGACATAGCACCAGCTGCTGACCCCGACATAGCACCAGCTGCTGACCCTGACATAGCACCAGCTGCTGACCCCGGCATAGCACCAGCTGCTGACCCCAGCATAGCACCAGCTGCTGACCCCGACATAGCACCAGCTGCTGACCCTGACATAGCACCAGCTGCTGACCCCGGCATAGCACCAGCTGCTGACCTCGACATAACACCAGCTGCTGACCCCGACATAGCACTAGCTGCTGACCCTGCCATAGCACCAGCTGCTGACCCCGGCATAGCACCAGCTGCTGACCCCGACATAGCACCAGCTGCTGACCCCGACATAGCACCAGCTGCTGACCCTGACATAGCACCAGCTGCTGACCCTGATATAGCACCAGCTGCTGACCCCGGCATAGCACCAGCTGCTGACCCCGACATAGCAGCAGCGCTGATGATGCTTATTGCTGACTTCTATATACGTAATTATATTAAATGTACATTTTTGCATTTCATTAATTCGTAGTCAAAGCGAAATGGGATTATAATCACCGTAACCAGATTTGTCTGAGCTTTCCGAATTTGAAAGCAATCGGTTCAATAAATGTTTCTCGATTAGGCACATTGTCTGGTTATTTCGATTTATCTTTTATTCCAGACCGCGTGATAATTAGTTCATGGGGAGAAGGTCGTCCCAAACTCGCATTTTCATTGATTCGGAGATCCTCTAAATCACACCCCACCCCACCAACTTAGCTACATAACCTATATATGTTGAAGCTTTCCGTCGGCGGAGATGCTAAAATAATGAGCTATGTCTTGAGCTGAAACATCCGGGACTAGAAAACGTTACTTCCCGTCTCCGCAAGAAACGCATTAGCCGAACATTCAATTTATGATGTCCATGATTGGACCCCGACATAATCATAGCGCCTATAAACTTCGAGTTTCGATTGTGAACAGCATTTCGACCTTCACCTTCTCGGCATACTGTGAGGTCCTGTGTCTGTCAAATGACTTCAACTTCGGATCTCTGTAATGCCCCATAGCTCGCCATTTAATTAACTTTATTTAGAACTGTAAATTTCTCTGCTTGATCTATGCGGTAATGACGGTCGTGGAATGTGAAGCCACTTTCACCTTCCTACTCCGTGATAGATCATGAAATCAGCTAATTCTGCTAAATTCCTAAGCCTCATATCTTCAGCAATATACTATCGATCGGAGGAGTTCTTTCCGTAGACGTTTGGCAACCTCAGATTTACGTGTGACCGGTCAACTTCGGGACTGTCGGTTATACTTGAACATTCGTCAAACTTCTGCAATATTGATTATTTAGTCACTACGAGTATTGTTCTTGTCATTGTATAGTAATTGGTCCTGAAATCCCCGGAACTCTGCTTCAGTAGGAAGCAAGACTTATTTCGGTTTCTTAATTCACGTCAGCCTCCGGGCTATATAAAGCCCCAATAGAGCAGTACATATCGTGTTTATAAATCATACATTACTTCGTCTCCAGGCTATATATAAAGCTCCAAAAGTCAGCATAGCTAAGTTTATCATTTTAAGCCTCTGGAAGCAAACCTCAGAGGAGTGATTATTAATTATAGTATTTTATCATTTCCGCTTCCGAGCCATACAGCTCTAAGAGACCATAAACGTATACTTTAGTTTCTCAAATCACTCTGCCTCCGGATATAAAACTCCAAAGTGAGCAATAATTAATATCTGTTATACTTATTGTTATTGTCCTGTGCCCCTTGTAGCTGGCAATGGTATAGGCATAAACTCACTAATCCAAACACCAAAAATCTCATAAAACACAAAATAACAAATAGAAGCTCGTGACCTCTGCCAGGTCAAAACGGTGAATGGACTTTTAAGGTTTTAGCTAATGCCCCGCCCATCTCTAGCTAAGCTCCACCCACACCTCGCTCGTGTTGGGATCGATCAATCTCTGAACACCTTGACTAGCAATTTCTTAATAACTACACAGGTAAGTTGTTGAATATTTTGAAACTAATTTGACTGGGTGCTGTTGCTGCCTAAGCATGTTTATTCAATAGCAAAAATTTACAAAGACATACAATTTATACAACGTGTCGGAGTATTTGAGATTTGGTGACGGTCTATATGGAACCCTTTGTGACGTAATGATTCTGACAGCATCATACATGCGCTGGACTGATTATGACGTCATACGAACGAGGTCCAATAATGGATGGATACTCTGGAAAGGTGAATTAAAAACCGTCCAATAGATTATCAGTTAAGTTAGACATTTTCCACAGAAGTGTTTGAGCGCAGCTGTCTGTGTAACCATAGGGCGGTATTATGGGTGTATATATTATTAGACAATTGCCCTCACGATGAACCGAGCACGATATTAACATTGCGTGTATACGATAGCGTGCATAGGTTACTGCTACGCGAAATCTTGATTTCTGTATCTATTTCGAAAGTGTCAATGGTGATAGTTGTGAGAGTGATATGCGCAATCCTTGACTGAAATGTAATGCAAAGATATAACACATGCGTAGGTATCAAGCAGTTCCTTTGGCAACTCTACCTACCTTATACTCAGAGTATGAGAAGTTGCGGTTGTAGCTCTTTCTAGTGAAGACGCACCTTGCTGTAGCAGGTTCCTATAATAGTGTCGCTAAATATATTTGGAAACGAGTCTAGATATTCTATATATGTGCTACCGAATGTAAAAAGTCGTCTTCCATGCTGACATCCCTCTGTGTGGTTGCGATCTTGGATTTGAAGATGGCCACACTGAAAAATCTCATTTCTCTAATATCTCAGCTTCTAGATTAGATAGAACCATGAAATTGATATCGATAATGACTACATTTGCACCGTTATAAACAGTCTCTGCTGGAAAATATGTCAGATATCATCAGTAACCCACCTCATGTGGAAACAAGCTTATTGTCATTCAATATCACTTATGCAATGTATCTGGATCTATTTCTGAATTATGCAAAAATTGTTTTCTAAATTGAATTGCTTTCAATATTTATAACTCGACTTCAAATGGATAAAGAACAATTTAAAACTTTAGAATATATTCCTGATGAAAGCTGACTTGGACTAGGCGAATTCTCCACAATAACTACTCCCTTGTGCTACATACTGTGCAGCCAGGTTTGTATTTATGAATACAATGGACCTTTACATTTTTAGCTATGACCCGCCCATCACTAGCTAAGCTCCACCCACACATAGCCGTGTTGGGATTGATAAGTAAATAGTAAAAGCAAACAATGTGTACAACAACGCATAGCTCGTCTTGAAACATGCGTTCGTGACGTACCTATCGACGTCATTCATGTCGTCATTAATTATGGCATCATTATACACATCACGCAGTTCATTATGACGTCATATGATGGGTGGGTACTCTGGAAAGGTGAATTGAAAATTGTTTGTCACATGGGGCTAATTAACTCCATAGATAACAAGGACAATATTCACAGAAAGCCAATATTAACAACACGAGTAAAGTTCAGATTTGTTATCTTTACCACCACACACTATGGACAAGTTTAGCAACGACCTGAATATAATTATGGTCTTAAAACTGTCTCATACCATGCGATGCGATGTGAAAGGAAACGACTGCAATTTTGAAAACGCTGCTATTGAAAACTGATTTTGTCTTAAGCAACAACAGGTTATAAAAAGCTGCTTGAAAAATGGCACTGTTATCATACAAAAGAAAATTGACTGTTTAATGCAAGATTATAATTCTATAATAGAGCCATATGAACCAAAGGTAAGTGTGAATCCTACAATTAATAACTAATATATCATGACTAGTAGAATTAACTGGGCACGAGTCCTGATGGCTAGTGGCGCCCTCTAGCTTCGTTTAAATCTCTCACAAAAGTCACTCTTTTTGATATTTCTAAGAACAGATTTTTTTTTGTAAGATCTTTGCACTGAAAAGCTCGCGTACCTCTTGATAGCTACACAATCTCAGTTATAAACACAATGCAGATATTATTTCAATTGTTAGACGTCTTGGCTTCATTGGGCTACTCCGATTTGCTTTGATAACCACTGCCTTCCACATACGACACAGAAGGACACGGTTCCAGGGCTTCACTCCCGACTAATGTTCACTGATGTGCTTTGCTTACTAGCAGAAAAACGGCATCTTTAGTTGGCATCTTTAGTTGGCGGTAGTGAATCAATGTCCATGACTTTGCAGAACAATTAACCTGTATGTTTTGTGCTTAATTTGCTTTAGTAACTGGTTATATTCCCAAATGATTCAGGATCGGAAGATACTCAATCAGCACGAAATTCGTTTTCTCCAATATATTCAAGTTGCGGGAAGTTAATGTAAATATTACAAGCATATTATTTACCAATAATTGGCAAATTGGATCTGATCCAGTTAAAGCATGGAATGGCAACCAACACTGATGCTCTAACATTCGTAATTATTTTGAATCTTACGTATGGGAATGCGGCGTTTCTTCTTTGTGGTTTCTGCCTGAATCCATAATAGGGGGCACAGTGATTGGCAGCCTCCTCATGGTCAATTGCACAACGGTGTGATACATCTCAGCATCTGAGCAAGCATACTTTCTTCGAACCTTTCAAACTGACACTTAGTAGTAGTTCTTTGGTATGCTTATTTGTATAATTAATTACGCTCGGTGCGGAGGCGACCTTTGTTGCATTGTCTGGTGCGGAGGCGACCTTTGTTGCAATGTCTGGTGCGGAGGCGACCTTTGGTGCATTGTCTGGTGAAACTACCTTTGTTTTCTGAAAGCAAATGAAGCTTCCCAGTTTCCAGTCCTTTAATTTCTGCTTTCCATGATGTTTTCTAAGGATTTGCCTCCTCTATCATTAACTTTTCTGCCGGTTGCTTCTGTTATAGGTCCTTCCAAATGCTGACGAAACACACTATCTACTCTGATACAGTTTTCTGAAAATAGAACACCTACAATTTTTTGTTTGGACGTTATCACAATATTTGTCATATATCTCTGCTCATGCGCGGTTTCTGCTTTAGTGTACTCCAGTTGTGCCATCCACAATCTTGCAGGAAGGATCTTTACACATTTGTTTATTCTGACGTAAGCCTTGATCTACAATTTTGACAAGATCGACTATATTAGATGAAACTTTTAGTTTCCCGTTAGGAGCTGCAAATGACACTGACACAGGTGAAACTTCCTTGTCCAACAGTTACTCAACATTAATACCACGTCCAGCATTCAGGGCAACACTTACTCGTCTGAATAAATCTATATCCTCTTTGACTGATACACGTTTTTGATTGTCAAAATGGACATCTCATGTATACCTTGTCCCAAATATCTTCACACCTTTGACTTCTATGCCGTCATCAAGTCTGCTTGTTCTAGAATCTATTTGCTATTATATCTTGGGTGAGATCGTATTGATAGGTGCACGCACACCTCTGTTCCATACTCTTCAATTAATTATGTTCTACGTTACACCCCCCTCCCCTCCCCACTCCACCTCCACCCCCACCCCTCAAGACTCCACTTAGGCATGGCGCGTCCATGTGCTATCAGGAGTATTGCTTTTGAAAAGTTCATTTGAATGTGGAACTAGCATGAAAGTAAAATTCTTGCAATCATGAACTTGCTCTCATTGTGCATTTTGTCCTTACAGGAAAATCGTTTATCAAGTGTGATCACTTTATCCTTCTTGAAGATGCTTTGTCATTATTTCACAGTTCTGCATTACTGCCGAACTGGTATCGAAATCATGGTCTAAGCATTAATGATTAAATCAGGTACAACATGAGTTTGTAGAGGATGACTTTCGGACAGCTTTCTATCGAATCCACGGAGGTAAGAAATATGTGTTCTGGTTTATCCAAACCCATATCTGAATATTGAATAGTATTTATATCTGCAGGCATCTTCAAAACACTAGATGAGCTTGGTTTACTATTACTATCCATTTTTGCTTCATGGGAGCCCTTATCCTCACCATAGAATATTGTGTCACATAAAATGTACGATACTATTACATTTAAATCTTCGATAGCATTTATGAAAGTATCTTCATTTTTATTTTTCTCTTTCCTTCTGGTGTAGACTTTGGCAAAGGATCATTCTTGGGCACATCGTCACATTGGCACAAAATACACTTCGCCATTGATTATCAGCAAGCGTCCCTCTATACAGTGATACATCACTTCCTTTAGATATTGGCATCAAGACCACACTGCCCATCCTATTAGTTCCAAGAAATAAATGAAAACAGTCTGTTACTTGATAACAATCAATTAAAACCTAACTACCCTTAATGTAGGGAAATAAATTATTGAAGAAATAAATAGAAAAACATTAACAATACCTTCAGCTAATACCAATACAAGATATCTTGGCATGTTTCCTGCTTCTATTCAGAATGTTTAGTGCAAGTTTTTCTTCTGTGTCTGCATCTATACTATTCAGCAAGAAACATGAGTAACCAGAAAAGCTATCATCTTTCCACAATCACTACTTCAATGGATACTTCGAGCTGCGCCCTTATCTTGGGAAATAAACACACAACCAATCCATAGTTAGCACCACCTCAAGATTATGCATCCGATCTGGCAAGATGTGTGCCGTAACATTCAAATTAATACTAATGCCTCCAAAGGCCGCTGTGAGTATTACAGTTGGTGCCGTCAGTCTGTTGTCTGCCTGTCTGTTTATCCCATGCACATCGCCGGAATGCTATGAGGTGGAATCACCAAATTTGGAACATACATTGATATTATGAGTGGCTAGAAGCATTTTTAGTTTGAGATTTTGGTCAAAACTCTAGATAACGGGATCCTTGAGCATTATGAGGTGCAGTGGCCAAGAGGTTAGGGAGTCGAGCTCGTGACTCGAATGTCATGCGATAGATTCTCGGCCAGGGTACTGCATTGTGTCCCTGAACAAGGTACCTCACTCCGCGTTGTTCCAGTATACCTGTCTGCAAAATAGGTACCTCCCATCGAGCGCCTATAAACGGCAGCCAAATGCTCCAGTATGCGCGCAAATGGAGTTGAGATTGGGCAGGAATGAAAAAGGCCCAATGACCAGGTGGTAAAGTTGTAAAGTCGACTGAGCACAAAAGTGGAAGCAGAGCATAAAGCCATGACATATACATATCCACCCATATACTCTCCCAGGCGATGGATCCGTGCCCGGCCTCTTTCTCGCTAAGCTCCGCCGCACTTTGTATGCGCTATTAAATCGATTCTAAAACTTTGAACCACAATTCTCATAATCCCACTTTCAAGCTACCTATACAAGCAAACTGGTGAATATATTAAATCTAATTTGAATGGCAGCTGTTGAAGATATTCAACAGTAAGTTTATTAAGTTGTAATTTCACCCCATACATGCAATTCAAATACTTTCGTGATGAACCTTTGCCTCTTTCGTAAAGGACTTGTGCCATGTGATTGTGACGTCACCTAACATATATTATATTTTCGCTATGACATCAGTTACTTAATGAAAAGATTGGTTCCCCCTATGGATAAGTTGCCATCCGTTCAAATGAATTCATGATTTCACGAGCTGATTAAATGTTAATGGGCACATGGGTGGTCAGGAGATTATGATCGATGCTACTCACACCACCAGTGGTGACCAAGCTGTTTTTCAAGTGTTGGGGACAAACAAGCCGGTCATTTGCATACAGTCATCACGTACACGCTTGTCAATGTCAGAAAATATCTGCATAACTCTGCCATTGGAAGTGAAAAACTTGATCGATAGAGGTGGTCCTCTCGTACTTTGTATTGGCTACGGATATGCGCTGCCAGGCAGACTCATGTACAATGTTAATTCGCTGTCGTTCCCTGCTTCATGCGGGACTGTAAGGGTTCTCTTCTCACATGAATTGACAATAATAGGATTGCGAAATAGTAAATGGTGCACATAGACGTCTTGTAGCACGCCTTTCGCCTTTCGGATCCAGTTTGGTCTGTGATATTGTTACAGATCAAATAATGTATGACATCGTGCAAATAGTCTGTGGCCAGGCATTTATTCCACCAAGCGTCAGGAATAATATAATTGAAGAAGTGCCAACAAACTATTTTCAGTTATATACTGAGCCAAAAAAGTTTAGCAACAGTGAAGTTTGGTTTGTTGTATTAAAACTATGCGTCCATTTATAATCAAATTTGCAGGCATGTTTCGTCAATGTAGTGTCTCGCTGCTCATGAAGAAATGCGAATCATTTCTTGCATTTCTCGGCCGCACGCTTACTGCATGTGAAAATGCATTTTTCATGCACTGGCCCAGTAGCGGGTAGAGAAGACAAATATTCACCATATTGCAAAAGCAGATAACGAACGTTAACAGACAACGCTTAAAAGTTTACCATACCGAACATGGGCCGCCGCCCAGGGCTACCCGAAAATCAGCGCCGTGAAGCAATGGGAAGACGCGCTGTTGGGCAGAGCGTTCGCACTGTTGCTCGACATTTTAATGTTCACGCCTCAACCATTTCCCGTCTCCACCAACGTGAGCGGGAAACTGGAGATGGTAATGACCGACCACGATCGGGCAGACCAAGAGCAATAACACCACGAGAAGACCGCTACTTAGTGACGTCACAGGTTTGAGACTGCGCCGCGGCTGTCCCGTAATTTGCACACCGCTACCAGCACTGGAGTGCATGCACACACTGTGCGACACAGACTCCATGATGCTGGACTGCATGCCCGTCGTCCACTTGTTGCTGTTCCGCTTACAGAGCGTCACATTGAGAATCGGTTTGCATGGGCAAGAACTCATCAGCGATGGCGTGCTCAACAATGGAGCCACGTTTTGTTCAGTGTGGATGTGGCGGATGGTAGGCAACAGGTTTTGCGATGTTTAGGAGAACGGTATGATGCAGCCAACAACATTCAGCATGACAGATTCGGTGGCGGCAGTGTCATGGTGTGGGCTGGAATCCATGAAAATGGCAGAACAGATCTTATGGTGATTCGCGGAAATTTAACGGCTCAACGTTACTGTGAACAAGTTGTTGCCCCTGTTGTCATCCCTTTTATG
>CM067368.1:92226422-92411422 GCA_034401795.1 Chaetoderma sp. LZ-2023a | reverse complement strand
GAAATTCTGCGACTTCGGGTTTAAAATTAAAACAGAATTAAGTACTCCATGGATTTAGCCAGATAAAACATCCACACTCTATTTTATTGTGACATTGGGTCGTGATGACCGCTGGAGTGGCGCGAAGTAGTTAATGAAAGTACCATTCCTTGACGGACCGATCGACTTTTGCGGTACCTTGCAGAGGCGTGGTGGCTGAGTGGTTAGGAACTTGAGCTCGTAACTCCAGGTTCGCAAGTTCGCTTCCTGGCCGGTCTGCTACGTTGTGTCCTTGAGCAAGTCACTTAACTCTGCGTTGCTCCAGTCAACCTAGCTGTAAATAGGTACCTGTGATGGCATAGCTCTCCGTGCGCCGTATGTGGCTGCCGGGCCACTGTCAAATGAACAGGGGATCAGATGTAAAGCGCTTCGAGCATACAATCGCATGGAGTTCAGCGCAATATAAATGCACTAATATAATATATATACCTAGCTCCGCACACTAGATTAAAATTAGTTTGTCTGAGAATTGTAAGCAATAGAATCTATGAGGAAAACTATTCTCTATCTCTTGGTATAAGAGGAGTTTGGTCCACGTGTGCGATTAAGGCCAGTACATGTGGACAGAGTTATATAGCAATGCTTTAATATCAAGGGCGACTGAATAGATTACGTGCGCGGTTCATGTAAAGCTGTGTGAACCTCACCTAAAAGAGATGTTGTGTTGCCTTGATAGTTCGTGTCACATACATCACACACCAATCACATCGATTCTAAGACAGAAAAGCTGTTTACTAATCTGAAACTGATCTGACAGAAAGGTGTTGCTGCCATATGCCTAAACCTAACCCTGCCATAGGCAGCAACAACTTCCTGTCAAGTTAGTTTGAATACATCAAACATAATGTATGTTACATTGTGGCTAAGTTTCCATTTTGAATCTGCATGGTTGAAATGCGTACTGTCCATGTGTGTTACAATTTTTTACAGTTATGCTCAGATATAGGCCGATGTAGGAAGCCAGGAAAAACTCATCAATAAAGATGTTTCTCTAGTCTACAGATCGATAGTTTCTCAATATGGAAGAAAGAATCCCGGATTACCGTTTTCTGGATCCCGTAATACGCTTACTGTGCCATCTGCAACATGAAGCGGCTAGTCGTGGGGCCTGTTCCTAAGACGGACGATTCTTTAATTAGGAATCGCAGGAGTTTCCGAATAACAGGTTTGTGAAATTACTTATTAGTTATATATTAATTATTGTACTATTCTGCGACCACCATTAGCAGACCATTATCAGATCATGCCATTGAGCACTATTCCTGAAATGCAATCGCACGTTCTGTGTTCGTGTACATGCGATTTTAGTCACCATTTTAAATAGAAGCCCAATTGGAACTATATATCGATATGTGCCACGCGTCGTAATGTACGTGATGGGAGTTTATCTGGCGGGCTGGTGCGCTATTTGTTAAGCATATGTGCCACGCGTCGTAATGTACGTGATGGGAGTTCGTCTGGCGGGCTGGTGCGCTATTTGTTAAGCATATGTGCCACGCGTCGTAATGTACGTGATGGGAGTTCGTCTGGCGGGCTGGTGCGCTATTTGTTAAGCATATGTGCCACGCGTCGTAATGTACGTGATGGGAGTTCGTCTGGCGGGCTGGTGCGCTATTTGTTAAGCATATGTGCCACGCGTCGTAATGTACGTGATGGGAGTTCGTCTGGCGGGCTGGTGCGCTATTTGTTAAGCATATGTGCCACGCGTCGTAATGTACGTGATGGGAGTTCGTCTGGCGGGCTGGTGCGCTATTTGTTAAGCATATGTGCCACGCGTCGTAATGTACGTGATGGGAGTTCGTCTGGCGGGCTGGTGCGCTATTTGTTAAGCATATGTGCCACGCGTCATAATGTACGTGATGGGAGTTCGTCTGGCGGGCTGGTGCGCTATTTGTTAAGCATATGTGCCTTTCTGTACATAGTACACATGATCACTAGTCTCAGCCTCAATATGCCCTTAGAAGTGGTCACCTTATAAAGTGTAATCGTAAGTGGCAGACGGTCTATTAATGTAGGTACCCTGTTATAGTATTGGGTTTTGTCTGTATTAAAGTACCTCCGTCATTTGTCTCTAGAATGCAGATAGTCGTCTGGTCAGCTTTGACTGTACGCTCTCAGCGAGCAGAGTCCGGTTCATTGACTTAAAGTCAAAGAACGGGAACATGTTGTTTTAGCAAATGGATGGATATCTACACACTATATTGATAAAAAGTCATAGTATCGCTTCTATGCTCTATAAGATGGCCCTGACTCTTGCCGCCTAGACCCTACTATCACTTCCTTGCTATATTAAATGACCTTGTCTTTTGCCTCGCCTTGACCCCAATATTAATCTGGTTCTTATTCATTTCGACATCACAGGATCTCTCTAGTAAACATGAATTTTCCATCCGGGAATACAATTTCAGCATTGAGTAACCATGTCTTTGGGCATTGTAGCTCAGAATCAAGTTGCCATTTGGCATATATAGCACACATCTAATTTGAGACACCGCAAACCTATATGGATTTCTGGACACAGAACAAATTATTTAATCTCACAATATTTCGCATGTCATAATCAGTATGTATGCCTTGTTGTGTGCGTGCGTGTATGTGAGTGTGCGCGTATGAGTTCTACTTGAGAAATTGTTTACCAAGCTTGGTTGGAGGTTGAGTGGGTATATATATATAGTTTGATTCGTTATGCAGTGGTTGAGAGTTGAAATATAATGCAGGAACCCACACTATAGAAAATATGGTCAGGTTTAATTATTGGGATGGGCCAGGCGGGGTGGTGGCAAAGTATATGATAGTCTATCGAAAAGTGTATTTATTTTGCATTGTGAACACATTTCACAAAAATATAGTCCTTCATGCCATTACGAATGTTACCACTGTTGAGAACTAAATATGTTTGCTTTAAGTTAAAGGTGTCGCTAACTCACCTCCTCCCCCCCTCCCTCCCCATCCACCCTCACCCTCCAGAACCCCACCCCACTACCACCAACACTCCACCCCTGCTGCCGTTAGTACCTAACGGCAGCAGGGGTGGAGTGTTGGTGGTGGTGGGGTGGGGTTCGAGAGGGCAAGGTGGATGGGGAGGGAGGGGGGATGGGGGAGGGGTGAGTTAGCGACACCTTTAACTTAAAGCAAACATATTTAGTTCTTACCAGCATCGCATTCTACGTGTGTTCTCAGAATTGTTGCTTTGGATGTACCAATCACTAAGTTTCTAGTTAGCTGTCATATCTAAATGTTAGTCCATACTAGATAAAATTACAAATTGATAGTGTACACCGCATGGCAATACTACTTGAATCCACACATGGACTTTCTCGATCCTGCACCTTGTGATCAACAGTTCTACACCATATCCCTCATTCCCCTCTTGTCCACGACCACCTGTTATGTATCTTGGTTTCCATATATTATTTGTATAAACAGCATCTTTACAAAACAATACGATTTCATGCAAAAAAATGCTAGGTTTGTATGGTCACCAAGGTGGCCGCTAATGTAAGCTGGTTAATTAATTGTTGGACTTTTTGACGTCAAGTGCGCTAACGTGTTGATGATAAACATTCAAGGTGAAATTGAGGAATCGGCACATAAACGATGGACAAGATGATAATTACAATTCATTAAATGGAATGAAAGGAAAACTGATGTCCACATTAACGTTGGTTCTGATAATGATGATGGCTAAACATGCGCTGCATGTGCGACAATTCACGAATCCATTTCCTCACTCAATCGTATGACGTCATACTCAAATACCCGACGTGTATGCTGACGTCATAATCATGAGGCATGAATTAATTGATTAAGCTCGTCTTTAAGCCTTAATAGTCTGAAACGTTGTACGAATTGTATGTTTTTGCTATTTAAGTAACATGCTGCTGAATATTTTAAAACTAATATGACTGAGCGCTGTTGCTGCCATGGGCAGAAACAGCACCCAGTTTAATTAGTTTCAAAATATTCAAAAGCTTATTTGTATAGTTTTCTGGAAATTGATAGTCAGTGAGTTCAGAGATCGGTCGATCCCAATACGAGCGTGGGGCGGGTGGAGCTTAGATAGAGATGGGCGGGGCATCGCTAAAACTGTAAATGTCCGTTGTATCCATGCCAGCTACTGTAAACCGTAACTGAATGTTTCACTTGGCAATGTCTTGATTGCAGTGAGGTGAAGAAGTGATGAATTTAAGTTAAGTAGTGTCACATTATAGGTCAGTCAGAATGTTGTCTAGTTAACCATCTTACCATGCCATATTGATGATGGAACTTGGAGATTTATTAAGACAACCATGCATCAACTATCCGCTAAATCTAAGTTGAAAAGATGTATGTGAACATATGTGTTTGCCAGATACTACATGTTGCTCAAAATACCATCATTAATCGCGGAATTCTAAAGGACAGCGACGGCGATAGGACAAGCTAGGATTATACACCGCAATGCACACTGATGAGTTGCTGCTAGCGAAGATATACACGGAAAATATTGGGGATTAAAGAATTCTTGGTAATATGGTTGCCTATCTTTCTAAAGCTTGATAATGTAATACACTGCCGTTTACATGTTGATGCGACCATGGGAACTTGGATTCCCTCTGGTTGTTGTACTTGACGAAGTTGGCTAACTCGATCTGCTGCACTGTTATTTTCCATCCGAAGGTAATACAGGTTACACGGCCTGACTGGCCTGTCTCACCAAAAGTACAATTATGGTTATCTGTAATATGCTCACATAGTCGGAAGAATGACAACATATGGCTGTACTGGTTAGTGTTACAATACTATACCTGGTTGAGCATAAGAATGGTCAGTGTCTACAGATCTGCCACTGGTGCTCTAGAGGCAGTCATTTACCGATGCTTACTTAATCTCTCGTTCTGCATATCTCTGCACCCTCTATAGATAATATCCGTATTGCAACATATCCATAGTAACTTCTAGGTATGGGCAACCACTCATATCCATAACGTACTTCTAGCATACAAATCAAAGGGTATGGACATCCGTGAAGCATATAATGCTTGCTATATATATAGCACTAAATGGTAGGCCTGTCTTTCGTAGGATTTACCATAAGTTTATAAGTATATAGTTCGGGAAATATAAGATCCAGACAACGGTAACTACATAATATGAATTATTTAATCATTCGAAATTGATTTCTAATGTAAAGAAATACATATCAAAGCAGCCACTTGCTGACATTGATGGCTGAGTAGGATATGGACATTTGGGAACGTTAATTTTCAATCTTATATCATCACACTTTCTAAACATATGTGAACCACCGCGAATCATTGCTTGGCACACAGACTACAATCAAACTCGGCTCTTTACAAACTGTGCAGCATGGTTCCACTATCTCCGAGAGCAGCGCACTGTCCAGCGATGGCTACTATCCGTGAGAGCAGTGCACTGTCCAGCGATGGCCAGTATCCGTGAGAGCAGCGAACTGTCCAGCGATGGCCACTATCCGTGAGAGCAATGCACTGTCCAGCGATGGCTACTATCAGTGGGTGTACCGCACTGTCCAGCGATGAGCACTGTCTGTGAGGCCAGCGCACTGTCCAGCGATGACCACTATCTGTGAGAGCACCGCACTGTCCAGCGATGGACACTATCTGTGATAGCAGTGCACTGGTCAGCGACGTGGAATTGTTCAGTGGGCGTTAAGATTTACAGCATCTGACATACTATATCAAACTTTAAAAAAACCAATTTCCCTAAACCTTTTGCCACGAAGTATTACTTCATCAGTATCAACTTACTGACAGAAATTATTTTGAAAATTTATAATGTGCTTAGTATTTGCTCTTAAATTGGGTGGCCTAATATCAGAATTGGTATAATCATTGCGTCGAAAACTACATGTGTAGTTCAATCGGTACATCATGTTTATTGAAATTTCTCATTAGTGAATATATAGCCTCTTTACGCCGTGGGCATCTACGTTTTTGGATTTAAACGCCTTCACTTAAACCCGTAACCAATGTAAATATATTCTTGAACAATGTCCAATTCCTGCAATTCTATATTTTTTATGTTTATTACTCTTTAGTTCACTTGCAAGGGGAATATCACTTTTGTATTGGAAGTGTTTGAGTTGAAGTTTCGTTTGACGCAGTGATTATGACAAGGATACATGCCATAGTGTACGGCTGATCAGTTATTATGACCGTATCACCAGCACATACACATATTACCGGCACATACACGTATCACCAGCACATACACGTATCACCAGCACATACACGTATCACCAGCACATACACGTATCACCAGCATATACACGTATCACCAGCACATACACGTATCACCAGCACATACACGTATCACCACGTACGCCAGCACATACACGTATCACCAGCACATACACGTATCACCAGCACATACACGTATCACCAGCACATACAAGTGTCACCAGCACAAACACGTATCACCAACACATACACGTATCATCAGCACATACACGTATCACCAGCACATACACGTTTCACCAGCACATACACGTATCACCAGCACATACACGTATCACCAGCACATACACGTATCAGCAGCACATACACCTATCACCAGCACATACACGTATCACCAGCACATACACGTATCACCAGCACATACACGTATCACCAGCACATACACGTATCACCAGCACATACACGTATCACCACGTACGCCAGCACATACACGTATCACCAGCACATACACGTATCACCAGCACATACACGTATCACCAGCACATACACGTATCACCAGCACATACAAGTGTCACCAGCACATACAAGTATCACCAGCACATACACGTATCATCAGCACATAGACGTATCACCAGCCCATACACGTATCACCAGCACATACACGTATCACCAGCATATACACGTATCACCAGCACATACACGTATCACCAGCACATACACGTATCAGCAGCACATACACCTATCACCAGCACATACACGTATCACCATCACATACACGTATCACCAGCACATACAGGTATCACCAGCACACACCACGTTTCAGCAGCACATACACGTATCACCAGCACACACACGTATCACCAACCCATACACGTATCACCAGCACATACACGGATCACCAGCTCATACACGGATCGGCAGCACATACACGTATCACCAGCACATACACGTACCACCAGCACATAAGATGTATCACCAGCACATACACGTATCACCAGCACATACACTTATCACCAGCACATACACGTATCACCAGCACATACACGTATCACAAGCACACACACGTTTCACCAGCCCATACACGTATCACCAGCACATACACGTATCAGCAGCACATATACGTATCACCAGCACACACACGTATCACCAGCACATACACGTATCACCAGCACATACACGTATCACCAGCACATACACGTATCACCAGCACATACATGTATCACCAGCACATACACGTATCACCAGCACATACACGTATCACCAGCACATACACGTATCACCAGCACATACACGTATCACAAGCACATACACGTATCACCAACACATACATGTATCACCAGCACATACACGTATCACCAGCACATACACGTATCACCAGCACATACACGTATCACCAGCACATACACGTATCTTAAAACTTAACACAGACACGGTGCTAATGGACCTTTCCAGTTTTAGGTATGGCCCCCCCATCTCTAGCTAAGCTCCATCCACACCACGCTCGTGTTGAGATCGACCGATCTCTGAACTGCCTGACTATCAATTTCCAGAAAAATATACAGGTAAACTGTTGGATATTTTGAAACTAATTTGACTGTGCTATTGCTACCTAATGGAATCACTTGGTCCTCATAATTATGACGTCAGCATACACGTCGCGCAGTTGATTATGACGTCATATGATTGAGTAACGAAATGGAGTCATGAATTGATGTAAGACTCGTGATTTCTTGTGCCGTATTCAGCCATATAGCGCTCAGAAATTTGGATGAATTATCAGCTTATCTGATGCGTTGTCCTATGTTGCTAATTATAAACCTAGCTTATGGTAGCGAGGTATTTTCTGTTCTTGGGCGTGACTTACCATACCACACATGCACATAGTGTTGCTTCAAGGTGGTCCTTCAAACTCTAGATAGCTTTTACATTCGGTTCAATGATAAATTATGTTTCATATTTCTGTCCTTGTTGGAGATCGTGGCATTGTACTGAACATGCGCTCGCACAACCGTGTAGAATGACACGTCCGAAACACATCACCCACAACTCAGAACTCATAAATTGTGAATAATGTATACGTCATAATCGCCGACGCAATGGTCGCCTGCAAGCGTCTTTGCATGTGTGCGTCATCTAGGCTGGCAATTATTGACACGATTTCCACCAAATATCAGCAGCTTTTGGAAATGTGTCCGTGACGGTGAACATTAATTTCCATAAAAAGCGACGGATGCATAAAGCTCATAAGAGCTGTGTTATATAATCGCATATATTCATTCTAAAAATCAACCATAAACTATCCGGGGATTGTGCAATAGGACCATAAACACTATTTTTGTTATTACATGCAACATGGTGACCTGGATATTGCAGGAGTCAAAATGGCAAGCCTATGTTATAATGATTATAATGGCGTAACCATAACTCATTATATAGGTCGTGTCTTTACAGATCGATTATCCACTATGCGATTGCGGGAAATAACAGTTAATGGCTGTCGCAGCCGAAACAAACAAAAACGTTTTTCCACATAGATTGCAGTTGTATATTTATATTCAATCTGGAATACCTTTGTCGTTCATAAGCTCTCGTATAAATCTAAAAATAGCGGCTTTGCTTAGTGCTGAGAATACGCCCCTAACATAATGACCGTCCACCTTGTTACGTCATCAATACAACAAGACTATTACACAAACTCCATTTCGGAGAAAACACGGGCCGGGGCCGCGCCTGTCTCCGTAGTGGATTGTAAACGCACCACTTTTGATAGGGTTGATTGTCTTATAGTCCATTTTGTGAAGATTATGTTATATTTGGATTCCCTGGTCCTGAAAAGATAAGTATAGACACCAAAATAGTTATGAAAATAGCTTATGAAAAAAGCGTGTACTTTGTGATACAATTATTAAATTTGGCATACAGTTAGAATGACCCATAACAGTTTATTTCAAAATTGGACCTCAACCGGATTTCACCTGTGGGGGCTGTAGTGGCCATTTTTCAAAATGTCCGCCATGCAGATTTTCAACCCCTTATATATCGGCTAATAATAGAGATAGGAACTTAATTTTGTTGTCTATAGATATCCTTCCAGGACCAGGGAATCCAAATATAACATAATCTTCACAAAATATCTTGTGAGCCATTTGTTTTCCAATATGGTAGCCATTTTATGTTAGAATTTATCGATTTCTTCATATCTTGGCTTAAAAATAATGACATAGACTCGATTTTTGTCTCTACATCAATGTTGTCACTGCCAAAGATTCCATAAATAACAACAGTTTGCATGTTTACTATGTAGTCTCATGTTGTTTATTCCACAACGTTTACCATTTATCATCAACACGATGTGATTCGTCACCATACCACAGTCCATAATACAGATATTCCACTACTCCACTCATTGTTTTATGTATGTTAATTGTTTTAGGAAAACGGAATGCAATATCCTAAACCTTTCATTATTATATTAATGTATAATTTTCTCTTTTTTATTCTTAAGATTGAATTGGCTTAAAATGGCAATGGTATTGAAATTTGTGACAAGTGACATGTTTCTCCCTACTGTTTCGCGGTCAGCCATAGATTGGAATAACCTTTTCCTGTGTGAACAAGTAATCGATGAAAGATTGACGTGTCCTTTGGATCATGCCTTTGGTAGTGCTGGATACAAAATACGGATGAACAAGTAATCGATGAAAGATTGACGTGTCCTTTGGATCATGCCTTTGGTGGTGCTGGGTACAAAATACGGACTAAAGATCTTCCCATCATCTATGAGCTTGGTCAGTTGCCATCCTCGATAAAACTGGATCATTGTGATGGCAGTGATGGTCTTAACCCCACATTCAAACAGAGACATGTGAAGTATCATAAGAGCTGTAATTTAAAATAAAATGAGAAAAATCTAAAAAACGCAAGAGTGCTGATGAGATGCCTCCGATGCCTGGAAAATTAACATGGCAGAAGGTATCACAGTCGGCTCATCCACATATACAACCTGTCTCTTCTACAACAAACCTGGAGCATCAAATAATCCTCTCCGCAATGCATTCACTGGAGATCTAGACACAAAAGTACAGCAATGTACAATTAATCGTCAAGATCAGTATCTATTAGCTAAGTTGAGTAGAGGTGATGTCGTACCTATAAACATGAAATATAATCGTCAATGTCTAGTAGCCCACTATAATAGAGATCGTACTCAATTGAGCACTTCACAGAAGCGCACGACACAAGATACAGCCATGCACATTGCCTTTACAGCAGAACTAATCTCCAACATGCAAGAACTCTTAGATATGATACGGCAACACCAGTATTCCAGCTCTCAAACAGTCACAGTCTATTGTCAGCAAAGCGCTTGTTATGATGATACTCCATGGTGCCAGCATCAAGAACGAAGCAACTTATCAAGCACAAGCGACACTGTCTCTCTCGCATAGCTTTTACTGTATAACATTGTTCGCCATCTGAAAACAGATCCAACAGATACTAGACATAGTCGATAACGTGAACCTACACTGCCGCTGTTCCTTGGAGAATATCTGCATTCCAAGACTAGATCCAAGGCCATCATTGACACCCTTTAATAGCTGGGACGCTCTGTAACCTATGACCGTGTTCTCCATATGTCTGCTGAACTGGCACACTTTGCTATCAACCACATATAAACAATAGGAGGTGTTTGTCCACAATCACTTAAGATTGGCATCTTTACAACATGAGAAGTAGACATCTTAGATAACGATCCTACCTCAACTAGTGCACAAACATCATTCCATGCGACTTCTATTTCTATCTTCCAACACCCACATGTTCACAACATCGCCATTGAACAAGCCTGTGCCCCGCTTGTCAAGTCACCTGCCAGCTTGCCAAACTTCTAAAAGACCGGCTGTTTTGGCGATCAAGAATACACCCATTCCAGAAATAACTGATCTGAAGAAGTCATATTCTATGGCTGATCTTGTAGCGGAAACTCAGTGGTGTCAACATGTCCGTGATGTCATCAATCTGCCCCAAAACAGTCCCAACCAAAACGGGGCGCCTGATGAAAATGACAGAAAGTCAGAATGTAGTGATGAATGCTGTCAATATCCCCACATAAGGACAAACACCTATAATAGCCTGTGACCAGCCCCTGTACAAATTGGTCAAGGGCAACCAATGGATATGTCCTGCCACTCACGGCGAAAACAAATATGTGTTGATGTTGGGTTGGTTTCATATCAATATGATATTCCCCTTTATCGACATTAGTAGAGGTCTACTTGTTCTTAACACTAAGAATGGTTGCCGATTATACCATTGTGGATTCCATACGTACGATTGAGAAGCTGGGTCAGGAATGGTTTCACCTGATTGCGGACACGACACCCCTTCATGAATCATGACACCATCACAAAAACAAAATCACCACTTTTTGCCAGACATGTGCTTAATCAGAAATCGCGAGATCAGAAACTTGATCGCACCTTATTCTCTACCTTATACATTGTCTGTCAAGCACAACACACCAACATGGCAGAATCCATCTCGCATGAGAATTCTGTCATATCCACCTTCCCAAGAAGTGTTGGAGGTATAGGCCCACATCATCACACAGTTAACCCAGATGATGCCCAGATGATTATCCTGGATGGCACTGCATTTATCAATATGATCAAACCAGGAACAACTGATTCATTCAGTGATTGTGTCACGAAGGTCATGGGATACATCTATTAGTAATTTAGTGGTGATGTGCTGCGAGTTGATATGGTGTTTGATATCTACAGAAAGGATACGGTACACGACAGAAGAGGAGTACAGTTACTCCACGGCATGTTGAATGAAAGAATAATGTAGCAAGTAACTGGCAGGAGTTCCGCTGTGAAGATGAACGGATATCATAGCCCTTCCATCTCATCAGTGAATGTGTTGTGAATGAAGCAATTCCTGGAAAGATCATAATTATCCATGGTGAGAAAGTGTTGTTGTCTGCACCTTGTGATCTTGCAGACATGATAAGCTACGCCATGAGGAGGCGAACACAAGGACATTCGTTCTTGACTTGGAAGGCGCTTATATGGTAGGTAGAGGATTATTCTCAGAACTTTAGATACACATGTTGTAAGTATATGTTTGCTCCAAAAGATTGGGTGCGAGTGTTTATGGTTGGCTTTTGGCACCGACGCTACATTTCAGTAACATACGACAGCTATGGCTCAAGCACTTGGTGATGATAAATGCATGACCCTTCCTGCAGTCCACGCTGTGATGGGATGTGATATAATATCTTCCTTTGCTGGGATATGAACGCATACAGCCTGTCTGTGTGGAATTTCTACGGCGATGCCACAAAAGCTAGCTGCACACTCGATGAAATGCCAACCGCAGATAATGTATTGGATATTATTTCCACAATTGAGCGATTAGTGGTGGCCATGTATGAGCATGGGGGCCATGGTCGTATTGTTAAGAGTGAACGGCAGATTTTATTCATCTAGTAAGGCAGAGAAATTGAAAATAATCCGCCAAGACAAGGCGGACTAGGTCACGCACTAGGTCAAGTAAAGCACCACAGCTGCCAAGTCCAGCAGAGTTTGGGTGGAATTGGGAGATGCCCAATGAACAGCGGAAGATGAAATGGACGACTCTTCATCCTACTAGTCAAGGAGTCATCAAATGTGGATGCACCAAGGGATTTAAGCGGCAGCGCAAATGCAAGAAGACAGACTTAACATGTACAAAACCGTGACTGTGTGGCGGATGTTAATGAGTTAATGCACATTTGGCAATGTTTCTACAAACATATCTTGTATGCCAAAATGTGAAACCAATAGTCAGTAGTATGTAAAGTTAAAAGAGTTGCTGAATAAGATTTATCAAAGAGTTTTACCGTTGTGAATAATTCAATGAAAGAACTGCCATCTGTTGTAGATTTATGGTTGACCATTACCGTGGATAAATAATTTACATTCCTGTTATAATAAATGCTTCAGTATCATTTCCAGTTTATTTTCCGCTCTTTAATCTCAAGTCTATATAAAAAATCAAGTCTGTATGTTGAGCCAAGATATGACAAAATATACAACTTGTAACATAAAATGGCGGGCATATTGGAAAACAAAATGGCTCACAAGAAAATTTGAGGATTATGTCACATGTGGATTCCTTGTAAAAATAAAACATAGACATAGACACCTGAATTAAGTTCCTATCTCTATTATTTGCCAAACTATGAGAGATTGACAAGCTGCATAGGGGCCATTTTGAAAAATGCCCGCCACAGCCCCAACTGGTCAAATTAGGTTGGGGACCAATTGTGAAATAAACTGTTATGGGCCATACTAACTGTGTGCCAAATTTTATACTTGTATCACAAAGTGCACGATTCGGCTTTAGATGGGGCTTAAGCCTCTGGACTATTAGTCCCTGTATAGCCAGCTTGGATACATACATGAAAATCGACTCGATCCATCCAATCACGTAAGTGATGTCAACATTATTGTCCGTATTTCGTGTGCATCCATTTGAATTTTAACATGATGTAAGAAGGCCCATAAATGTTAACTCTAGTTCATACGTAAGACTATTAGTTGTATATTATCTTGATTTAGATGAAATACATTTGTGTCGTGTCAGTTCAAGAGACAACTCTCTATATACTGCAAGTCGATTGCACATATAGAATACTGGACCCAGTCTACATGGTGGACCCAGTCTACATGGTGGACCCAGTCTGCATGGTGGACCCAGTCTGCATGGCGGACCGAGTCTATATGCTGGACCCAGTCTACATGGCGGACCCTGTCTACCAGTATAACTACCATAACCACCAGTACATATCGCATGGTGGACCAGTCTGCCAGCATAGCTATCATAACCACCAGTACATATAGCATGGTGGACCCAATCTACCAGCATAGCTATCATAACCACCATCACATATAGCTTGGCGGACCCAATCTACCAGCATAGCTATCATAACCACCAGCACATATAGCATGGTGGACCCAGTTTACCAGCATAACTATCATAACCACCAGTACATATAGCTTAGCGGACCCAGTCTACCAGCATAGCTATCATAACCACCAGTACATATAGCTTGGTGGACCCTGTCTACCGGCATAGTTATCTTAACCACCAGCACATATAGCTTGGTGGAACCAGTCTACCAGCATTGCTATCATAACCACCAGCACATACAGCTTGGTGGACCCAATATACCAGCATAGCTATCATAACCAACAGCACATATAGCATGGTTGACCCAATCTACCAGCATAGCTATCATAACCACCAGTACATATAGCTTGGTAGACCCAGTCTACCAGCATAGCTAGCATGACCATCAGTAGAGCTACTGCACTATGTATATGATATGCAAATGTGTATTCCTACACGTGGGACCTGTGTCAGACGGAGCATCCTCAAGCCCTAATTCAGACGTACTCTTCGCCAGCCCAAGTGACAACTGTGTATGCGCATTATACTTTTAAAACAGGTACAGGAATACGTGTAAGGCTGTATTCTATATGAAACTGTGTCGAAACTGGCCAGTGAACAGGCTAGTAGGGGCGGGTGGATGGGTAGGCGGATTGATGGGCGGTTGGCGGACAGCCGGACTGGCGGATAGGCATGTACTTTGACGATATATGCGGCCAGATGGATGGATTGGTGGACGGACTGAGAAAAAGATAAGTAGAGGAGGGGAATGGTAGGTCGTGCTTGTTTAACGTGGCACAACATGTCCAAGGGTAATAATAGGCCAGCTATATAAATTGGTAATTTCGTCCAGATTCATCGGGAAGATCAATAGCGGATAATACGTAAGACTTTTCACACTAGCCCAGCGTAATTCCATCGGTTGAGCATTGTCCAATTAAGTGAGTGAATTATGTATTATCAATCGCTAATTCGAACGCCGATTACCAATAGTTGCATGACACGTGGCTTATTAGAACCAAGTAACATTGCGATACGTGGAGCAGAATAATAATAATAATAATAATAATAATAATAATAATAATAATAATAATAATAATAATGGTTGCCTGAAAACATTTTGTTCCTTCATCCGGCTACATACGATTTATCAAGTTTCGGCTCAATCGGTTCAGCGGTTTTATAGAAACAGTCTGGTAAATCTAAACAATATCGACGAATTTCTGACATGGCCGTCGATCTAACCAATCAATCAAATTCACTGTGTCAAATGTGCATTCCAATGCTGGAAAATTTATCGATTTTCGCGCTCAGAGTCCAATGGCTAAATTCACATTCAATGTTCAATGGCCAATGCCAGCTAGGATCCTGGGCTGATTGACTCTGCATGGACATGTTCTGATGGTGCATTAAGAGATTTACCAAATTTTAAATCGATCCCTTGCACGGATTTTGGAGAAATGTTGTATTTTGCCATTCAGGTAAATCGGCAAATCCAGTTCCCTTGAATGCAGGCTTTAGCTCAACCAGCTCAGTGCTTTTCTAGACAAATTTAGAGAAGTCACAAACCCTCCGCAATAATCCATGATGCGAGCAACCAAATTATATAATGTAGTGGGATGTATACATATCAACATCCCAAAACCGTTGCTTATATGGTCAGAGTCTATTTAGTTAAATCCCAAATTTGGGCGTAATCCATTCAGCGGCTGAATTTCAGCCATTACAGAAGACCTGATTATTTTGTGAAAATAATGTTATCCAAGACGACCGCCAGCCAAATCAACCAATCAGTTTTTTAGCATGCACTGAATAATAATAAGAGTATGCACTAATAGTCAATGTTAGTTCCTTGAGTTTTAATTCAATCGTCTTATCCGTTTCAGATATATGTGAAAGGAATCTACCTAATCGACCAATAAAATTCGGATTATCAATTTCCTATTCAGAAACTTCTAATATGGCTCGAATGCCTATGTATATTGCTATTTTCTATTTTCACGGTCAACGTCCATGATCTAATACGTAAACAATTTTGAATTGTGGATGATAGCAATTGTTTGTCCACTAACTTCTCTGACTACAAGTTAACTGACCTATAGTTATTTAGCATATTTCACAAATTTGAGCACGATTTGTTCATTGGTTTCTTAGACGACGATTGTTTTGGCCACCAATCCAATTAACAACTCAGCTTATTTCGAGCAAACATGGCACAGCCATGCCCTTAGACAATACCTCTCTGTTTTCATTTATTTTCTAGAAGAGCAATGAAAATATAAACATAAAGTTGAAGATTCAATGATAGCCGTCGGACTAATTGACACATCAGATCTATTCAGTCAGTCACTAGCCGCTACTGGCTCGATGCCATATGCCTTCTTTATGGACACACATGCTTTGACCCTATTCAGTTGCGAAATGCTTGCTGGCATATAGCCTAATAAACAAGAGATCAGTGTTATAATGACGCGATATTGGCGACAATTTTAGCATTTTGCATTTTCAAATGGTAATCTGGATTTGTATCAAGATTACTGAATGTCTATGTGCCGCTCTTACTGAATGAGGTAACTGTATCAGCATGCTTTGTATCAATGCCCAATTCTGATATAACGTTAAGATGAACTAGGTAGAAGTATATAACTGATCTGGATTTTAATACTAATGTTGCAATGACCGTGACCTTTGACCTAAATATCAGTTGCGCTTCATCCGTTTGATATAGGTAAACATGCGACCATGTTCACTTCAAGTAGGGTGAATAACTAAGATAGCAGACAAAATGTTGAACTAATCAAAAAACCTAACTGAAAACATCGGGTTTTATTCCAAGGTCACGGTGACCTTGACCTTTAACCATAATAGAAGTGTGCTGCATCCGATTGAGATATTGAGATTAAGGCGAAATGGTGTGGTAAACCAAAAACTTAACCGTAAAACAGTTTCACAGCGACCTTGACCTTTGACTTCATTGCCCCACTATCATTGTGCTCCATCCCCTCGATGCAGGAAAGCATTGTCAAATTTAGTCCCAATGTGGTTGCCTGGGATTTGAGAAGATACGTGGAGCTAAGCCAAAATAAAACACCACTAGACCACTAACATAAGTGAATAGCCAATGGAAATATGGATCACGAGGCCACATATTTGAACAGAATAGTTGTGCTATCTCATCCAGACTGCTCTATCCTGGTAACAATACGCAACAATGTAAGGCTTTATAGAGGCTTGGGCCACAAATCGGCGGGTGCCTTCCAAAAGTAAGATTAGAGCTCTCAATTGATGATTTTGCTCTACAACAAAATGTATAGACTCCGCCTAATCAAGGATTTCCCCCAGGATAGGGTTTATCATAAATGCGATAACTTGCCTTGCATTATTCTTGCATGTAGGTGTCTGCATCAGAAATCTTGATATGAAAAATATCAGCAAGCTTCTGCCCAGTTATATGGTGTCGGACTTCTATCTGGCCATTGTCAATGTGGAAAAACCATCTGGCCAAGTTTGTGTTTTCTATATGATTCGACCCGTTCAAGTAGTAGTAGTAGTAGTAGTAGTAGTAGTAGTAGTAGTAGTAGTAGTAGTAGTAGTAGTAGTAGTAGTGGTAGTTAATATTGTCAACGCACTGGCTCAGAATCTTCAATAATTGAAAAAATTCAAAATTTAAAATATTTTGGTTTATCTTACTGAGATTTGTCATTTTGATTGAGGAAAGCCATATGGCATTAATGTTAACCCTTTAATGGCTAAATTTGTTCAATAAAATCAAAATATATGTTTATTTATTTAATGTGCATTTGCAGGCACAGCCAAGTTCACTTCCGAGAATATGCCACGGGAATGACTGTCTCGGTTCAGGAGCCAGTCATTACAGTGGTAAATTTTCAAAAATACTCCAATCCCGGCTGCCGAATGGACATTGCCCAAGATCACTACAGGGGTCGCCTTTGGCTGACTTCGTCATGAAAGGGTTAATGCTGAATAATTGAGATTGATATTTTGGATAGCTATTTGTGTTTTGCTTTTACCAATATGTATCGTAGATCCGGATTGTTCTTAAACGCAATTACCGAACTGTTGTTGAATGATTGTTTCGGTTTCTCCTGTAGGTTTTGATAGGCCCATACTCATCTTTCAAGATTTTGGAAATTTCAACGTTTTTCCGATTATAGGTCAGAATGAATAGTGTTTTGTCACGTTGATCATATAAGCCTGGGTCCGAGTTCATTCCCCTTGGCCACTGTGTTTCGTGTTTTTTAATCCAAAACGATTCTCGAAGTTTTCTTTCTTTATCAGTTTCTTCTGCCGTATCTGAAAGGGGTGGCTGTTCAATCGGCAAAATTTCAAAGTCACGATGGACTAAATGGTCAGGAAGATTAACATGTTCGGAAACATGTGTGTCTTCCTCTAGCCTAATATCTGAAAGGTGTCTGGTTGCCCTCCATCTTAATGAACATTTGGTTTTGCCGACATACTGTTTTGGCACAATTTGCATGATATTATATAAATAACATTTTCAAAGCCACAATCTAGATTAGACAGAAGTTGGAAATTGCTTTTGTTCTGAAAGCTCGTGAAAGTATTCTTGTTCGGGAGAAATTTATTTAACTTGCACCTTTTCTTTCCGCATTTGCAAGATTCGCATACACCTATAATCGGATGATTGTGAGAAATTTATGCAGGCCGATGATTTGAGGCATTATCCGGAATGGTTTCCAGGCCGTCTAATGTTTCAGATTTGATTTTGCACCAGAATCGTGAGAAATAACCTTATGGTTTGAGGGCTTTGAATAGGGTAGAGCACGCTTCTTCGAAGTTTTTCCTATCATCCGAATTCCTGTGAAAACGGATTATTTGCGATCTTACGATTCGTTTAAAAGTATGTGGTGGATGGAAAGATTTTTTGTCTAGTAGCTGATGCGAATCGGTTGGCTTGAATACACTTTTTAGTCTAAGTAGCCAGTGTTTCATACTTTAGACATTTATATACAGTTACATTCAGGAAATCTACAGACATCTCGTCAATGGTTGATTTTAATTTGATACTCGGGTCGTGATTGTTCAGAATTTCGAAAAGTTCGTCAAACTCTGCCTTTGTGTGTTGCCAAATCATGAAAATGTCATCAAGGTACCTGCGATAAATGAGGCGCTGTTTTGGACATGCATCTAACGCTTCCTCCTCCCACTCTGCTACGTAAATATTGGCAAAAGATCGGCTAAAGCACTTGCCCATTGCGCAGCCGCAAATTTGTTGGGAGATTTCGCTATCGAATTCAAAATCACTGACTTTCAGACTCGGCTCTAATAGAGCTATTGCTTCTCTATCTGGCCTTTTGATATCTGGGTAGTTCATTAATGTTTTACGAATATACTTTATACCATTCTGGATGTCAATGTTTGTATACATAGCATCGATGCCAAATGTGACCAGGAATGACTTTGGAGGTATCCACGACTCAGAGACCTGGGATAATAACTCTTCTGTGGTTTTCAAGAAGCTGGGATGTCTATTTACTATTGACTGTAGATGGTAATCGATGTATTCACTGATTCTGTAGGATTCTGAACCACAATCTGAGATTATAGGTCGCCAGGGTGGTGACATTGGGTCCAACCACGAATCTATGGGTTTATGAATGTTTGGCAAAAGATAGAAAGTCTGTGGTTTTGACTCAAGTTTAGCAACGAGATACTTATGTTGCTTTTCGGTGATTTTCTTGCTATCGAGCAATTTTTGTAGAATGTCATTAAATTTTCTGCAGTTATTTTGCCAAAGTGTTTCGCTTAGTTTCTGGTAATGCTTTGGGTTACTAAGTTGTCGTTGTGCTTCACGTTTATAGTTATCCTTAAGCATTATTACAGCCGGCGATCCTTTATCTGCTGGTTTGATGACAATTTCGCTGTTTTTAGACAATTCAATTAGGGCCTGGCGTTCCTCATAGGGTAAATTTGGTTGATCATTAGGAAATGTAGAACTGTAGAATAATAGCAGCAACAGCAACAGCAGCAGTAGCAGTAGCAGTAGCAGTAGCAGTAGCAGTAGCAGTAGCAATAGCAGTAGCAGTAGCAGTAGCAGTAACAGTAGCAGTAGCAGTAGTAGTCGTCGTCGTCGTCGTCGTAGTAGTAGTAGTAGTAGTAGTAGTAGTAGTAGTAGCAGCAGTAGTAGTAGTAGTAGTAGTAGTAGTAGTAGTAGTAGTAGTAGTAGTAGTAGTAGTAGTAGTAGTAGTAGTAGTAGTAGTAGTAGTGGTAGTAGTAGTAGTAGTAGTAGTAGTAGTAGTAGTCGAAGTGAACGCACGCGTTTATTTAGCTCTGCAATTGCTGCCCGAATTTGCTAGTTTCTAGCGCGATTTTGTAGATACATTTTATACATATATTTCATATTAGTATTTCCTTTCAAACTTTATGTTTCATTTGTAAATTCTTGTCATGGTTGGAGCGCATTTTGTGTCTCCATTTTCTAAAGGCACTCCTCTTAGCTGGCGGTTTCAGCCATTTAATTGGTCGCCTCTTACTGTGACCAATGCAATACTTTTCTCACCGCACCAGTATGCTATTTCTATAGTTCGCTGGCTAGCGCATTATATTTGGCAAGATAGCGTGAGTGAGTGGATTTAATTCCTTTGTCATTTGTAAGCGCAAGCCTAGTACTTTGATGATATAAATCTTTATAGTCAGTTGGCTGTCCCCGGTCAACTCGAACAGACTAACAAATATATATCTGTAATATGTTAGTATGCATTAGGGAACCACTTTAATCGGTTAGGTGCTAGTGAACCACTTAGAAAGTGGTTCAAACTAACAAATATACGACTGTACTCTCTATTCGTATATTTGTTGGTAGCCGTCAGGGTTTCAAAAGGGGGCACTATGTATTTAGTCTTTAGCTCTTTCCCCGACGTCTTGGTGTTATATTTTTGTATTATATATTGTAGTAGTATGGGTTTCCTTTTTTTTTATAAAACACCATGGCAACCTATAAGCGTACCCTAAGCCTTAAGATAACAAATAAGGGGTGGGGTGTCACGGCTATCGACGTGTATCATGGGTTAAAGGACGTCGTTGGTGCGGGACCTGCTGCTTTGCAGGGGCTTATCAATGTTTCTAAAACTGTATGAAATGTAACAGTGTCAAATGATGGGGTCATGGAAAAGCTTCTAGAAGATATTCTTATTGTAAAAGCCGAAGATTGTAACGTAGAGGAAATCGAGTCAGATAGGATGCTAGTGAAGATGAAAGTTCCACTAGAAATTCCAGATGACAGAATCACAAATGAACTCAAGAAGTATGGCAAAGTACAACAGGTTAAACGGGAAACGTATCCCTTTCACAGAACGCTAGAAAATGGTGTAAGACGCATCTGGTTTGATAAAGTGGATAGCCCGTTACCAAGCAGATTGACGCTTGATGACAGCTATGTCCTGCCCTTATGTTATAGAGGGCAAATTAAGGAGTGTCGGATCTGCCTAAGTACTGACCATTTGGCAACAAATTGTCCCAATCGAAACACATGTTTGCGCTGTGGTTCAGTTGACCATTTTAAATGGCGCTGTCCAAAAATCAAAACAAGCCCTCAGTATCAGGAGATAATCGCTCATTAAAGGATGCAACTGAGTGAAATGCTTCTGGAGCGATCACTACGGAAGTTGTTGTTGTGGTTCATGCCACTGAAAATGACACAAACAAATCATCAAATCCTGTTAAAGTAACTACATTTGATGAAATTCAAGTATTAGAGGAGGGTATAACCTTAAGTCAAGAAAATAATCAAAATGTAGTGGAGCCAAACGTGGCTGTAAAAGACATGCAGGAAAATGATGATCTTACAGAAGAGCCAGTTTACAATTCCTTAGAAGATGAATTAAAATTAGGACAGGATAAGTTTAGGACTCAGAAGACGGAAAGTTCAGTCTATTTTCCGCTAAGCCCACTTGATTTAAGTCAGCTTGAAGATATGGTAAATGACGCTCCTGCCGAATGTAACTTAAGTAGCAATAAGCGTCATAAAGAAGACAATAGCTCAGAATCTGAGATTGAAGTAAATGATATGGATGATGATACAATGTCAGTTGCAGAATCAGATGTGTCCATTCAAACACAGAGTTCACAGATGAAAGATGAAATGGTAATGTACCGATCAGAAAGGGGTGAAGTGTTAGTGCCATATGTAACGGCGAGAGGCGTGAAATATCGTCTACTGCGCCATGATTCTAATATTTCCAAATATGAATATTTGTCTGTGGTAGAACTAGGAAACATTAAATTCGCAGGCAAATTAGTTAGATGGTCTAAGAAACGAGCTAAAAAAACCAATTCAAGTTAATCTAATGATGGCGGTGTAAACATCATTTTACAAATTATGATTATCTGCACCATCAATTGCAGAGGATTAAATACCAAATTCAAGCAGCGCCACTTGCTTGAAGAATTAGCAAGTGAGAGAGTTGTTATTGCTTTTCTACAAGAGACCAAAATTCAAAAAGCTGAAGTGTATGAATCTCTCAAAGATATTTCAAAAGGGCAGATTTTCTATTCTTTATCACAAGATAATAGCGCGGGAGTGGCCATTCTTATCCTGCCCCGCTGTCTCAACTATGTTGATGTTATATCGTCGTCATCAGATACAAATGGACGATGGATTTGTGTATCAATTGATGTACTAAACACAAGGTTAAATTAGATGTGCCTTTATGCGCCAACCTCTCATCAATTGCGCCGTGAATTTCTAAATGATGTTTCCACAATAATTCAAGACAGAACGCCTGAAAACCTAATTATGGGCGGTGACTTTAATTGCATATTAGATGAAGTTAAAGACAGAAACGCTAGGTCTAATTTTAATGACACATCTCATAATATTTTGAAACACATCTGTGAATATAAAAGCTTGTTAGACACTTATCGCATTGCAAATCCAGAGGGCGGGGATTTTACTTGGTTTTCAACCGATGGAAAGAAAGCATCCAGATTGGACAGGATCTATGTAGAACGATCATTGAAAGGTTACATGTGTAAAACTAACATAAAACCAGTAACTTTCTCTGATCACAATATGTTTTCCATCACATTAGACAATGCTGACTGGATCAAACGAGTAGATCGATTTTGTTAAATCCGACCTGAAACATATTTCAAGGCAGTATTCCATCAGGAAAGCACGAGAAATGCGAAAGCGTAAAAAGGCGCTTCAGCAGTCGGTGTGTAAAATTAATAAGAAAATTAATGATGGAGAATATAATTCTTACGAACTATTAGTTAAATTAAAAGGTAGACTACATGAAATAGAGCAATATCAGTTTTATGGGGCCAAAATAAAGGCAAGAGCACAAATGCACACCGAGGGTGAAAAGCCTACACGTTACTTTTGTAACTTAGACAAAGCAAGAGGTATAGCGAAATTAATGCGCTCACTGAAGACTAATGATGGTGTATCAGTGTCCTCAAATGCAGAGATGATGGAAACAGTATCCACATTTTACAAATCATTGTATAAATCTGAGGGCAGTGATGAAACTGCAACTAGAGATATTTTAGCTAATATAACGCAAAGACTTCCAGATGCATGTCGCGAAAGTTGTGACCAATCACTAACAATTGATGAGTTGACAAAATCCCTCAAAGGTATGAAGTTAGAAAAGTCTCCTGGCTGCGACGGACTTCCAGTCAAATTTTATCAAACATTCTGGCACATATTTGGTCCAGTATTAGAAGAAATAGCAGCTTGCATTTTTAAGCAAGGGCATCTCCCTCCATCGATGGCCCAAGCATATGTTCGGCTTATATACAAGAGGGGGTGACAGAAATAAAATACATAATTATAGACCAATCTCTCTACTCTGTGTAGACTATAAGATTATTACTCGGGCACTAACATTAAAACTTGGCGCGGTCCTAGGCGAAGTAATTGATGATGATCAAACGTGCTCTGTACCAGGAAGAACGATATTAAACAACACATTTCTTATACGAGCCCTTATTCAATTAGTTGAACAGGATTGCATCCCAGCAGCAATAATAGCACTTGATAACGAGAACGCGTTTGACAGACTTGAATGGGATTTCTTGTTTAAGTCTTTAGACAATATTGGCTTTGGTTCCAGATTTATTAAATGGGTCAATATTTTATATACTGATATAATAAGTTGCTATTTAGTAAAAAATCATCTATCTGAACCTGTAGTGTTGGAACGAGGTGTCAGACCGGGTTGCTCATTGTCTCTGCTTCTATTCGTCATAGCTATGGAATCGTTGGGGGCCACATTGAGGCAACGTAATGATTTTCAACGAATATATTTATATACGTGGCGTAGAAAGGCCACTAAAGGTGTCTCAATATCCAGATGATACGACTGTGTTTGCAGGTAAAAATTCAGATTTTAGAAGTTTAAATGGAGTATTATCAGATTTTCAAAAGGCATCAGGGCTTAAAGTCAATAGAGACAAATCTTAGGGAATATTGTTGGGCGCTTGGAAGGACAGAACTGACAATGTTATGGATATTAACTGGTCAGATGATGTCATAAAGATTTTGGGTATTTACTTTAGTAGAGAACAGGGTGTAATAATAAACGGGGAAGAAAGGCTATCCAAGCTAAAGTGTGCATTAGTAAATTGGAAACGACGTCGCCTAACTGTATTTGGCAGGACATTTGTCCTTAATAATTTTATTTTATCTGGACTGTGGTATACCGGTTCTGTAGTTCATATGCCCAAATCAGTAGAGTCAAAGATCAACACGTTACTTTTGTCCTTCTTATGGGAGGACAAAGCCCATTTAGTATCGCAGTCACTCCTCGCCAATGAAAAGCATGATGGAGGCCTGGATTTGTTTAATGTTTTAGCAAAGTGTGCTTCGCTACAACTGAAATTATTGAATAAGTTACTCACTTCAAACTCATCTTGGTCAAGTGTTGCAAGGACACTTCTACAAAAGTACGTAGATCCATTTCCAGTAGAATGTTTATTTTTGTGCAATAAACTGCCACCTAACCATCAAAAGATACCAAATGTATATAAAGAACAGCTCGAAGCTTTAAAGATATTTATACGATCAATGCCACAACCCAGTTGTTGGGAAGATGCCTTAGAGCAACGTCTTTGGGGCAACGAGTTGATTCGTGATAATGATGCTGTATTATATTTGCCCTCTATGGCCAAAAATGGCATTCAATATTTACGTGATTTAGTTAATCCAAAATCTCGCAAATGGATCGCGATGCTGGATGTAGCAAGAGCAACATCAATGCGGCATATTGATGCCCAACGCTTATTTCTTAGAATAAAGAATGCAATATCTGGTGAATGGTTCAAATTACCGAAAGCACTTGGCAACAGAGATATGTTGCAACCAACATTAGTATTTAAGTCGGAGCATATAAAATACAACATGGCATCTAGAGCCTGGTATGGAATGCTAATGCAAAGTCGGAGACAGACCCCTGTTGCAGTTAGGCATTGGATCACTTTAGGATGCACGCCAAAGAACTGGAAAAATGCGTGGAAAACAATACATCTACCTTGTCTAGCAGCAAACGCACGGGACCTGGCATGGCGATTACTCCATCGAAAGCTATGGATCGGCCATCTGACTTATATGTGCAAAATAATAAGTACGGACCGGTATTTATTATGTAATATCGAGGAGGAAACAATAGACCATCTGTATACACAGTGGTGTATAGCTACAGGCTTTTGGGTATATATCAATATGCTCCTTGCTAAATTTGGAATCAAATATGTGAAATTAATGGCTGAAATAATTATGTTCAAAGATTGCTCAACTATCGGACGAATCATTAATAGCAAGGAGAAAGAATTGTTAGTAACCCTGTTATCTGTAGGAGTGTGGGCCATTTGGAAGCATCGGTGTTCAGAGGCCAGAGATAAAACAGGAAAAAACCACCAAAGAGCCATACAAGCTATATTTCGATCATTGTTGATAAACTGCATTCATTGTGAATTTTACAGGCTAGTGGAACATGGAAAAGAAAGTAGATTTAAAGATATATGGTGCAAAACTGGCCTAGTATCAATTGAACATGGATATCTAAAAATAGCAGAAGCAGAACTTGTATAAGCTAGCACACTCGCTGCTTGTTGTATATTGATATATGGTATTTTATTTTATTTAATTGAGTTAATTTTAAAATTTTAATTTCTTAGGAGATGATAATTTTGACGAATAACCTTACCTTGGGAATCGGTATATTTAAATATCAATTGAGCATCGCGTCAATATTCTGGAGGTGTTCCGACTTTAGAGTTCATTAGGTTAACAGAGTATGACATCTTGCATATATACAATTAACATCCTGTTGTAAATGTTTACTGGAGGTGTATTTGTTCCAGGGTAATTTACAAAAACTTACAATGAAGTACATTTAAAATGTGTACCCAGAGCGCCATCTATGTAGTCATAGTTTGTATACTTTTGCTTTGTGCATTTTATGACATAAAGGCTACTACGCCTGCTCGGTATTTAAGAACCGGCCAACTGGCGTCAATGAGTGACCTTTTGTTACTTATTGACGAGTCACCTCGCCACTAGTTGGCAAGCTGCACTCGCCATTTGGGCCAATACTATACGGTGTGCTATGTTAAACTACATATGTTCTACTTAGTCTGCCGGTCATGAATCGGCTCACTGGCGTCAATGAGTAGCAGTAACTTACTGCTTATTATTGATGAGTCGCTTTACCACTTATTGGGTAACTATGCTCGCCATTTGGACCTACTACTACACGGTGTGCACATAGTAATGGCTTTGTTGAATTATATTATGTTATCAGACTTTATTAAGGGGTTTTTTCTATGTAGTTATGCCATGTGTGTGGTATATGGTAATATAGTAGTTTAGCTTGCACTGTTTTGATATGTTAAGTTTATATTGTTATTCATATACTATTAATAAAGCCTGTTATTTCACCCGATTTTGTATGGGGGTTTGCAAGCCTTTTTTAAAGGAGTGCATCCGTGAGGTGTGTCCGACTGCGTCAGCGTCGGATTTTCAAAAAAAAGAAGTAGTAGTAGTAGTAGTAATAGTAGTAGTAGTAGTGGTGCCGTTGATTAAATATCATGTAAATTTGTAGTTTGTTTTGAAAATAATTTCATGACGAAAATAAATAGGTGGATGATTCGATGTACATGTCATTAAATTTAATTAAAAATTCTTGTAATTTTCCACATTTAATTTTACTTGTTTTTAGTCAAAATATGATGATTTCCTGATGGCCAGGGAGACTTGGATCAAACTGTATGTTATCGATTGTCTCTGACTATTTAATCCAAAGTCACTCTATTAATATCCTGTGTTTACCGTTTCCTTCTATCATTCCTGAAACACGTGGCTGCTATAATTTATATAAAATCATGAATATGTGAAGACGTAGCACATCTATCTTCATCCAGTCTAATATCTGAAAAGTGTTTAGTTGAACGAAATCTTAACCCTTACCACTCTGATGTCAAAATCTTTAATTTTCAAATTAAATTCAAAGATGAACTGGTGTTCATTTTTCAACAAATTTGGTGTAAGATGGTGCTGTCGTAGACAGCAACATCGTCCACCAAAATTGTTGAAAAATGTACACCAGTTTCTTTGCTATTGACCCAGTAAAAAATGTAATATTAACATCAGAGTGGTAAGGGTTAATAGCCACTTTATTTCACCTACATTCTATTTTTTAGATCTACATGCATGATTTAGATAAATAACATCCACCGTATCGTTATTTAATGACTGGAATTGTGCCTTGTTGGGCTAAACCTTATGTTGCTAATCTATTTAGTTCGGGAAAGATACAATAGCTCGTATTTATGTGTGCCATGTAATGTCATAGGTCATTTAACCAACATTCTGTATTAGAATCCAAAGAGAAATTTTCCGCCAAATTCTTTTGCTGATCTTGTTTGTAAATCTAAATAATGTACTCTGAGATTTAGGATATTTCAACATTTTGCCGGTTGTACATTTGTGGAAACGAGATTACCACCAACTTGAGCGCACTGTCTGAATAAGATTTAAGGTCACCAGGAGATTGTCCCCATTAAACATAAGCCCTAAATGTGGCACGTAGCTGGTATAAATTAAACACAGTGTCTCCAATCTCTACGAAATGTGTATTTGAAGATTTGGACAGATTTTGATTTGCCTTGCCTCGTTCGAACTGGTTGTCTTCCACACGATGTTAAATAGAGTACACATAGTCAATCGTGACCTCTAATGTACATCATGTACCGACAAACGCTTGGGTATTTTGTACGTGTGAGAAGATGGTGACAGTGATAAGAAGCTGACCATGGAGTGGTGTGTAGTTTGATGGTTGAAGAGGTCATGGAAGGCCAAAGTTTCGTCGAGTAGATGCGATCAAGGGAATGACTGGAGGAGGGGTTCACGAGCTGATAAATATGGCCTTAGAATGTACCAGATTAGAATATATTGTAACAGGGTAGGCTTGCGCGATTACGTGATTAAATCGAAACTAGCGAGTATGTTTTAAATCGGCAATTTATATGATTAAAAATTAAATAATGGAATAATCGTGAATATTTTCTATTGCATAAAATCTGTCATGAAAAATGACATTTTGCTTAGTGTATGTATGCCCATTTGCAGGGCAAGAGAATAATATTTTTGAAAATGTATTACTAGAATGTCTGGCTCGAAAATCGAACCAGGCATTCCAGTCATACGTTTTCAAAAATAGTCTTCTCTTGCCCTGCAAATGGACCTTTCTAAACACCTTGCAGTTTTCCTATTCCTTTGTTGTTATGTCTTGCTAATTTGTATCCAAGCTGTTTAATCGAGTAATCATTTTAATCGAATTTCATTTTAGTATTTGTTTCTGTAGCTGTCCTGATGACGCGGCAATAGATCCTGGTTTTGAATGAAATTGACCTCTCTAGTGTTTAGCTATACCCCGCCCATCTCTAGTTAACCTCGACCCACACCTCTCTAGTGTTTAGCTATACCCCGCCCATCTCTAGTTAACCTCGACCCACACCTCTCTAGTGTTTAGCTATACCCCGCCCATCTCTAGTTAACCTCGACCCACACCTCTCTAGTGTTTAGCTTGTGCGCGTGTTAATATGCAACATACAGTTGGCCTAGGATGACAGTAAATTGTATTCTGGGACGACACAATGGACCTCTCCAGTTTTTGCTATGCACCGCCCACCTCCAGCTAAGCTCCACCCACACTTCACCGTGTTGGGATTGATCGATCCCCGAATGCACTAACTATCAATTTCCTGAAACCTATACAGGTAAGTTGTTGAATATTTTATAACTAATTTGACTGGGTGCTGTTGTTGCCTAGAGATATAAATGGGCGTGGCATAGCTAAAACTCTAAAGACCCATTACTATGTAACCAATCACGCCACTTGTTAATATTTTGATTTAACTATTGAACGTGACGTCATTAAATACTGTGACCAGAGGTCAAAGGTAAAATGGCAGAGGACATGAAACCTGATTGTGATGTAATTCTACACGTCGCGTAGTTGATTATGACGCCATATGATGGATGGATAGAGTAGAAATGTCCATTCTCTGCTGATCAAACATATTATCGCAATCTTCACATCGCGCTTTCCAGCTCACCAACATTTATTTTCGCGCTATAACATGAATGCAGATTATTTTTATGAATGTTAATGTAGTACCTCCTGACTTTCGTGTCTCGCGTGATCTTCTTCGATACGAGATCGAGAAAAGAACATCGCGTGTAAGGAGTGGCCATGACGTCATTGCATTAGTAATTTCCTCAGAGTCGAGTCATCCAGTTTTAGCAATGCTCCACCCACGCTTTACCCGTGTTGGGATCAATCTATCCCTACACTCTCTGAATTTCAATTTCCAGAAAACTATACAGGTAAGCTATTGAATCTGTTGATCCTAATTTGACTCGGTGGTGTTAGTTTCAAAATATTCCACAGAATGTTTATTAAACTAGGAAAGACATACAATTTGGCGGACTATTAAGCGCTTTAAGACGGAGTAAATCGCGTCATTCATGACGTAATTGACTCTGACGTCAGCCTACATGTGGGGTAGTTGATTATAACGTCAGATGATTGACTGAGAAACTGGATTCCCGAATTGTGCGAAAAAGATCATTGAATCGTGGAAGAACACGAGAACGGCCGTATTGATAGCGGCCAATATTAGTTCACATAAAACAATATGATATACAGCTCATACTCGTTGAGTTTAGTCAGAATGGGCCTGTCAAGTTTTAGCCATGCCCTGTCCATCTCTACCTAAGCTTCAGCCACACATCGCTCGTGTTGGGATCGATCGATCTCTGAACTCAATTTCCAGAAGACTATATCGGTAAACTAATTTGACGGGGCACAACAGCACAAAGCCTAATTAGTTTCAAAATATTCAACGGCATGTTTCTTAAATAGCAAAAACATACAATTCGTACAACGTGTCGGACTATTAAGCATTAAAAACGGGTATACTCGAATCATTCATGACGCCATATTTATGGCATCAGCATACACGTCGCGTAGTTGACTATGACGTCAGATGATTGAGTCAGGAAAGGGATTTATGAATTGTCGTTTCCAGTTTAATATCTTATCAAGCGACAGGGTTTAAGATGATACCCATACTGTCCTACCCCGGAGACTGGGCCCTGAAATGTTTGATCTTCGATGTGGTATCTGTGTAATCATCTAGTCATTGCGATGACTCACCGGTCGTAACGCTAGAGGCATATTCTCGACGCGAAACTACGTTGCTATGCCACAGGCAGCAAGACCGTCCTAATCAAATTAGTATCAAAATACCCTACTGCTGTCCTGAATGCTTACCTAGAAAGTGTGATGCTGGTTGTTTGTGTTCAAAGAATAAAAATTGATTCCTGGATCCAATACACGTACACAGTTAGAAGTTGGTGGGGAATAGCTAGAAATAGGTTGGATATACAATTCAAATGTAAAATGTATTTACAAATAATTAATAGAAATCTGTTATTCCGTGTATAGATGAAATTCACGCGCGCAATGTCAACAGGCCACAGCACATGGCCATTGTATTAGCACACCACAACCCCCCCCCCCCCCACACACACACCCAGTCTACCGGTCCGGCAATCACCAGCGTGAGGCATACTCATACCATAACAATCTACCGACTAGGTTAATAATATTGGCCATTAATTTTATATGTGTATAATGGAGCTGTTATTGAAGCGATATCCCTCTAGTTCCCTCCAGGATATACGCTGTTTATGCTACATTAACGTAGCGGCCACCTGCTTCCCTGGACACAGGATGGAGTTTCTTGAAGAGGGGTGGTAGTAAGTCCTAAAAGGACCACCACTATTGATACTGTCTTGTACTAAGCGACATCTTGTCTTTAGTGAACTGTTCCGTGGTCCTGACGGGGGCCGCTAGAGCCAGGTATGGCTAGGCATTAATACAAGCGGTAAATGTTAATGTTGAAACTTAATACATTGGGTGGGTGTGGTTGTTATTTCTCTTTTCATATTTATATGGTAATAGGTGACAGGGTGGTGTTAGCCTTCATGTTATGATACATTTTAGATACAGAATTTTATTAAAACATCCTAATATTTCATAAATTGTATCTATTTACTAAATGAGAATAAAGCAAATCTGATGGCAAATAGAGTATGAAAACAAGCAGTTTCAATGAGTACGATCAATAAACAATACTAATTAGCATTGGGCCCGCGCCAGTGCGGAATATACGAATGTTAAACAGCATTGTAGCGTTAGTGTTCATTACTCTGCCACGACGAGGAAACGGCGCAATTGAAGGTAGGTTCTAGTTTTCAATGGATTGGATTTATATGGAACATACCCCGATAACGCAGCTTACTGGGCCGATGCTGGGCCGATATCGGCCCAGTATCGGGCCAGCTTCGGACCAGTAAGCTGCATTATCAGGGATCTTAATCCCAACCGAAAATGCGAAAACATAAACGAACTCGTAAAGAAAGGTAAATAAGAATATGCAAGAGGTCATTGTGAATATAAAGAGAGTAGGCGCAATCAGAGACTGCAGACCTTCTTTCTACAGTTTAATCGGATAGTAACTTTTTATCCGATTTTCTGTATTCTTTTTGTGGAATCATAGTGTACGATCACGCCCTTACTTGTGCTGACATTCGACCACATTGGACGAGTAATTTCCTAGATATTCATAGATGCAGAAGCTGATCTATCCGGATTCGGGGCTTTTCCCATCTGGATAACGGATACGGTCTTGAAACTCCTCTTTCTCGGTAAGATATTTTGCTATGTTAAAATTTGAGCCAAATTGTAGCAGTAGTTTGGAAAAGCACGTACACACGCGCGTACGCATGCAGTCCAGTTCTAACGAATAACGGTGGGGACTTAGGCCAATGTAAAATTACCAGACCAAGCGAACAAGAACCGACATTGCCTGCGGATGACCAAGCCGATACCAACGACGCTTAGCCACCCAAGTCTGTCCATCGTTATTGCCGGTTGCCTAGAGGTTCTCTACAGGCATCGATGGGCAGCACATCTTTGGCCAATAACCTAAGTTCCCACGAGTCAAAAGACACAGACTAGATCATTAGCGAGAAATAATCGAGCGGTTCATTTGAGGTAGTTGACCTGTACGTCTACGTTTGAGTAAACATGTGTATCATTAGTATGTTATATAAAGAAAACGCGTCGGAGAGAAAGGTCATGATGGTGAAGCAGCAGCAACAGCAGCAGCAGCACCATCACCAGTAGCACCAGCACTAGCAGCACCAGCACTAGCAGCAGCAGCACCACCACCACCAGCACCAGCACTAGCAGCACCAGCACTAGCAGCAGCAGCAGCAGCACCAGCACCACCACCACCAGCACTAGCAGCAGCAGCACCACCACCAGCAGCACCAGCAAAAGCAGCACCAGCACTAGCAGAAGCAGCACCAGCACCACCAGCACCAGCACTAGCAGCACCAGCACTAGCAGCACCAGCACTAGCAGCACCAGCACTAGCAGCACCAGCACTAGCAGCACCAGCACTAGCAGCACCAGCACTAGCAGCACCACCAGCAGCAGCACCAGCACTAGCAGCACCACCACCAGCAGCAGTACTAGCACTAGCAGCACCAGCACCACCACCACCAGCACCAGCATTAGCAGCACCAGCACTAGCCGCACCAGCACTAGCAGCACCCGCTCTAGCAGCACCAGCACCACCACCACCAGCAGCAGTACTAGCACTAGCAGCACCAGCACCAGCAGCACCAGCAGCACCACCACCAGCAGCACCAGCACTAGCAGCACCAGCACTAGCAGTACCACCACCACCAGCACCAGCATTAGCAGCACCAGCACTAGCAGCACCAGCACTAGCAGCACCAGCACTAGGAGCACCAGCACTAGCTGAACCAGCACTAGCAGCAGCAACACTAGCATCAACACCAGCACCAGGCAGCAGCACCAACACCAACACCAACACCAACACCAGCACCAGCACCAGCACCAGCACCAGCACCAGCACCAGCACCAGCCCCTACACCAACACCTGCACCAGGTAGCAGCACCAACACCAGCACCAGCACCAGCACCAGCACCAGCACCAGCACCACCAGCACCACCAGCACCAGCACCAGCCCCTACACCAACACATGCACCAGGTAGCAGCACCAGCAGCACCAACAGCACTAGCAGCACCAGCACCAACACCAGCACCAGGCAGCAGCACCAGCAGCACCAACAGCACCAGCAGTAGCAGGCAGCAGCAGCAGCAATAGCAGCAACAGCAGCAACAGCAGCAACAGCAGCAACAGCAGCAACAGCAGCAACAGCACCAGGACCAGCAGCAGCAGCAGCACCAGCACCATCACCAGCACCAACACCAACACCAGCACCAGGCAGTAGCACCAGCAACACCAGCACCAACATCAGCACCATGCAGCAGCACCAGCAGCAGTAGCAGGCAGCAGCAGCAGCAGCAACCGCAGTGGAAACAATATATGCTCGAGAATGAACCTCCAATTTTAGATATGCTCCGCCCATTACTAGCTCAGCCCATCCACACCTCGTTCGTGTTGGGATCGATCGATCTCTGAACTTCCCGACTAGCAATTTCCAGAAAACTATACAGGTAGGCTGTTGAATATTTTGAAAACAATTTGACTGTGTGCTGTTGCTGCCTATCAGCATGTTTATTAATTAGTAGAGACATACAGTTCTTACAACGTGTCTGACTATTAAGAGTTAAAGATGGTCCATATAGAATCATTTATGACGTATTGATTATGACTTCAACCTACACGCCGCTTAACTGAATATGACGTCATATGACGTCATCACTCTGTAACGGTCCATTGCATGGCAGCTGCACACATGTTCGTGGAATAAGAGCAAGTAGGTTCTTTGACCGGTACAACAATACAGCTCACATAAATCTATCACGTGTCCAATACTAAAACAAAAACAAGTTAGTACAATTTTGAACACGAAAAAAGAAATGTTCTGTTGAGTATCTTGAACAAAATTTAATTGGAAGACATTGCTACCTTTACGAGTAGACTTATTTCTAAGCTGTACCGTAAGAACTGCCGAAGCCGTAGTTCCGATCTGTGAACCATTAATCACTGACTGACTTCTTTAGGGGATAGATTTTGGAAGTCATTAATATCGAAGCGGAAATTGCTTCTTTTCTCAGAGGACAAGAGACTACAGCGCCGGCTCTACAGCGCTTACACATTAGGCCACATCCAGTAAGCACCCATTCCCCAGGCATGTATGACCCATTCCCCATACATATAGGGTATCGTTTTAATAGTTTTAATATGATATTAGGATAGTTCTTGTCCTAGTTATTTACCTGTAATCCGTAATTCACCTTTCCTGAGAATCCATCTATCAATCAGACATCATATGACGTCATAATCAGCTAAGCGACGTGTAGGATGGCGTCATAATCAATACGTCATAATTGATTATATATTTTTAACTCGCAAATGTCCGACACGTTGTATGAATTGTATGTCTCTACTATTTAATAAACAACTGTTGAATATTTTTTAATTAATTTGATTGGACGCTGTTGCTGCCATAGGCAGTATAGGTATAGTTTTCTGGAAATTGATAGTCAGAGAGTTCAGAGATTGATCGGCCCCAATTGAGATGTGGGTGGAGCTTAGCTAGAGATGGGCGGGGATTAGCTAAAATCGAAATGTCCATTGTCCAATGTCTACAGTCGAATTCGAGTAGTCAGCAGCTGTCCAGCATATCTGTTCTGAAACTGAGGTGCAGTGATTTGGAAAGTCAAATGGTAAACACTAATTCAACCGAGAGACAAGTGAAAGTAAAAAAGGAAAGAATTGTTAAATAGAACTTGGATCTTCTTGATCTGATAACCGAGTCCAATCGAGCCGTACTCACACCGATACAAGAGGTACGAGGGGTTGGTTGGTGGGAATTTCCTGACCATAATCTACATACAACCAAACCTAGTACAAGCTGAAATTAAACTGTATGTACTTGTGACTATTGACTACACATATAATGTGATACTCATCTTCATGAACAAGGGTGGGTGAAAAGATAGAAGCTGGCCAGGCTAGAATAGAGAGTATATAGCTTAGGTCAATCTGTAAAACATATATATATATATACGAGTTAAAGACGGGCCATATGTAAACTCCACAAGCCCCTGACCTCATGGGCCCAATCGCCATTACTGTTTAAACCGGACCCTCGCTTTCTCGCTATCCTAACGGCAGTTCCGAGGGCACCAGGTATGAATTTCAGGAATTTTACACACAAATGCATTTTGTTGCCCATGCGTCATCATTTTCAGTAGTGGATAGTTAGAGCGTTAAACAAAGACAAGTGACAATGATAACAAAAATGACGTGAAAGTTCCCAATAATACCGTATATGATGAATGAAATCTCAAACTCTTTATCATTTCATATAAAAATATTAAAACACTTGTTTATTAAAATTTTCTTTGGAACTGGTTAAGACTCGTTCTAAATAATATTTTCCTAAGCTCATGTGATACGTTTTATGCAAAATGTCAGTTCGTAGGTGATTCTCTCCATGTTCATTTAGTAGCCAATCACTCAGGAGTTCACGCCATTTTTAATTAGTAGCGAATCACTCAGGAGTTCGCGCCATCTTTAGTTAGTAGCAAATCACTCAGGAATTCACGCCATCTTTACTTAGTAGCGACTCACACAGGAGTTCACGCCATCTTTAATTAGTAGCGACTCACTCAGGAGTTCACGTCATCTTTAACTAGTAGCGAATCACTCAGGAGTTCATGCCATCCTCACTTAGTAGCGAATCGCTCATGAGTTCATGCCATCTTCACATAGTAACGAATCACTCAGGAGTTCATGCCATCTTCACGTGGTTGCGAATCACTCAGGAGTTCATGCCACCTTCACTTTAGTAGCGATACCACCAGGAGTTCACGCCATCTTCACTTAGTAGTGACTCACTCAGGAGTTCATGCCATCTTTAATTAGTAGCAAATCACTCAGGAATTTATGCCATCTTTACTTAGTAGCGACTCACTCAGGAGTCCACGCCATCTTTAATTAGTAGCGACTCACTCAGGAGTTCATGCCATCTTTAATTAGTAGCGAATCACTCAGGAGTTCATGCCATCTTCGCTTAGTACCGAATCACTCAGGAGTTCATGCCATCTTCACTTAGTAGCGAATCGCTCATGAGTTCATGCCATCTTCACATAGTAACGAATCACTCAGGAGTTCACGCCATATTCGCTTAGTAGCGACTCACTCAGGATTTCACGCCATCTTCACTTGGTTACAAATCACTCAGGAGTTCATGCCATCTTCACTTTAGTAGCGATACACTCAGGAGTTCACGCCATCTTCACTTAGTAGTGACTCACTCAGGAGTTCTTACCATCTTCACTTGGTTGCGAATCACTCAGGAGTTCACGCCATCTTCACTTAGTAGCGAATCAGTATGTACATATATATATATATATATATATATATATATATATATATATATATATATATATATATATATATATATATATATATATATATATATATATGTGTGTGTGCAGGTTCTGCAACCCGGCCACGAACTGATCCGGTGTGTGGTTGATACAGGAGTCATTACACGTTCTTTAATAATTATGTGGCCATTGCAATGTGTCCAGTCTGAGGGGCAAACCTCAGCAAGCAGAACAACAAGTTAGAACATAAATTAACTGAAAATCGTCACAAATACCACCTCACCGTTCCAATTGCCTGTAATGTTTCTGATGTCTTATATGAAGCATAACCGGGTTATTCACATGGAATCTGGCGACACCAGCCTACAAGCATATCTAATTGTGTACCGAGAAACTCTAGTTCCTATACATAGTGTGTGTGGATCGAGGCACAAGAGGTCCACACCTGTAATAATATTTATGCCTGAACCAGACACAAAGGTCCGATACATTCATCCGATTATTACGCATGTAGAATCCTAACGACAGTGGCGACTTGATTAAAGCGTCGCATGGTGCTAGGCACATGTTGATGCCGTGACAAAAAATCATCTAAGTAAGCAAGACAATGGGGGTTCTGCTCGTGCATTATTCATATGACTGTCTGGCCAGGACGACCGCTTATTCTTGTGGGGCTTTTATTATCTCTGAATCGTATGATAGCATGTTATCGAATTAGAAATTGTTGATGCTTCCGGATCATTGAATAGCCATTGCATGAAGTACGTTTCACATAGAGTTAGATTGGTGTATAGTCACACTGTGATAAACTAACCTCGACAAGCCAACGTTCACTTGAGATATTTCCAATATGTCACTCAAGTATATGATATCACAATCACTTTCGCCATGTGTAGGCTGACGTCACGATCATTAGTGACAGAAATACTACGCCATGAACCTGGAGAAGTCTGTCACATGTACGAAATCTATGTCTTTGATGGATTTTCTATTTAATAAACATTCTGTTGGATATTTTGAATCTAATTTTGACTGGGCGAAATTGCTTACCAGCCAAATTAATTTCAAAATATGTATCAGGTTACCTGTATAGTTACCTTGAAATTGGAATTCTAGGAATTCTGGATTCAAAGTATATAAACATATCCTTCCACGCGCAAAGCATGGCCAGCACTAGCTATAAAGGAACAAAACTAGAAACGGGAAGAGCTTCGCTAGAAATGGGCGGGCAAAGCCAAAAATGGATCGCTATATTGACAGCCCACCACCGCCAGTTTAGCAATAGACTACAACTACTGTTGTACCGTTTCTAATGAACGATTGCCTTTGTGAACTACGTCTTGATGCGTTATACTCCGGATCCTTTAATGGTGCATGATTCTGAGTACAGCGTGTAGAAATCGAGAGTAGTGCCACTGAATGGTGTCACTGAATGATGTCACTGAATGGTGTCATTGAATCGTGTCATTGAATGGTGTCATTGAATGCTGTCATTGAATGGGATCACTCAATGGTGTCACTGAATTCCGTTACTAAATGCCGTCACTGAATGCTGTCACTGAATGGTGTCACTGAATGCCATCACTAAATGCCGTCACTGAATGCCGTCACTGAATGGTGTCATTGAATGGTGTCATTGAATGGTGTCATTGAATGCTTTCGCTGAATGCCGTCACTGAATGCCGTCACTGAATGGTGTCATTGAATGGTGTCATCGAATGCTTTCACTGAATGGTGTCACTGAATGCCGTCGCTGAATGGTGTTACTGAATGGTGTCATTGAATGGTGTCATTGAATGCTTTCACTGAACGCTGTCACTGAATACCGTCACTGAATGCTGTCACAGAATGATGGCACTGAATGCCGTCACTGAATGCCGTCACTGAATGGTGTCATTGAATGGTGTCATTGAATGGTGTCATTGAATGCATTCACTGAATGGTGTCATTGAATGGTGTCATTGAATGCTTTCACTGAATGGTGTCATTGACTGCTTTCACTGAATGCTGTCACTGAATGCTGCTACTGAATGGTGTCACTGAATGGTGCCACTGAATGGTGTCATTGAATGCTGTCACTGAATGCTGTCATTGAATCGTGTCATTTGAATGCTTTTACTGAATCCTGTCACTGAATGCTGCCACTGAATGGTGTCACTGAATGGTGCCATTGAATGGCGCCACTGAATGGTGTCATTGAATGGTGTTACTTAATGTTGTCATTGAATGGTGTCACTGAATGTTGCCACTGAATGGTGTCACTGAATGGTGCCATTGAATGGCGCCACTGAATGGTGTCATTGAATGGTGTTACTTAATGTTGTCATTGAATGGTGTCACTGAATGTTGCCACTGAATGGTGTCACTGAATGGTGTCACTGAATGGTGTCACTGAATGCTGTCACTGAATGCTGACACTGAATACTGTCACTGACTGGTGCCACTGAATAGTGCCACTGAATGGTGTCACTGAATGCTGTCACTGAATGCTGTCACTGAATGCTGTCACTGAATGCTGACACTGAATGATGGCACTGAATGGTGTCTTCCTGTAAGATTCTGTAACTCAAGTATCTGCTGTCTTAATCAAATACGTGACTTGTTATTAACCTGACTGACTTGTATGTCTGTGATGAATTTACAATTTAAGAAACATTCTGTTGAATATTTTGAAACTAATTTGATTCGGACTTGTTATTGTCCTTTGTAGCAACCATCACCCGTCAAATTAGTTTGGAAAATTTTACTAGTTTACCGGTATTGCTATCTGGAAAATCAGATTCTAGTTGATTATGGCGCAGAAATTGCAAATAAATTCAAACATGCCTGCAAAGTGAGCTTAGCTAGAAATGAGCGGGGTATAGTTATTTCACTGACCTCGGTTTTGGAATACGATTACAAAATTTCCTCCGCTCATGAGATACATGATATTTGTGTTGTATGCACAGTGTGCTTTATTATGAGTGGTTATATTACAAACATTTATTCATGTATCGGTGCTAATTACAGAATATACATTTTTTTTTCTCATCAGTTTTGGCAGTGGCTTTGGCAGTGGTGTCAGTGACAAAAATGCCTCGCGACAAACCGTTCGAAGAAGGCCTGTTTAACGCTTGTTATTATCGTTCTCAGAGCTCTGGACATCTTTGAACAATGTCAAAGCTTCGTGGAGAGCGAGGTAGGAAAACGTATGATCTATGCCCTAATGCTCACCAGCTATCCATGTATAAGACACCAGCGTGTTTACCAGAGGTGATATTGCGCAGCGCACATTGGAAACAGTCACCCTGGCCTACATTGCATCCCAGAGTAATAAACGCCATTTTAAAACGAAGTGGATACCTACAAGACATAATCCGTTGTCGGCAAGAGACAGCCCTGCCGGCTGGTTCTAACATTAACAATGACGACTGTGATAAATCGACGTAAAACCAGCGAATCTAGCATCTCTGTTAAATATACAGCGTGTTCTAAGGATGAGCCTGTAGAGGACGTTGAGCACGAGGATGAGATAGCCATCGTGCACAGCAAGACAGGAACTGACGAGATACTCAGTATTACAAGTCTGCGTGAAACCGCCAGAGAGATCACCCCAGCCAACCCACACAAGTCTACTGGTGATGAGGGCAATAGCGGTGTCATACGCCCCAGCTTAGCCCTAACTGATGACTGTTTTGATGATATAGACGACGATATACGAGACAGAGCAGATGGGGGTGGTGAGGGAGGGACTGATGATGATGGCGCATCAGGAGTGGGCTCAGCAAACCCAGCCACGACAATCCTCAGTGGAAGAAACCATCAGGTGAGCGTTACAGCCAATGGACCACGTATTTTACCAGGCTTCGGCCCCTCCTACCAATCACCGAATGATAGAACCAAGCTGATAGGCGAGAGGCTTAGCTCCGGTGGAGTGGGTATTGTAGATCTATCCTCGCCAGTTTATTCATATAAGGTCAGCGAGGGGCGGCAGGATCAGCTTCGGTCAGCATCAAAGAGTAGTCTCATGGACCTAGTTACCACGAAATTGGACCGCGTTAAATTAAAAAAACAACGGCGTTCACGTGACTCGAGTTCGATTTTGATGACAAAAATTATATCGACTGAGGCGATTGGTCCTAAAGAACTTCGTAAAAGACGAAAAAAAGACATTGAAACAAAATTCGGGAAAAGGCGAAAAACACAGGGTGATATTCTCGAGTCGTCGACCATCAGTTCTGATAAGGACGGCTGCAAGTGGACGTTTGTGTTTGATCCATCCGGTCGACTCTGCTACTGGTGGTCCGTCGTAGTTAGCGTAGCTTTTTTGTACAATTTTTGGGTGATAATTTACAGATTCGCATTCCAAGAGATTAATAGAGAGAATATTGCTGTGTGGTTTTCTCTAGATTACTCGGCAGATTTTCTTTACATTCTTGATATAGCCTTCCATTTTCGGACGGGTTACTTAGAGGAAGGTGTTCTGCAGACAGACAGCATCAAACTCAGGCTCCATTATATGAATACTACGATGTTCTATGTGGATTGTCTTTGCTTATTACCACTAGACTTCCTTTATTTATCCATTGGCTTTCGTTCGATTGTGCGCGGATTTAGATTAGTTAAGGTATATCGGTTTTGGGCGGCCTTGGACCGGACCGAGCGTCATACGAATTATCCAAACCTGATCCGGACTTTAACCTTAATGCATTATCTAGTCGCCTTGTTTCACTGGAATGCTTGCCTTTATTACGCCGTCACCCGATCGGGAAATCTGTCCGACACGTGGGGATTCCCCAAGGATGACGGGAATGTAGTGAAGCAGTATCTACACGCCCTTTATTGGAGTACCTTAACATTGACGAGTGTAGGGGGCTTGCCACGACCCCGCACCGTGGCGGACTACCTATTCGTGATATTCCAGTTGCTGTTTGGATTGCTACTATTTGCCACAGTATTAGGTCATATAGCCAACATCGTGGCCAGTGTGAGTGCTGCTCGTAAGGACTTTCAAGGTAAGTACCATTCTTCATTGTTTCAAATGTTTGTTCCACCAAGGGCATACTTTCCTGGCGAAATAAAGTTTGTTTTGAATAGGGTACTATGTACATAGACGGAAAATAAACTTCCAAGCGAATAGTCAACTATGTCCTCCATTAGTTCATAAGACACACGTGCAATGATCTGTTATGATTCAACGCAGCAGGCACCATTACAGCGCGGCGGGCACCATTACACCGCAGCAGGCAGCATTACACCACAGCAGGCACCATTACACCGCAGCCGGCACCATTACAGGCACCATTACACTGCAGCAGGCACAGTACACTGCATCAGGCACCATTACACCGCAGCAGGCACCATTACACCGCAGCCGGCACCATTACAGGCACCATTACACTGCAGCAGGCACAGTACAATGCATCAGGCACCATTACACCGCAGCAGGCACCATTACACTGCAGCAGGCACCATTACACAGCTGCAGGCACCATTACACCGCAGCAGGTGCCACTAGATAAGTTTAGTTAACTATTTCTGTGTCAAACGTGACATTACTTGACAGTAGATGGTCTTCACATGCTGCATTTGAACGAGAAATACTCAACTAAGTTAGCGTTAGTGTGTAAGTCAAACGCGTCCTCAGTTTTTATGACGCAGACGGACCAACCTTGATTGCACAGTGCGAGAACTGATGCATGTCAGAGCAGTGATCACAGTGAGAATGTTTCGGATGTTTGAAATGTCCCTCTCTACCAGATCAGCTTCTCATTCTTACCATTGTCAAACTGTACACCACCATTTAACCACGAAGAACAAGTACCATAAATCGTACGATCATATAATAAGAAATAATATATTACATATTTTGGAACTAATTCGACTGGAAGTTGTTGTTGCTTATTGCAATATAAGCAGTGCAATTGTTCAACAGCGTACCGAAATTGAGATACTGGGCTCTAGATGCCAAAGGTTAATGAGACGTCACCTATCTATTTGATCCCTTTCTCCCATTTCACGTCCACCACGATCATACAGGTAGACAATAATATGGCCCGGTTACTGCCATTAGTTTTCGTACTTGGACCTTCTGGTTGAAAGGGTTCATTTATTAATCTGGTTCATGCATTCAATAACTATCTGCTGTACTTGTTTTATGTATTATTATCATTATGCGACGAATGTACAACACACACACACGCACGCACGCACGCACGCACGCACGCACGCACGCACGCACGCACGCACGCACGCACGCACGCACGCACACACACAGACACACTCGCCAATGCATAAAAATCATCATCATCATCATCATATATCATCATCATCATCGTCGTCGTCAGCATCATCATCATCATCATCATCATCATCATCATCGTCGTCGTCGGCATCATCATCATCATCATCATCATCATCATCATCATCCTCTCGTCGTTGATAATACTCTGACTCGTCATCATTCCAGGAGTCATTGTAATAGTTGTATCAATGAATGACGTCACATTAATTAGAGCATCGGTATTACGTTAGATCAAATGCGCTTCCAGCTTAGTGGCATGTCATGATTATCGCTGACGTCATCGGAATGTAAGAACCTAATACTCTACGCAGATGGCAACGTGTTACTAGCCAACCAGAGTTGTAAAACATGCTCAATGGAACCTCCGGATTAACAAAAACAAAACAAAACTTATAATCTTCGATATTAATAAACTCGAGGAAGAAAATAAGAGTTCATATTGCCAATGAGACATTTGAAATCACAGACAACTATACATATTTAGCTATAAAATAGACAAGGTGCATGTAGGTTTCCTATGTATATCTGAGTGGCAGAATAAAGCAAGTGACGGCGACAGGCAAGGCTTAGTACAGCATGCCATCTATGCTAGTAGCATTATATAGGTCATTGTTAACATCATTATGCTGCCTGCCACTTTTGTTTTTACCCTGGACTCATTTGGTGGTCTAGATTATGTCATGACCATTTGCCCTCAGCATTGGCCGTTAATAATTATAGTAGAGCATCTCACGATTTCTTGATAGTTTAAAACACAATTTGGCAAACATGTCCTTAGTCACGCTATCTATTACAAGGATGCAAATTATATGAATCCAAACTAAAGAAACTACTTTTATGACCCTGGGTACGGGATTCCCTTATGGCCAGAACTAAATTAGCTAAAGACATAAGTTGTATCAAGAAATCCAAGATAGCGGCCGGCAACCATCTTGAAAAAGATGGCTGACTCATAGCCCAGGAACTTCCTATATGAACGAAGCTAGTACAATGCCTGTTTTCACACCAAGTTCAGGTCGCTGAACTCATTTTTAGACACCGAGTTTGCATTTAAACTAAAGAATCTGATAAATTCCTTTCTCATAAAAGTGATCAAAATGCCTCTAAATTATGTTAACATAAATTTTATAAAAACGTCAAATCTATGCATTATTTTCACGATCTTGGTGTTAAAATGCATTCTAAATTCAAAATCTATGCCAGAAATCAGATCGGTGTTCTCAAATTAGGTTGAAAACACCGTACTAGTTTCTATGACTAACGGTACCTGGGGTTTGAGTCGGCCACGTTTTCCAAGACGGCAACTGTTTTTTTAGATACAACTTGTATCTTTAGATAATTATTTTTCCAGGGTGTTAAGGGACTTCCATACCAAAGGGCGTCTTTGCATCATGACTTGAGGTGAAAAAGCATTTATCGTATCTACTCCCGTGAGATATCTAAGGTACTGGATTACTTCCCCTTATTTATTTAGAGTAGGCCTATTGAAGCATATGAGAAAAATGGAAATAGTTAAATAATTTGTTTGTTTCTTTATACATTTGATCCAAACTTTACCAAGTTATGTATAGTGTGCTACGCTTCGGATATGAATTACGTGGGTTTAGTAATAATAAAGGTATAACAACAGTCAGGGGCGTATTAAAGGTCTAGGGGGGCCCTGGTCATTTAGGTGGGGGTGGTGGCGTGGTCCGGGGAAATTTTGAGAGTTGGATGCTTTCAGATGCTTTCATAGGAGAAGGCATCTGAGAGCATCCGGATCTCAAAATTTCCCCGGATCCCCCCCCCCCGGTAAATATAGATCTTTGCTTGGCCAGGAAATTATTCTATTTTTGCTTATTTTCTCCCAAAAATTGTACATGGGCCCCTATGTGATATCGCCATTCCAAATGCCATGGACAGAATTTGACCATTTTATAACAGCTCTGTCAATTGTCATTACGCACGAGTTTTTTTTACAAATAAATATATCAATTTGTTCAAACAATAGTCTTATTTAAAGTTAGCGATGGTTCTTATTACTTTGGTTGGGCCTTTAACCCTAAAATGTGTTCAGGAAAATTATTTCATAGAATATGTCCTTTTGATGATCAAGAGATTATTTTTGAAAATTTGCCACCGGAATGGCTGGCTCGCTTATCATGCTGATGGCTTGATATCATTAAAGAATAAAGCCCTCAGTTGCACATAGGCCAGGCAGCCGGGGACCCCTTGACATGTGGGACCTTGGGTACTTGCTCCTTCCGCCCATAGGTTAATATAGCTCTGACAACAGTAATTATTGCAATATTCGCTCCAGTGGGGGATATATACATTCTCCAGAATCTCTGTCAAACAGGCCTGTATTACATCGAGCTGCTGGCCCTGTGTTCAGCGGCGCTCAGCCACCAAGTTTGGTACAAATATATAAAGCAATCCCAAAATTGCTATCCTTTCCGAATTGTTTCCGGAAACCTTAATACCTAAATAATAGGCTGTAGCTCTATAACACGATTTTCACAAACCGGGTATATATTGCTAATATAAGAACATTTCCCAAGGTTTTAAATTAATACATTGAATAATAAGAAAATGTGCCACAAATACATTTCTATATTATACAATACTTTAAAATCTCATAAGTTTCAATACAGTGAACATCTGCAAGGGCCATAACTCTAGCTTTTTAGGATGTAGTCACAAACTTTGCTTAGTTCAAATAGATAATTTCCCTAGGGTTATATTTGCCAAATTTAGTTCTAAACCATCAACAAATGGGCGGCGTTAACACAGAAATTGAAGCCATCCAGTTGCCAGTGCGTTAAAAATTTAAGCAAAACTACTCCTGCCAGTGTTGCGATGGAGATTGGGTGGGGGCATAGCAAACACACAATACGGTGGTCATCCACAAGATAGTCTCATATGAGTTAGTCAGTGTCTCAGTATGTACAACATGTAAAGGCGGGACTGCAAAACCCAGATTGTTGTCTTGACGCGGTGGTCCAGCGGAAAGATGTCTAGGTTGCGTATACTATGTGGAAATGCGAGATGGCGGTTCGATCCCGGACCATGGCGGTTGGATCCCCGACCGGGGAAATGATGATCAACAAAGTAAACTTTGTGGGCCGGGAAGCCATCGCGTTAAAAAAACTAGGCAAACTACTACTACTACTACTACTACTACTACTACTACTACTACTACTACTACTACTACTACTACTACTACTACTACTACTACTACTACTACTACTACTACTACTACTACTACTACTACTACCACCACTACTACTACTACTACTACTACTACGTGGGGGTGTACATCGTCAACAATGTGTTAATACACTCACGCACGCACGCGCACATGCACGCACGCACCCTGCACTTGATTTGAAGCGATGGTGTTTGTAACGTTTATTAACTTCAACGCGTAGATTTAAGAACGTATTGCATTTCGACATGTGTGCGTGTGTGTGCGTGCGTGTGCATGTGTGTGTACGCGTGTGTGTTCATGCGTGTGCGATGGTGTGCGTGCGTGTGCGTGCATTTGCTAATATGTGCGTGCGTGCGTGGGTGCGTGCGTGGGTGCGTGCGTGCGCGCGTGCGTGCCTGTGTGTGCAATGGTGTGCGTGTGTATGCGATAGTGTGCCTGCGTGTGCGCGCGCGCGTGTGTGTGTGTCAGTGTGTGTGTGTGTGCGTGTGTGTGTGCGTGTGCATGCCTGTGCGTGCGTGTGTGTGTGTGTGCGTGTGTATGTTCGTGCGTGCGTGTGTGCGTGCATGCGTGCATGCGTGCATGCATGCGTGCGTGTGTGCGCAATGGTGTGCGTGTGTGTGCGATCGTGGGTCCGATGGTGTGCGTGCATGTGCGGTGTGTGCGAGCATATGTGTGTGTGGGCGTATGTGCCGGCGGGCGTGTGCGTGCGAGCATATGCGGAAGGTTGCGATGGCGTACGTGTGTGTGTGTGTGCGAACGCGTGCGTGCGTGTACGTGCCTGCGTACGTATGCGTACGTTTGTGTGCGTGCACATGCGCTAATGTGCGGGCATGCGTGCCCGATGGTGTTCGGGTGCGTGCGTGTGAGTATGCGTGTGCGATGGTGTGTGTGCGTGCGGGCATATGTGTGTGGGCGTATGCGCTGGTGTGCGTGTGTGCGAGCATATGCGGACGGTTGCGATTGCGTACATGAGCGCGTGTGTGCGCGTGCACATACGTGCGTTCATGCGTGTGCGTGCGTACGTACGTGTGTGTACGATTGGGTGCGTGCGCGTGCGTTAATGCGCGTGTCTGCGTGTACGATGGTGTGCGAATGCATGCGGGTGAGTGTGCGTGAGTGCGTGTGTGCGTGTGTGCGTGCGCATGCGTGCGCATGCGTGTGCGTATGCGTCCGAGCGTGTGCGATGGTGTGCGTGTGCGTGCGTGTCAGTGCGCGTGCGATGGTTCACGTGTGCAATGACGCGCGTGCGTGCGGTGGTGTGTGTGCATCCTGAGCTGTATCTCAGAAACTACTGATCCAATCTGACCAACATTTTAACGTAACATATGAGCTTACGCTGAATAAGTAGTTCCACACGCTCGTTGGCCATGATCCTGATAAAGGGATCTGGATCCAGGTCTGATCAAATGCTGGATCTATGCATATCATGAAAGTTACTTGGCACATATTTTAGCACAAAACGTGTGTGACTGTCCATTAGGAGTGCCCGTGCGCGCTCTATTTGTATGCCCAAGGTAACGTGATATCGACGGTGAATGCAGTCACGCGACCCAAAGAAGACACGTCTATTGGCAACCATTCAATACCTGTTTTCATCGATTTTGTGTAATACCAGCCTGGTGTAGATCTAGAAAATAATGATTGCGAGATTATGAAACAGCCCCACATGCCACCCAGAGCCCCCACTTGCCACCCCAGGCCACATCAGAGCCGCACATGCCACCTAGAGCCCTACTTGCCACCCCAGGCCACATCAGAGCCTCACATGCCCAGGCCGCACCACCATTTACGTATCTCCTGGAGTTAGCTCTTTGAAGCTGTCCTCATTAATCTATTTCAATGTCTCTATGCAAACACTGGTTCATTGAGAATTTATGATGATGTGTTTGTGTCCGTGGACAAGCGCTAGTTGATGACTGCCCACAATACGATGGAGTTAATTGTAGCGACTGTGGCGATGGTAAATTAGGATTATTGACCGGCTGAAAGCTAAGCGCGCTATTAAGTAATGGGCATGCGATGCGAGGTCGGTGAAGGGCATTGGACTGGATTAGATCTTGTAGCGATTAATTCATTAATGGTATGTGTCAATCATTAATGGCACGTGTCAATTTTGGTGAGGAAAGATTGGCTTTCATTTCAAACATGATGTAGTAAGCAGCATTTAGTTTCGGTTTCTAATCCTAGAGGGTTTAACCCTTTCGTGACGAAACCGGCCAAAACCGGCCTCTGTAGTGATTTTGGGTCATGTCCATTTAGAGGCCAGGAGAAGACTGTTTTTGAAATTTTACCACTGAAATAACTGGTTCGGTAACCGAGCCAGTCATTACAGTTGTACATTTTCAAAAATGGCATTCTCTTGGCCTGTAAATGGGCATTAAATAAGCAAATATTTTAATTTTTCGAAGAAATTTAGTCATCAAAGTGTTAACACATATTGAAATCACAACTGTCTGATCGCGCACGCACGCACGCACGCACGCACGCACGCACGCACGCACGCACGCACGCACGCACGCACGCACGCACGCACGCACGCACGCACGCCCATATGTACTTCACACGTGCACAGTCACAGACCAGGAACAACAAGTAAATAATGTAGAAAGGAGTAGCCGGTTGAATATTTTGAAACTAATTTGACTGGCAACTGTTGGCAGGAACTTGAAAGGCAGCAACGAGTTCCAGGAAAATTTGTGTCAATATATGAAACAGCCTACCTGTCTTGAAACATAGACACTAGAATCACAATGCTTAAAGAGCTAATTCGCTTCTTTCCTCAAATATCATGCATCGTGTCACGTTTTGTTGTGTTTTCTTGTGCTTCGTCATGGGGTATGTTGTGTTTTCTTGCGTTTTGTCGGATTACGGCTTGTTTGTCGTGTTTTGTTGCATAGTGACATGCTGTTTCATCATTAACACAGCATACCATAAATGTAGCTAATTGTGTCACAAGCTTTGATAACGTAAACCGCAAACAGCTGACCTTGTTTGTGGCCAATCGGTCAGCAGATTTCTTTTGGAATTGTTATTTGTGATATCCATTGCCACCTCAATGTGAAGAAAACTAGTGAAGCGCATATGTCTCTATCATCAGGCACATCGTGGCTATGTATGTGGTTTTGGGTGACGACGGGTATGCCTGGACCCACCGTTATCTCCACCCGCCATATATACATTCTCAGAATCACTGTCACTGCAGGATACTCTCAGCTCATTCTTACTCTGGACGCTTTTCGTGATTGACTCCCTTGCGGGTAGATTTGTTGTTAGAGTTAGATGTTGCAGATGGTTGCTCTAGATTTACTGATGTGTTCGTGTGTTTAGAGTGATCAATCCCCATATCTATCAAATAGCACTATGACCTCATGTTCTCATTCTACTGAACCTCTCCTGTTATCTAGGTCATCATTTCATTCCTGTCTAAGACATCAACATCAGGTTCATTGATATCCTCACACCAAACAGCAATTTGATGCAGCAATTTTAACATGCGCGTTTTCTCATGCACGTACTATGCTCATCAAGGAAGGGGTGGTGGAAGTAGCACAAGCTCAGCGCATACCATATTCTCCCGGCTGTTACCCTTCCGCTATGATATAGCAAATCATCGCATATATACCTGTTCATTGTCAGAGAGGCCTTGGCCCACTAATGCCACCCCCTCTTCATGTCTCCACGCGGATTGCATTGAACTGGATGACATCGTAGAAAAACGTAGGTAGCGTGCCCATAAACTCTGCTGCATGCACGGTTCCAATCACCATGCGCCATTGACGTTAGTAGTAAGGGCTTGATATAGACACGCTTTTTCATTGCGTTCTTCATTTACTTGAAACCACATGACTTGCAACGACGACTTGAAACCCGCATCTATCACACCGGATGGGTTGAAAATTGATTGCAGTTGTCCATTTTTGTAATGGATATCGCGCTCTTATACCCTTTTTTTCTCAAATACTCTAAAATTCCCTAGTTGCATTCTTTCCTCCTGCGAATCTAGTAAATCCTATGATATATGCATACAGTATACGCCTTGTTACACTAGTACCAGCCTGCTAACAACAGCACTCTAATTATAGCACCCATTACTACTAGTATTTGTTCTAGCAATACCATAAGTATAATGAAAACATCAATTGCCTCTAGTGTAGAGAGATGTTCACCCTACCTCGCTCTTTGTCAGAATGGCCAGCAAAACAGAGTCTGGTATCTATATCAATCGCACTAGTCAATCAAAAACGATATTACCAATTATGGGCAATAGACATCAATCTGATTGGCCGATTTAGCGACACGCAATTATCAATTATGGACTATAGCAATAGCATTAAAAAACCTAGCTGTCAATTAATATTGATTATGGCATATAGTGATAGACACGCGATCTGATTGGTGGATTTATAAATGTACATAAATTATAAGCACCGGCGATCCTCAAATTTAAATTAAGAGCTATAGCAATAGACACACTATCTGATTTATAGACGCGCATTGGTGAAATTATAGACGAGCATTTATCGATTACCATTGTAGCAATAGATGCATATGTATGATTACTGTGATCCGTGGCTGTAGTAGTAGAAACATCCTACAGCTGCAAGCAGTCTTTCTTCGCTTTTGTCCACTGTGTTTTGCCCTCAGGCGAAATCCTTAGCTTCCTCTGGTCAATTCTTGACTTGAGTGTATCGAGTTCTGCTTTCTTGACGTCACCTCATAGCACGTTTATCGGATATATGCAATGACGTCCTCTCCTGACATTTTATTTGTTGTCTCCGAGTAGGGCAAATTCCAAGGATCTCTCTGGTGGTGTGTATTCTTGCATCCTTAGCACCTAGCCAAACATGGACCATCCATACTGTGCAGCATTGGAAATTATGCTGTCTGGCCATCGATGGCCAATGAGAGTGCTTTGGTGTTTGCGGTGGCAGGCATCGTGTTTCTCTAGATCTTTCTTTTTTACAGCTATACAGCATCAAGGATATGCAGGTTGCATTTTATAAGGGCATCTTTGATCTTTATAAGTATGTTTCCCATGACACAGCATGCGACGATGTCAGAAGTAGAGACAGCGTTGTAGTTATTCTTCATGGTTCGCTGCCATGAAGTGGATCGTTATTTTCTTAGTTTCATGCTTTGTAGATAGGTATATGTGGGTGAACTCTGGTTTCGATTCATTCATAAAGAGATACGGAATTTTTAGTTTGCTTGCAGCTATTGGGAGAAGTTCGTCAAGGGGTTTCTTTTCCTCATCTATGAAGTCCACATCGTCGGCATATTCCATCTCTACCGGCATACCCACTATTGGTGTTTGGTTATGTGGAATTTTCCCACACGGATTTCAATGCAGCAGAAAGGTAACTTGTGAAAATCACAGGAGATAGACCATCTGCCTGTGGGGATCCGATTGATGTCTCAAACTCTACTGACTTCACTGACCTGACTCGTGTTCTCAGTGTGGTGTCTGCAAGCTGTAGTCTCAATAGTTGTAACTCATCTCCATTGTAACTGGTCTGGCGTAGTACATCTAGGATCTTTGAGCGTTTATTTGTGTCGAAGGCTCGTGACATGTTAATGTAATTTTTTTAAGTCATTGGTCTTGTCTCGGATGCGGCATAGAGTAACATTGGATAGGATTTTCCGCATGCTGTTGAGGAGCACAATGGGCCACAGATTGGCTGGGGGTCAGGTGGCTTCTTGGGCTTGGGTAGCGCATTAAGGGTTCCTTAGTCTACAGCGCCGATGGGGAGGTGGTGCATAAAAGCTGAATTTATTACATGCGTGATTGGTTTTGAGATAATGTCACTGGCATATTTGAATAGTTCTTTGCTCATGCCATCAGGTCCAGATGCACGCCCATTTTTCAGGGCATTAAGTGCCTTCTCAACTTCTGCTGTTTTACTTGGTGTTAGTAATGACCTGGGGCCTCATAGGAACGGCTGCAAGAGCTCATCATCGTTATCAGTAAACTGTTACTTGAACCATTCTTGAATCGCCTCGGCCGTGTCCTGGTCAGTCCGGATAAAGTGTCCTTCAGAGTTCCGTGTACCTTGAGTGGTGGTGTGTAGTCAGTAACTCTCAGGACTCGGCCGCCATACACATTTTGAGACAGTCATCCACGGCAGTGATTCCATCTGCCAGGGAGTCTGCTTGTTGTATAACAAGATCTTTTAAGCGTTCGCGAATGCGGCGCAGAATGTTATTGCATTTCCGGCGTAGTTTAGGGCGGTCTTCACTTTGGCCACTTTGATAGATGTGCAGCCATAACTCGTTCTGCTCTGCTGACAGTTGTACTACGAGAGGGTCGTCAGTATCCATAGATCGGTTGTTTTTTAGAACACCTAGATTTAAGTAATTTGATCGGAGCTGACATCAATGTTAGCTATTTGCTCCCCGAGGACCTTTTGTTATGATATTTGAGTGTCAGTGTCGCTGATGAGCTTGGGCAGGCTGTAGGTGACTCTACCCACTTGCCTGTTATGGCGTGTATACATTAGGTAGAGATGGCTCATATGGAGGCGTGTAATGACTGAATTATGGTCAGAATCGACCATAGATGCATCTGTTGTGAAAAATAGATGCGGATTTATAGATCACCCCTGTATCAATAGACGCACATGTAAGTGGTGAAGTTATGTATACGAAATTATCCATTACGCCTCTAGTGATAGCTGCACATTGGTTAAATAGTGTATGCAGTTTTATCGATTACCCATGTAGCATTAGCCATGCATAAATTATAGCCATTTGCTGTGAATATTAATCATTGCTCTAAGTAGCCACTTTTGGCCATCTGCAGTGTAATTTATTACACCGGTCACAAGTGGCATACACACAAATTGTCAGACTGAAAATACACAATTATTGACTATGGGCACGAAGTGAGAATGCCACTTTTTGTCATCTGTCCCCTCAATTATTAATTATCAGAACAAACACAAGTGAGATGGTCTATGTTCATGTACGTACATTTGCGCGTCGTTGTGCGTGTATATTTTCCTCTGAGAGCACACAGTATTGTCACAATGATGTGAAAACCTCTCAGACCCTTCCGATCCACTATGTATTCACACCATTGTAGACAGTTTCGTCCAGTCCTGAACCCATCATTCGTACAGACACATCTCAAGAATTCCATTAGTGTGTATGCACACCTCCTGGCCTCAGTAACTGGCAATTCCATCGTATGTATGTATGTATGTATTTTTATTTTATTGACGCACTGGCAACGTGCGGCTTCAATTTCCATGTGCTAACTTAGCCGACAGTGATGCACCCGTTAGTTTAATTTGTTGATCACCATCTCCCGGCCGGGGGATCGAACCGCCATTCTGCAACTCCGCATAGCATCAGCAACCAGGCATCTTTCCACAGGACCACCGCACCAAGACTAAAAGTCAAGGATTGGCCGACCAGCTTTCACATGTCTGATATACTGACACACTGACGATTCATATGGGACTATCTGTGGATGCATCTGTCACAATCAATCCTAGGCTTTTACGCCTATTATACTCTGACTCCAGCACGGCTCTGGCAGTATATGTATTTTTATTTTATTGACGCACTGGCAACGTGCGGCTTCAATTTCCATGTGCTAACTTAGCCGACAGTGATGCACCCGTTAGTTTAATTTGTTGATCACCATCTCCCGGTCGGGGGATCGAACCGCCATTCTGCAACTCCACATAGCATCAGCAACCAGGCATCTTTCCACTGGACCACCGCACCAAGACTAAAAGTCAAGGATTGGCCGACCAGCTTTCACATGTCTGATATACTGACACACTGACGATTCATATGGGACTATCTGTGGATGCATCTGTCACAATCAATCCTAGGCTTTTACGCCTATTATACTCTGACTCCAGCACGGCTCTGGCAGTATATGTATTTTTATTTTATTGACGCACTGGCAACGTGCGGCTTCAATTTCCATGTGCTAACTTAGCCGACAGTGATGCACCCGTTAGTTTAATTTGTTGATCACCATCTCCCGGTCGGGGGATCGAACCGCCATTCTGCAACTCCGCATAGCATCAGCAACCAGGCATCTTTCCACTGGACCACCGCACCAAGACTAAAAGTCAAGGATTGGCCGACCAGCTTTCACATGTCTGATATACTGACACACTGACGATTCATATGGGACTATCTGTGGATGCATCTGTCACAATCAATCCTAGGCTTTTACGCCTATTATACTCTGACTCCAGCACGGCTCTGGCAGTATATGTATTTTTATTTTATTGACGCACTGGCAACGTGCGGCTTCAATTTCCATGTGCTAACTTAGCCGACAGTGCTGCACCCGTTAGTTTAATTTGTTGATCACCATCTCCCGGTCGGGGGATCGAACCGTCATCCTGCAACTCCGCATAGCATCAGCAACCAGGCATCTTTCCACTGGACCACCGCACCAAGACTAAAAGTCAAGGATTGGCCGACCAGCTTTCACATGTCTGATATACTGTATGTATGTATGTATGTATGTATGTAGGTATTTTTATAGCGCCGATTCCGAAATTAATCGCTCAAGGGCGCTTTACAAAATTAAAATTTTAAGAAAAAAGTTGCGTTTTTAGAAGAGACTTAAAAGGTTCAAGTTTAACACAGTTCCGAATGTGTGCCGGGAGGTTGTTCCAGAGTTTTGGGCCAGCTTTTGAAAAGGCTTGTTGTCCAGCCATTAAATTACCTGGTGGAACTACACACAACAGTTGCTCGCTTGATCGCAGGGATCTTGGTGCTATTCTCTTCGTTATCAACGAACAGAGGTATAGTGGTGCAAGTCCATGCAGGCATTTAAAGACTAGAAGTGCAATTTTGTAGTTGATTCGCTCTTTAACGGGTAGCCAGTGAAGCTGTTTAAGTACAGGGGTTATGTGGTCATGACGGTGAGAATGTGTTACTAGTCTAGCTGCTACGTTTTGTGCTCTCTGAAGTCTGTGTAGTTGTTCGTTGGCGATGCCAGCTAGCAGTGAGTTGCCGTAATCTAGTTTAGATGTGATGGTGGTATGGACAAGTGACCTAATTGCATCCCCGCTAAGTAATTTCCGTATTCTATTAATGTCTCTAAAGTTCCGAAATAGTGATTGACAAATTGATGTTATGTGCTTGTCCATTGACATCGCATCATCGAAGATTACGCCGATGTTGCGAGCATTAGAATTAAATTTGATGTTATTCTGTCCAATTTGAAGTTGCTCGATGTCAATTTTTGACCTGAGTTGACGTGACGAAATTAGCAGGATTTCAGTCTTATTGTCGTTGAGCTGTAGGAGATGCTGTATGTGTTGAGGTTCAACTTCAGGGTGATTATATTTATTGCAATGAGCAATTAGAGTTCACAAACTGTTGTGTGCACATTATAACGGTTGGACATGTATCTGCATGACTATATGGGCTTCTATTAGGGGACCATTGATGTATCTGGCCCCCTTTGATATAAAATCATTCTCTTGATATATTCTTAATGAAATACAACCATTCATTAAGGGATCGTCATCATCACCTCCCATTATTATTATTACATGCTTGAATGATCTAGAATTGATATCCTGCAGGGGCTGCCTGGCCTCAATGCATGGCATGCCGCCATATTCATGGGTGGCCATAGACTTTGAATCCCTTGACAATGCTGGGATGTAGTGACAGATAATTTGTTGATATTATTATTGCCCACACCAGATTCTCTGACTCATCATTGTTTAGTATCCCAATTCTTATCTTCTTTATCCGGAGGCTGTTGCATCACCTGTATGACCATGGCCCATGTTTCTCTGCAGCCATTTGACGTGATCCAAGTTTCCATGCATTAAATGCTAGATCTATAAACGCGCATTGTCAGGTAAATATGTGTATAGCCACTCTAATTTCAAACATTAAGACGTTGTCATATGTGTCTGTGATTCCGTAATCAGGCAAATAGAAATCTCTTATTGAAACATGTTGTTTTATTGTATGATTTGGTAATGAGAACCTGGATAATTGATATTGTGCGTAGGCGTTGGTACTTTCTTTATTTGAAACCATATTGGATACACATCTCATGAATATAAGATTGTAGCTTTCTATGATCATGGACGTTCTAAGCTAGCTGATGGCATACTCATTGAATATGTGAGAATACTTTATACGCTAGGACTATCTGGTTCTTGATGTTGGCCACCACTACGAGGTTTTCCACATCATCCAGCTAAATCAGTTGTATGTATTGAGGAAGATGGTCAGTGATCCAGAGGAAACATGCAGAGATATTAAGCTCTAAGGATTACAAATAAGATGACACCGTGTTTAGAAATAAAATGGCACCGTGTTTAGAAACAAGATGATACCGGTGGCAATTATTTATCAAGCCAGTCAGAGTTTGCCCATTTCCAAATGTGCTGCTTACACACTTCTTTTTGGCATGATTAACACATAGCGGCGTGTGTGATATACTACCGTAGATATGTTGCGGTGCAGACGAGGCCATTAGATTCAATGTCGGGCCTCACTGGCTTGGTTATCACCTCTTTCATTACATCCTAGAAGAATTTTTGGGCATCAAACATTTCCCTCCCTAGGCCTGCTGCCCAAATGTTTTGCTCGGATTTTGATATTAGACAGACACGGATATGCATGTTACAAATCATTTGCACTAATAGATAGCAGTATGTTTCTACTTTTAAAATGATTTGTATTAAATTTTGATCATCTTTATACTATGCTATTTTGTCCATATCGTCTATGTTAGCTAGCGCTCAGATTTATAAATGTTTCGATTAAATAACAACTGTTTAGATTAATGGAACCCAGGTTAGAACAGTTGCGCAGTTAGCCCCGTGGACCAAAAATACCAAACTCCTTAAGGGTTTTATAAATATTCTGGTAATTATTTTGAAACTAATTTGACTGGGAACAGGTTCCTGCCAAATTAGTTTCAAAATACTCACCAGCTTACCAGTATGATTGTTTAAAGTTAATATTCTGGGAAGTCAGTGTTCGAATGGTTAGGCCTAGTTGTATACAGTTCAAATTATTTTGCACATTTGTCAGGCTAGCTCTACACAGTTAATGATAGTCGTACACGGGTACAGTGCATTTCTACATGTTTCAGGTCTTTTGTAACCATGTCAGGATAGTTGTGCACGAATGTGGAGTTCGTGTTAGATATATGAAATATATAATTAAATTGAGTTCATTATACGTGTTCACGAATTAGGTGGATAATTGTGTTGAATTGTTTTCATTTGTACACAATAAAGATTAGTTGTAATCAGATTCATTACGGGGAGATTGTCGCTGTTGTGAGATCATACTTGTAAATAAGCAAAAATGATTAGATGCAACGCTCTCACATTTGTTTCACATTTCCAATTTGGCCTACATTTATTTGAACTTCGCATGACTAGTTACCAAAATATATAATTCAATAACTGTTGATTACGCATTTCCTTTACTACTGGCAATACAATTCATATGGCACCAGGTTCGAAAAAAACAGATTATAACGGATGAAAATAGGCCTCAATAGTTTCAATACTCTCCCAAAATAGAGGTTTTTTACTTCGCGAGCTGCATTTTAAAGAGGCTGAACCAGAAAGAGCCATCCAATGACAAAAACTTCTGGTTCCTACCTTATCCTAACTAGAAACTTTTCAATCTAATGCAGTAACACAACTGTGGAACCATACATGCACTGCGGCAGCCAACAATCGCGCATTCAAGATAACAAACTACGTAGCGCACGATTGTATAACTTTCTGAATCTCGGTTAATTAACAGAACTCTATTGTTCCTTGTTCAGTAATCCGGCATTTACTGATGGTCGGTCTGTACCTTGTTCTTCTTTACGTCCTTATTTGCATTACAACCAGTTTTCAATCCTTCCACTGGTTCATACGATCCCGCTAACTTGAATAATTCAAATTACACGACGTAAAGCTGAATAAATAACCATGTACCCGTTCGGGTGCGTGGGGTGGGTGGGGTGGGGGTTGTCCAAAATACAGCACAATATGTGTATAGCACATATAATATTGTTAGCACTGATCTAGTCGTGCCTAGCTTGATGAAAGTTGGGTTCTTCAGATGTGTCTCGGAGGCTAGCTGAATAAACACTGTTTTTGTAAATTTTGAATGCGTTATTGTCTTCTAGATATATAAGCCCCTCGCTGCAGATACCTGGATAAGGACGGGTGGACGTTTTTCAGGCCACTAGACATAGCTCATCATATATTATGCGAAGACCAACTAACGGCTTACAGCGTGCCGCAATGGACCTTTCCATTTTTAGGCATGCCCCGCCCATCACTAGCTAAGCTCCACCCACACCTCGCCGTGTTGGGATTGATCAATTTCCTGAAAACTATACAGTGAAGCTGTTGAATATTTTGTAACTAATTTGACTGGGCGCTGTTGCTGCCTATGGCAGCAGCAGCGCCCAGTCAAATTAGTTTCAAAATATTCAACAGCATATTTATAAAATAGTAAAGACATTGAATTTGCACAGCAACGCATAGACCGTCTTCAAATATGCGTTCGTGACGTACTTATCGACGTCATTCATGACGTTATTCATTATGATGTCATTCTACACATCACGTAGTTGATTATGACGTCATATGTTGGGTGGATGCTTTGGAAAGGTGAATTACGTACAACTTTTTCGACGCACTGCTCAAAGTAAGGCTGATAATATATTCTGTAAGCTGGTATTGTAGATGCATAGCCTTCTCCGTTCTGTAATGGCGCACGCGTTACAGTAATGCGTTATTGTGTTGTGTTAGTGATTTACCTAGATGTAAGAATGTCGTGTGTGCTTGAGATATCATTGTCTAGATTATTCCTAGTACTAGATTACTCCAGTGTTGTTTTCTACTTGACATGAGCATTCTTCTTTATCTTTGCCGGTTAACGATGCTGCATAGTTTACCGAAGCCAAATTAGTGCCGTCTTTATATGAAATTTACCCAACGTTACCAGATTTTGATATGTTTACTTTTTCAGTCATTTCCTTGTACATTGTGTATATCATACTTGCTGGAGCCTATCTCAGGTGATAAACAGCTTATACATGGTGTTTTTTTGCTACAAAAGGATGTGACTATTTTCCCAACATTAAAGTTCCCAATTCGGCCAACCGATAGTCTATGCGCTACAATATGTGTTGGGTATTTCAACAACGGCGCTCAAATATAAGGGTAAATAAATCATTACTGCATTGACGGCTAACGCTAAAGGTCCTTATTGACATGTGCACTATGAGCCGAGATCAGTCAGATAATGTTAGCACTGTATGGTAGTCTGGGGGTAAATGACATGAGTCCTGGTATTACTTTAAATACCACTGCGTTAATATTCGCGCCTGCATAAAAGCTCTGTATATTGGATTTCGCATTCAGCAGCCTATCTTGGCACAGCTATTAAACTGAAACACAGTGCACTGTGCCAACTCATAGCACTTAGTAATTTGGTGAGCAAATCACGCAGCTGCTACCATCGATAACAAGTACCAATTCACCCCGACTCACAACTCGGATGTCCCCTTGATAGAAAGAGGTATGTTAACACGCGCGCGCACATGCGTGCGGTGCATTCGCGCGTGCTCACGAATTAGCGAGTGAGTGCGCGTGCGTACGTGCGTGTATTATCAGGGATATTCCTCTGGTGAACAATGCACATCAACGTAGTAGCTGAGCGTTTATCATATGTAATTAACTCCGCTTATGATGGGAGATATGGCTTGTGTGTTCTACTGTTCTTACACAGCCGAGCGGTGATTGGCTGGGAGACAGCTCATTGTATACACTCCCAACCAACGCACCCTGTAAGAGTGAAATAGATAATTGTTATTAGTCCAAGGAAGCTAGACCTGATAACAGGATAAATCTCTTATCTATCTACAATAGTATATGTCTTATATGGATTATATATATAACATAATGCTATATGTCTTAATATCCATATTACGTTTACAAGTTTACTGCCTAGCAGTTACTTTGAGCAAGCTAAAATGAATAGTGTACACTGCAAATAGAGGTGGTCGCGTGTACACGTGTACATGTTCAGGTGACGTGTACACGGTTACAAAACTCGTAAGCGTGTACATGGAAAAAATTGATAAAATATACATATATGTGAAATAAGTAATATAGCTGTTTTTTGTTTTTTTACAAATTAATTCTCCGAATTTGCCTCCACACTCTACCTGTCAATGATTTCCGAAGTAACCCTTTAACGCTCAAGCCCGTGAAAACACGGTTCATATAGTGGTCTTGAGAATGGCAATTTGCAGACCATGAGGAGACAGGGTTTGTCTTTTAACGTTTACCACGGGAATGACTGGCTCGATAACCGAGCCAGTCATTGCTACGGCAAATTTTCAAAATCAATCATCTTTTGGTCTGCTCATGGGGATTTTTATGAGAAAATTCAAATCTTCTTGAACAACTTTGAGAGTCAACGGGGTTAACTAATTATCCGCACGTAGCAGCGACGCCAGCACACAGGTATTCTTTAAATAACCAACACCCTTGTCAGAACACATATGTGTGAATTAATGTTAAAGCGTGATCTTATCAACACAGATTATCATGCCGTGTGGCATGCGGAACTTATCTAAGCTCTGAGTGGATTGATCGCCGCTAGCCTTTGATCAACTCATTAACGGCCAAGCCGGGCAATACGGGCTCTATAGTGGTCTTGATGAATATGTCATTATTGAAAATCTATTTGCATGTCGAGGGAAGACTACTTTTTTGTAAAAATCTCACTACAATGACTGACTCGCCGAGCGAGACAGTCATCCCAGTGGTAAGTTTTAAAAAGACAATCCGTATAGACAATTGAATACACAATCAGTAATGTCAGATTTCGAGTTTTCTTAGCCAATCTTGACCATCAAAGGGTAAATCATTATTGCTCGGTGTTGATCTATTCCGGCCAAACCGGCCAAATACGAATTGTTGTCAAAAGTCTGTAAACAAGCTTTAGCCCTCTTGTGTCAACTTAACCCTATAATGGCCAGGCCGGCCAAAGTGGCCACTGCAATAGTCTCTATGAATTTCCATCTGCAGGCAAAGAGAAGATTATTTTTGTAAATTTACCACTGCAATGAGTGGCTCGGTGGCATGCAAATGGTCGCTGCAAAAGTTAGGATTTTCATTTTCGTTTTAATGTTAAAGCCGACCTAAACATTATCTATAGTGGTCTTGAGAAACATCCATTTGAATGACATCAAAATGCTCTTTTTGTAAATTCCCGTGATAATTTTACAAAATAGTCTTCTCTTGATCTGAAAATAGACTTTAATGGGACAAAGATTTTATATTCAGTATCCGATTAATCAAAATGAGTAGCACTTTGGGCGCTTAGAGGCGCTGTTCACACAAGGCGGGTGTGGGAGTGGATGGAAGTTAACAAATTGTTATTTTATTTTCCAACCCCACCATAGTACCCCCTCCATACTTAATAGGTTCAATAGAGATCATATATATATACTATATTTTTGAATAAGAATGACAAATACGGGTGCACGTGTACACGTTCGCTAAACGAACGTGTACACATGTACTAGTATTGCTCCAAATGCACACCCCCAAATGTGTATATCACAGTTATTGGAGAGCGTGATGTCTTGAGTCAGGACACATTGGCCGTGTATATCACAGTTATTGGAGAGTATGATGGTCTGAGTCAGGACACATTGTCCGTGCATATCATAGTTATTGGAGAGTGTGATGTCCTGAGTCAGGACACATTGGCCGTGCATATCATAGTTATTGGAGAGTATGATATCTTGAGTCAGGACACATTGGCCGTGTATATCATAGTTATTGGAGGGTGTGATGTCCTGAGTCAGGACACATTGGCTGTGCATATCATAGTTATTGGAGAGTATGATATCTTGAGTCAGGGCACATTGGCCGTGTATATCATAGTTATTGGAGGGTGTGATGTCCTGAGTCAGGACACATTGGCTGTGCATATCATAGTTATTGGAGAGTATGATATCTTGAGTCAGGGCACATTGGCCGTGTATATCATAGTTATTGGAGAGTGTGATATCTTGAGTCATGGCACATTGGCCGTGTATATCATAGTTATTGGAGAGTATGATGTCTTGAGTCAGGACACATTGGCCGTGTATATCATCGTTATTGGAGAGTGTGATGTCTTGAGTCAGGACACATTGGCCTTGTATATCATTGTTATTGGAGAGTGTGATGCCCTGAGCCAGGACACCTTGGCCGTGTGCAGCATAGTTATTGGAGAGTGTGATGTCCTGAGCCAGGACACATTGGCGTGTATATCATAGTTATTGGAGAATGTGATGTCCTGATTCAGGACACGTTGGCCGTGTATACCATAGTTATTGGAGAGTATGATGGCCTGAGTGAGGACATATTGGCAATATTGTCAATGAAAATTGTTGTCAACATGTTGCATGTTTTAAAATTATGCCCAGTTAAGTATTCACAATTTCTCGAGTTCTTCTCATCTTAGGACTGTAAATATCACAAATTTTTACCGAGTCCTGCTATATCAAATTATCGTGTACTCTTCGTACATAGGTTATAGTTTTCCACAACTGGTGACCAATTAGAGAACAAACATAAATATGCAATGGTAACATCTACTTTGTGGTAGCATCTAACATTTCTCAATATTTATGAGGGGCCTATGTCCTTGACGCTTCTCACAGGTCATCACTGGACAGCGTTACGGGAGATGACTCTAATTTTGGTATAATACTAATGAGTAGTGGGGTTGACTAGTCTGGGTAGTAGTATATGATAATGCCTTTGAGAAACTTTCTCATTATACTGACGCGTATGGCGATAGGAATATTGACTATATGTATATATGCATACTAGCATGTATCTCTATAGCTCTCTCTCTCTCTCTCTCTCTCTCTCTCTCTCTCTCTCTCTCTCTATATATATATATATATATATATATATATATATATATATATATATATATATATATATATATATATATATATATATATATATAGGCACTTTAATGATTTAAGATGCACATAATATGATTGAGATAATTACCAATAATGTATGGCAAGAATACACATATCCACAAAAACATAAATATCGGTACCATTAAGAAATTATGGGACTATACTTGCTAAAGTTGTACAGTTTTGAACTGATGTTTTTGTTTACTTAACTAGTTAACGACGTCTGACATTTTACAGCATAGTTTAAATCAATTCCTGAGCACTTAAGCTGTTTAAATAATCAGCCGTCGAAATCGTGTTAGCTGCCATGCTATAAGAAGACATAATCGCCAATGTGCAATGTCTGTAAGCGAAAAGCCGTTAGCTTAACCTTTTCAGGACAAAACGAATTCTTATGATTAAGACCGACAAGCTGTCATTGCCATCTGCTTGTAGCATGTATTTGTAAACATATAAAGAACTCCTATGGTGTGCTTAATATGATAAACGCAGACTTGTCAGGAAACTGGATTAGTGATGATTGAACACGCCAACGTCCGCGTTCTCCGAGGTAGTATAATTATCTATTTTACCATTTCCAAAGGTCGTGGACCATGTCCCAGGCTTATTCATAATAAGGAAGATTAGTTAGCTCTCCAAGATGTTAAATTTGTTTGAGTGTAGCCTTCGTGCTCATCTCGGCCACGTCTTCAGCACTACCTGAGGGGCGCTGGCTACACCACTCTGATCTGTTAATGTGGTCTTCAAAAGAACTGAGCATAGTGACCTAACTAGCGATCGTCATTTCGTGTCTCTCAACGTGCTCCTAGATTCTCCTAAATTCTCTATTTAGTAGGGCAGATATGTGATAAAATGTTCCATTCATGAAGAAAGCATGACATTTAGAATATACGGATTTTGAGGTGTGCTGAGATTTATTAGAAGAGGTGCCATTTGATACGGGCAAGGGAAAACATTCAAAACAACGGTTACAAAAGGCTGCCATTCCGGCTCAAAATTCATATTGCTCAAGATCTAGATGTAGTCGAGGGATGGATGATGTCGCCGGTTATGTTTTTATTCACTGCAATACTCTAAATATCTAAATGCAATTAAACCTGTTTGTAGCGACAGCCTGCTTTTGCGTCCAAAAAGATGGCAGATCTTTGTTTTCGACAAACACCATCTTTTGACAGCAAAAGCAATTTGGCATCAGAAATATGTTGAATTCAGTGATTGCCTGTCCTTAGTGATGGCCAAACAAGTGGCCGTTACATGGATATGTGTCATTGCATTCCTAAAATATAAAATGCCTTACTTGATGATGCCTGTTAATTTAAATCCCTTGTGTGGTCTTTCTGGGAATTATCCGATGCATTTCCGATGCATCGTCTGTCAATATTATGTGTCCTGACGTCTTCTTCTATGCCCCATCATGACTATCCACCCACCCACCCACCCACCCACCCTACACACCACCCGATTCTCTCACACGTCTGTATCACGTTCTAGGTTCATACGCATACTCACAACAGCCAAACGAAGTGATTTACGATGTCCCTAAACGTACCTATGCTCACTAAGCTGTCCTTACATTGTCAACTAATAATGACGATTCACAGGATTCACACACACCCCCCCCCCCCACAATCACTCACTCATGCACGCACGCACGCACGCACGCACGCACGCACGCACGCACGCACGCACGCACGCACGCACGCACGTACGCACGCACGCACGCACTGCCCACCACATGCAAACCCCTGCGTGTAAGGTAAGCTAGATTTGTAGCATTTGTATCAGCCCGTGCTGGTACCTTTGCTAGTACATGTCTAGAATTCCTGGCATTACTTAAACACCTCTACAAGCATGCTCGATCGTGGGGACCATGTGCCTCTATCCCTAATCAAACCTCTGTCAGCTGGTGATGGTGGGTTTAGAGTTGCAAATGATGATTGGCCCCACAGATGGCATGTCTGGGACACAGCCCGAGATTGATCCATTGGCGTCTAAAGCATATATCCTAGCTGCGCCAACAATGATCTTCACGTCAATGAGTTTTCAATTGGTCGAGTTAGTAATGTGTCCAACCCTTCCATCCGATCTGACGTGCTGACTGGACGAATTGCGTTGTTGTCGGCAAGTCAATGGGAACACGGATGGGTCTTATGCTTGAAGAAAGAATCGACGTCTCCATCCCTAGAATAACAGGAAATGGACAGTCTAGAGAATAACTGTACATCTCTCCTCAAGGTGATAATCTTACTCGCTCGGTTACTCTTCTTCCCATGTGATTTGACCAAGGCCAAATTCATCCTTTGGGTTGGGTCATATAATATGACAATTTTGATGATTTAAACATTCAATCCGCAACCAATGCTTTGTACTGTGTGTTGCTTAGTTTTTCACCAGTTCGGATGGCATTCACCACGGTCTCAGCCATACTGGCCTTGGTATCTAGGATCACTAAGTCAAAACTGTCAGATAGAAATGAGCTTTTCCGTTTTCTCGCTTGCATCAACAAAACACTATACGCTTAAAGCAAACACCTTTTGTTGACTTGGAATCTGCATGGGTAGTTCTGTATATAAGCTTTGTTTCGTACTTCGCATCCTTCCAATTTCTGAACCTGACACCATCCACCGTTTCATTAATTTTCTATGATTCGAATAATTTCTCGATTGCCTTTCGGAATATTATTTTGCTGCTCATGGATCTGGCCATTGGTCAAGCCTGAGATCGTATGAGGCGTGTTCTGAGCAACAAAATTTACTTCCAGAAATGTGTAATAAACAGCTAGGTATCAGATCTGATGTTGCAACAGGTCAGTCACATAAATGGTGAACCATGGCGCGTTGTGAATGTGATCCAGGTTAACATCCTAGCCATAGCCGATGGTGAACCATGGTGCGTAGTGAATGCGATGCAGGTTAACATCGTAGGTATCGCGGATGGCGAACCATGCTGCGTAGTGAATGTGATCCAGGTTAACATGTTAGGTATCGTGGGGGGCGCAAAATGCAGTCACCAGTGCCGGATTAAGCCTTGCGAAGCCTGGATGCAAATACTATTTTTGGACTCGAGGAGAGCGAAAGTAAAACCAGAAGGAGGGTTGGGGTGGATTGTGTGCGTGCGTGCGTGCGTGCGTGCGTGCGTGCGTGCGTGCGTGCGTGCGTGCGTGCGTGCGTGCGTGCGTGCGTGCGTGCGTGCGTGCGTGCGTGCGTGCGTGCGTGCGTGCGTGCGTGCGTGCGTGCGTGCGTGCGTGCGTGCGTGCGTGCGTGCGTGCGTGCGTGCGTGCGTGCGTGCGTGCGTGCGTGCGTGCGTGCGTGCGTGCGTGCGTGCGTGCGTGCGTGCGTGCGTGCGTGCGTGCGTGCGTGCGTGCGTGCGTGCGTGCGTGTGTCCGCTGGACCTCCTCTGGAAACTTTGAGATCCATATGTTCTCAGATGGCATCTCCTGCATTTCCAGAGTAAATATGGACCATCAGTTGGTTTTTGGTTGCTAACTTATTCTATGTTAGCCAATTAATTACATTTTTCCTCAGGTTCATTGATAAAACTGAACCAGCTAAAAAATTAAGTGACAACCAGAGAACGGAACATAACAAATTACCAACTCTCCTACTTTGTTATGCAGGTTTTCTCTTTGCAAACTAGCACTCTGGCAATCATGTCCGTGTGTAGAAAAGAGCGATTGCATACAACATTTATTCACTCAAATTTTCGTTGAGAGAAAAAATTGGGGGACTGGTCAAGATCTGGAGAGTGTTGGGGGGAGGGGACGCAAATGTTCCACTTGTGATGGGTGCTAGAGACAGGTTTAACTATATTTACATATTTAGCGTATTGTAACCATAACCAGTAACATCAGAAAACCCCCAGTTTGATAGCAATATCAGTTCTCTTCTACATCTAGAAGTTCTGTAATGTAAATTTTGATTTGAAACGGCTCTTTGCTAAACAGTTGATATGATTTTAACAAAGATTCTCGTCTCGTCACAGCAAATTTCAGCAAAATTGTGTTGAAATCTGTCCTGTGTGGGTATAAATAATACCATGGATTATTTTATGAACACCTTGACTGAACGTTGTTACCGTCATATGCAACACCAGCCAACAGATTATGTTCAGTACATGGTATGTATCATAGGAACTGCTAGTCTCGTTATTATCACCAACCTGCAAAATGAATCGGGTCTGTTCTTTGTGTTTGTGTCTATGTTTTCCTGACTGTCTGTCTGTCCACATAGAATACTAATCCGATGTTATTACAGTTTTAGCAAAATAAGAGTTCTTACGGTCAAACTTCAGTGGCTTAGCAAGGTGGTTGGCGGCCCAGCGTGAGACCGGGTGTCGGTCCAGGATTGACAATCCCCTATTACTAACATACTGTTATCCTTTTTGCTCTCGTGTACGAGGTCATTCTCGTTATCTCGTTACAGGGTCTGGATTCAGTCCAGTTCGCATATCATATTGAATTATTTATACCTTTTACGTTGGGAAATTGATTTGTTTAAACTGCTAGTGAGCTTAAACTCGTTTCCACTCCGATATGTGGATTGAATGTGCGCATCTGCGCATCATCTGTCACTCATGTATGTCATCCTGCTGACGTGTGATTTTGATATCAGTTAATTAACTAAATCTCTGCATCAAATAATTAATCGTTCGAAACATTAGCCTGTCGCGTCCTGTGATTGTGCCACAGTGGGTCTCAGAAATAAATTGGCATGGCTCCAAAATAAAATAAAATTTAGTCATTAAAATAATGGAATAGATGTCTATTGGCTTAGTATAAATCCAAATTCCGTTTCCACGGTTCAGATTGTGTGGGCATGGTGCATTTCAGATCGGAACACTCGACCAAGAAGATCTGACGATTTAAATAGACTTAGGCGTTCATTATATCATTATTGGTAACATTTGTGCCATTTGCCCATGTAAAATGATCCTGGTCTATGTGAGCGCCTGTTCTAGTATGACGGTTTTGTCTCTGGAAACAACAACCATACATAGATTTTATGCTAGACGTATTTATGGTATACTCGCGAGAATATGTGTTCTCTAAAGTGCTATCCAGATATGCGCAGTACCACGTGGTCCATAGATCCGATCATGTGTGCTAGCTAGTGTGGCTCAGCCTGAGTTTTATCAGTAAACCTATCACGGATATTTACAACCTAAGTACCATACGATCAATGGACCTTTCCATTTTTAGCTATGCCCCGCCCATCACTAGCTAAGCTCCACCCACACCTCGCCGTGTTTGGATTGATCGATCCCCGAATGCCCTAGCTATCAATTTCCTGAAAACTATACAGGGAGGCTGTTGAATATTTTGTAACTAATTAGACTTGGTGCTGTTGCTGCCATTGGCAGCAACATCGCCCTGTCAAATTAGTTTCAAAATATTCAACAGAATATTTTTTAAATAGTAAAAGCAAACAATTTGTACAACAGCCCATAGACCGTCATCAAATGATGTACTTATCGACATCATTCATGACGTCATTCATTATGATGTCATTGCACACATCACGCAGTTCATTATGACGTCATATGATGGGTGGGTAGTCTGGAAAGGACCATTGGATTCTGATCCAGCCAATACGTAGGAATCTGATGTTGCTCTATCAAGTCTTGTATAGGGCGACCACTATGCATTGGTATTTCCTGCTGTAGCATACATCACATGCGCGAATGCCGTGTACCGTATTGGCATATATGGCGACCTGCCACTCTCGTCATGGCAATTAGCACAGTCGGTCATCACCATCACGCTATTCATCTCACTCTGACATTGCTAATTCGTTAGCTGACACTTTCCGGCAACATCATCAAGTCTATTTAGAACATTCAGATATTTGACTCGATGCCAATCAATTAGTATGTTTCGAAATGTGCGTGAATTACGCATAGCCCCTAGGTCGGTCCAACAACCCTTAGCTCGGCCCTGGTACTTATCCGAACCAGAGCCTAGCATGTCCAAAGCAGTTGTTTAGAATTCTGACCCAAATGTTCTGACATTCTGTTAGCATTATTCATGGACATGTTCTGTACACTTATTTAACATACACGTGCCACCACGAGCACACTAAACCATCTACCAGCATGACGACTGGCGTCCTTGTCCGCATCGTGCCCACTGAAAGTATACTAAGCCAAAAAAGTTTAGCAATTTCAAATTTGTGCTTGCTGTATTAAAACTATGTACCCTATTGTTATCAGATTTGCAGGTAATTTTCTTCAACACAATGTCTGTAATGAAATCAAAATCATTTCTGGCTTTTCACGCCGGTGCGCTTACTGCATGTGAAAATGTAGTTTGCTCGCACTGGTCAAAATTTGCCCGTCGCGTAGGTGAAATGACACCACATTCCAAAACAGGTAACCAACGTGAACTGAAAACGTTAATAAAGTGTACACCTGCTAACATGGGCCGCCGCCCAGGGTTATCCGAAAATCAGCGCCATGAAGCGACGGGATGACTTGCCGCTGGTGTACGGCAGTCGTCAATGCTCGCGGAGGCCACACCCACTATTAACACCTAGAACATTTGTCTGCCTGGACCCCTACGCTGAATGACGCTGTGTTAGAGGCGCGATGCTTACATTAGGGCGACAATGAACTGTTTTTTAAATTGGAAATTGGCCCACTAATTAAATACTATTTTCGAATGAAATCGTTCGCTTTACAAAATTATATATATTTAGTGTTTTTATGAGAATTGCTAAACCTTTTGGGTTCAGTATAGTTTGGCCATCTCTAATAGTGCAGCCCATCCACAATATGCCCAGGACAGCATTGGAGCAAAGTATCTGTAAATATCACCTGATAGCCAGGTCGACCAGCGTTTAGCAAAGTGTAATATTTTATTTCAAAATACTCTCCCTGTCATGTTGCACATGCCGGTCCCTTATTGGTTTTAGGCTATACTTTGCCGATATATCGTTAATATCGTCCACCTTGTTTGCCTTTGAAACAGGAAGTTTTGATTTGAACCGCGTACTCCACTGTATTCATTATACACCTCATTTCAAACTGCAAGTAAGACAATATTTACAGTTTCTAGATTTCAAATTGTGCGTGTTTCTTCCTGCTCACATCCTCAACAGTTGATAGGCACACGGTTGTAAGTTAATTGAATACAACCGACTAGCTAGCAAGACAGTTCGTTTCTGCATCAATGTGCAAATTATAATGCCCATATATCGAGTGGTTTATGCTGAAATATATAATCTACCACGTAGTGTTTATTCGGTTCTGGAAAGATGCATTTCCTGAATTCAATGCCGGGCTGGGGTTTGGAAGTGTGATCAACATTAAAATTGTTTAATTCTCCTCCATCATTGATGAACTTCTCTTGATAAAGTTCTAGAGAATGGTTTCCACACTCGACATCATTACGGTGCCCAATTTTCGATTCACTGGCCTGCTGGGATTTAGAATAATGGGCCAACCTTGTGTTTAAACATCGCTAATCCTCCATTAGTGATTAACGGATCTTGATAAAACCTGAGGATTATTCTATTAATAACTATCTTTCCATAACAGAGCCGATTTTCGATTCAACTTATGATGCAGTTTATAAGAGTGCTTGCCGTTAAATATTAAATGCTCTCTGCATGTCTGGGAACGTACTGGATCTTAGCTTGCACAAGCTTTTTCTACCTATACGAATACATATTTAACGCAATACCAGATACTGTTGATTCGGTCTAACCAACTCTTTCCACGACAGACACATCTCAACGTGAGAATGCTTGTTAGAGCTCAGTCAGAGTAAGATAGATGATAATTTTGCCATGAGAACATGAGGTACTCCACTCGCAAACAGAAATCTTCAAAATAGTGTAGATGGACTGTAGTATGACATATGGAGTGTGTATTGCAACAGGGAGATCAAGATCACAGTGAGTTGAAGAAATGCAGTTCACACAATTTACTCCAGCACCATTCAAGTGAATACAAAATGGATAAAAATGGATGGAGATTGTAAGAGCATATTAAATAGACACTCCTATAATCGGGATGGTTGGTAAATCTGCTATCATGCTGTGTCGTGTGTGAGTAAGTTATTCTGTCTGAGTCAGACACATGTACATATCTATACAGACAGATAGATTCTATAGATTCTATTTATCATATAAACTGATATTTTGACAAATTTTCCAATACAGTCGATCCCTGAATCCCGTTTGAATGCACCATTTTGCGCAGTTCGTTTTCGTGTCTGTGTTGGCACATGTATGTTTGAGTTCATATTTACATACCAATCTAAAAATAGAGCCTCGTCTTCATGTTAAGAGTGTGTGGATCGTGTTTATTGCGATACCCCTGTACCACTAGACATTAAAATCAACCCGATTCGTCCTGTGGATCTACACAATGTCAGCAAATTCTCGTCCTCATTTTGGGTGCGATCGATTTGAATTTTACCACGGATTAAGAGGGACTATTTTTCTTTTGAAAATTTTTCATGTAGAAGACAGAGCTTTATTTATATCATGAAGTCTTCGATGAAATAATGTGTATGTATAGCGTATTGACTGCTATGCATCGTGTCCTTTCAAGATTCAATTCTCTTTTCCGCCCAATTCTGAAGAAAATTACTACGCTAATGGCCACTCAATACACACGAGATTCTTTTGTCGATCTTGTATCAAAGGAGATCTCGTGAGACACGAATGATTTATGCATATTGCATCTGCGTTCATGGTCAGATGAATATGAACCCGTCGAATTGGAATAGCTATCGTGTATAGTAATCAGTAATTATAATCATGTCAAATTTGGATAGCTATGGTGTATACCCAGATAAAATTACTACGTTGGGCCAACATTGGCGATTGGTTGGCATGGTCGCCGTTGGCTATTGGGAATTGGGCCAACGTTGGCAATTGGTTGGCACCGTCGCCATTGGCAACAAAGTGTTGGGCCAATGTGGCATAACAGTGGCATAATAACAGTTGGGTTACAGCGGGTGGGCCAACGTTGGCCCACCACTTATAGTCAACGTGATCATAAATGTTAGCAATGTAATTAATGATGATAAACATATGCGTTGGGCCAATGTTGGCATAACAGCAGCAAAATAACCGTTGGGTTAGAGTTGTTAGGCCAACGTTGGCCCAACCAGTTATAGCCAATGTATATTATAAATGTTGTATACATGCATTGGGCCCACGTTGGCATAACAGTGGCAAACTTACAGTTGGGTTAGAGTTATTGGGTCAATGTTGGCCCAACCACTTATAGTCAATGTATATTATAAATGATATATACATGCATTGGGCCAACGTTAGGCCAAAGTTGTGATAAGATTGGTAAAATGACAGTTGACTTAGAGTTGTTGGGCCAACGTTGGACCAACACCTTACAGTCAATGTATATAATAATATGCATACACATTAAGGCAATGCTTAGGCTACTGGCCTATTGTTTGTAACTAAGATCTGTAAGTCAATTTACGCCTATTTGCTAATTAATTTGGATGATAGCATTTAAACAAAATCTCCATTTCAAGGGAGGTAACTCAGCAACTCAATAGCCCATTACTTAATAGAAGTTAGGTGTATGTAGCAATAACGCGATGAAGCTTATTCCAATGTTAAACGTATGAGCATGCTGAGCCAATCTAGACAGTCAGTGTTGGCCCAATGTTGTGTGACGTCTGTTGGGCCAACGTTGTGTGGATGTGTTGGCCCACCATAGACAGCCAACAGTAGGCCAACATTACAGCATACATTGGGCTAACGTTGGGCCAATGTAGTATTGTTATCTGCGTAGTACTCAGTAATTATGATCCCGTCTAACTGGAAAAGCTTCTTTCACCAATCATCGAAGTGACTATAGGTACTGTACTATTGATACATAAAGCCATTTGTTTTACATGGTCATGTGTATAACAACATGACACACGCATGTTGTTTTTATAATCATTAACCCAGTGTATTGATTATCCTGTACATATGTGGAAGGCTTGACAATTTGAATTATCCTGACAATAATGTCACTGCATCCATGAAACAATTACTTGTGTTCTTAGACTGTGTATTATGTGTACACTATATAGCCATATCGTTCAAACATTTGATTAGCTCTAGAATTTGCACGTTCAATTTGCATGACTTGGATACTTAAGGATCCATGTACGGAAAGCCTCGTAATCGCATAGCTGGCATGATGCCAGTCTTATTTAATCAATATTGACAATTATCCTGACGTCAATACAAGCAGTAATCGGGTCCAGCGCTGCTTTTCCGCCATCCTCGCATGGGCATATTACTTAATGGCACTTTTAGCAATCAGCCAGTCAATAATACTAATTTACCATCACACCAGTCGCTACAATTAACTTTATCGTATTGTGGTCAGTCATCAGATAACGCTTGTCTACCGACACAAACACATCATCATAAATTCTGAATCAGCCATGCAATGTTTGCATAGAGACATAGAAATAGATTAATGGCGCCAGCATCAAAGCTCTAGTCCGAGAGCTGGATAAATGGGGTGGGTAGGATGAAGCAGTATTTCACAAAACGTGTCGCGGTCCCAGTCATAATTTGCTAGATTTACAACACGCTGGGGTATTAGACCTACTCGACACGCTGGGGTATTGGACCTACTCAACACGCTGGGGGTATTATACCTACTTGACACGCTGGGGGTATTAGACCTACTCGACACACTGGGGTATTATACCTACTCAACACGCTGGGAGTATTATACCTACTTGACACGCTGGGGATATTAGACCTACTCGACACGCTGGGGTATTAGACCTACTCAACACGCTGGGAGTATTATACCCACTTGACACGCTGGGATATTATACCTACTTGACACGCTGGGGTATTAGACCTACTTGACATGCTGGGATATTAGACCTACTCGACACGCTGGGGTATTAGACCTACTTGACATGCTGGGGGTATTAGACCTACTCAACACGCTGCGTTATTAGACCTACTCAGAACGCTGTGCTATTAGACCGACTAGACACGCTGGGCTATTAGACCTACCCGACACACTGGTCTATTAGACCTACTCGATACTCTGGGCTATTAGACCTACTCGATACGCTGGGCTATTAGACCTACTCGAGAAACAATATTAATGAACTTTTTCTAACAGAATCTTTCTCTTTACCTCTTGTGTCTCCTATGTTTAGATTGTCTCCCGTGCTGTTATGACATTGAATTAATAATAATTCATTCTCTGTATTATCTTGAAATGGATTTGGTTATTTCTGGTATGCTTAGCCTCGTCTTGACTCAGGGCCAGATTATCCCCTACGCTACTGAGGCTACAGCCTAGCGTCTCGCTCTTAATGGGGGCCTCGTGTTTTAAATCAAAAACTATTTTAACGGTTTTTTTCTATAGGCTACGTAACGCAACGAAGAGACAAACTCGTTACAATCGGCACTACAGTAATAAATACGTCTTGATTAATGTCCATTTGCAGGCCAAGAGAAGAATATTTTTGAAAACTTTCCACTGTAATAACTGGCTCGGTAACCGAGCTAGTTATTCCAGTCGTAAATTTTGAAAAGAAATATTCTTCTCCAGGCCTGCAAATGGACACTGTCTATGCAAAGACGTTATTGTCCCTTTAATACCACTTTTATGGACAAAAGAATTCTACAGTGGTGCTGATGAAAGTACAGGATTATACATTTGCAGGACGACAGAAAGATATTTTCGTAAATTTGACCGGTAAATTTGACGACAATTGTCTTCTCTTGGTCTTCAAAAATTATAATTCTCTTGATAAATCTTGACCAATTAATAATTAATAACATTATGTCAAATAAACCTCTAATTGCATATCAGAGCATCTAGATTTAAAAAATCGAACACTTAGGGACGCTAGCCTAGGGCCTCACACAGCTTAAGCCGGCACTGTCTTGACTTTTATACTGTTAGAGAGGGCGGGTGATTGAGGACGTGGTGAGGGGGTGGATGATTGAGGGCGTGCTGAGTACACTCACTGAGGTAATCCTGGCAAACATGGTTACTTTCATACTTGCCATTATTAAATGAGAGCCACGGATAGCGTAGGTGCTGAAGACGTTGGGATAAGAGGACACGATAGCTTTGATAATGCAGTCTACTTGGCAGGTACTTGACCAATACTGCCCCAGTACCCGGCATTATCGGGGTAGATTGAAATGGTGTCTGTATATCTTAGTGTAACTAGTCACCATGACAGTCAAACTATGAAATACAGAGGCGAAAATTGACCTTTCCACTTTTAGCTATGCCCCGCCCATCTCAATCTAAGCTCCACTCATACAACGCCCGTGTTGTGATCGATTGATCTCTAAACTCCCTGGCTATCAATTTCTAGAAAGCTATAAATGTAAGCTGTTGAAAATTTTTGAAACGCTATTGTTGCTATGTCGGCAACAGCGCCCAGTGAAATTAGTTTCAAAATAATCAAAATATTCGACTGCATGATTATTAAATAGTAAATACATACAACTCTTTCAACCTGTCGGACTATTAAGATTTAAAGACGGGCCAAATATAATCATTTATGACGTGATGGTTATGACGTCAGCATACATGTCACTTAGCTGGTTATGACGTCATATGACGTCATGTAATCGATGGATAAACTTGGAAAGGGCCATTGATAATGCTGAGAAGGTATTTCAAATTGTTCTGAAGTTTTGAATGATATCACGGGCTTTTGTCGAAATAACCGTTTTTGTTACCTAGAACGAATATCTATTTTAGGAAATAATTGTTATTCTGATTTATTTTAGTAATGTTGAGGGAGATTCTATTGTGAAACTTAATATGTACACATTCCATGCTGCATAATAGGACGCATAGTGTGGTCTTAGTGGGATGGGCATTAGATTGGACATTTGTAACTATGAATTACGTGTTGATTACATGCGTAATTACTCGTTATATTTGGCTTTAGGTAAATGTTAGTCTGCCAGCTTTCATACTGTGCGTGCGTCAGTGTACCAGTGTGTGCGTCCGTATGTATGCCAATGAGCCGGCCAGATTGACAGCTCTGTGTCTGATAGCAGCTACATTCAGCAACAGGCCTGGTGTTGGCTAGAATTGAATATGACTGCTAGAGACTGAATCAATCTATGTCAATAACATGAGCGCTGCTACTTGAAACGTAAATAACATGTAAATCTCACTTAATTTGTGCAACAGGTAATGTGATGTGCTGTATCTTTTGAATTTTCTCTCATGTCGCAGCTGGTTCAGTGTGGGAAGGTGTTTGATGCTGTCTGATGTTCTAGAATAATCTGTCACTGTCGCCAGTGTAATTAGCAGAGTCAATGTTACCGGCATGCAAAGCAACATACTCTCACATTTCTCGTTTGTTAGCTGATACTTTCCATCAACAGACTATAGCTATTTAGAACATTCACAGATTCCCAACCTGCTAATCAGTTTAATCGATGGTTGACGCTGAAATGCGAAGCAATCACACCACCCCCTAGTTCAGCATAGGTACTGAGTCTTACATAGCGCACAGACAGAGCTGCTGATGCCATGTTTGAAAGGATGCCACCATTTGTAGCCTACTCGTTTAATGATTGCAAAAATTGCAAATTACCACTTAGAGAAAAATTAAATATGAATTCATTGTACCTGTCTGTCGCGTTGCTTTTGGTCTGAGTAATCAGACCTTAAAATACAGCGCACGACACCCGCCGCACCCCCCCCCCTCCACCCCAAACCGCACCACACGCCCTATGTGCCCCGTCCACTGTCTGAGTCAATATCATGTACTGACAAACTGCTAATGGAAACCAGTACCGTGTTCGGTAAACACCGTTGACGCTCACAACTGCCAAGATAGACAGTCTCTACATAGGCGTAATGAGGCCTGATTGGCTGTGTTCACATTATGTCTACATCCATGGTTTAGAAAGCTTGTAGCAGAATACATGCCATAGTGGTTATATAGAAGTAGTAAAATAAAATAATGTATTTTAATAATATGTCAATCAAGTGTCGCTGAATCCTTCCCCTAACATATTTACTTATCTTGAATGAGCTAATGTTCTGTAAGTATGACATAATATTTAGCACATGATAGGGTATGCCATCAGCACCAAATATGTCAACTAGTATGAGAACGTAACTGTTCTTGCAGTTGCTCATCTTTGCTACTGTCAGGACTAGCCATAACTCACATGGCACACCCTGGGGAAGCTGTGCCTACGGTCTACTAAAATATGTTACTGTATGTATGTATGTATGTATGTATGATTACTGTATTCTGCGGCTGTAGTAGTAGAAACACCCTACAGCTGCAATAAGTCCTTCTTCGCTTTTGCCTACTGTGTCTTGTCCTCAGCCAAAATCCGTAGCTTCCTCAGGTCCATTCTTGACTTGAGTGTACCTAATCCTGCGTTCTTGACGTCACCTCGTAACACGCTTAGCAGATTTATGCAATGACGTCCTCTCCTGTCTCTCTATTTGCTGGCTCCGAGTAGGGCGAATTCCAAGGCTCTCTGTGCTGGTGTATCTACAGTCATCCTTAGCACATGGCCAAACATGGACCATCTTTGCTCGACGACATTTACAGACAGCGGCGGCGCATTACACATCGTGTATAGTGCATCGTTGGAAAATATGCTCTCTGGCCATCAGTGTCCAGTGATGGTGCGTAGGTGTTTGCGGTGACAGGCGTCAAGTTTGTCTAGAGCTGCCTTTGGAGCTGCCCAGGTGTTACAGTTATACACCATCAAGGATACGCCGGTTGCATTATATAAACGTAGTCTTTTTACCAGGGCATCTTTGATCTACGGAGCCATAGCTTCCAGAAGGACTGGACAGCTATGTTCCCCATGATGCAGCATGCAGCAATGTCAGCAGTACTGCACAGCAGTGAGCTCAGGATTTAACTTTTCCTCCATGGTACGCCGCCATAGAGTGGATCGTCATTTTCTTTGGTTGCAAGCTTTGTAGATAGGTATATGTGGGTGAACCCTGTTTTGGATTCATTCATAAAGAGATTCTCAATTTTTAGTTTGCTTGCAGCTACTGGGAGAAGTTCGTCAATGGGTTTCTTTTCCTCGTCTATAAAGTTCACATCGTCGACATATTCCATTTCTAGCGGCTTGCCCAGTATTAACCCGGGGTGGGGGGGGTGTGGGGTGGGTTGGTCGTGTGGAATTTTCCTGCACGGATTTCAATGCAGCAGCCAGGTAACAGGTGAAGAGCACAGGGGACAGACCATCTCCCTGTGGGGAGCTGATTGATGTCTCAAACTCTACATACTTCACTGACTTGACTCATACCCTCAGCTTGGTGTCTGCAAGCAGTAGTTTCACTAGTCGTAGATCTTCTTCATTGCAACTGGCCTGGCGTAGTACATCTAAGAGCGCTTAATTGTGTCGAAGGCTCGTGACATGTCAATGCCCATTTTGTGGAAATCCCAGTGTTAGCACATGACTACCGACACATGCATGCGTTGAGCCCATACACTGTCTACGCAGCTGCGTCCACGTTTGAAGCCACTTTGACATGATCCGGCGAAGTCGTCGATCTTATCTCGGATGCGGCATAGAGTAACATTGGATAGGATATTCTGTATGCTGTTAAGGAGCACAATGGGCAGCAGTTTGGCTGGGGGCGGGCAGGTGGCTTCTTGGGCGTTGGTAGCGTGATAAGGACACCTTGGCCTACAGCGTCCATAGGAAGGTGGTGCATATAAGCTGAATTGATTATGTGTGTGATCGGTTTTGAGATAATGTCACTTGCATATTTGAATAGTTCATTGCTCATGCCATCAGGTCCAGATGCACGTCCATTTTTCAGTGCTCTAAGTGCCTCCTCAACCTCTGCTGTATTAATTGGTGTTAGTAATGGCCTGGGGTCTCCTGAGAACGGATGCGAGGGCTCCTCATTGTGGTCAGTGAACTGTTCCTTGAACCATTCTCGAATTGCTTCGGCTTTGCCCTGGTCAGTCCCGATAAAGTGTCCTTCAGAGTTGTGTACAGTTAGTGGCGGTGTGTAGTCAGCAACTCTCACGGCGCCGGTTGCCCGAAACATTTTGTGGCAGTCATCCGTGGCAGTGATTTCATCTGCTAGGGCGTCTGCTTGATGGATAGCAAGATCTTTTAAGCGTTTGCTAATGTGGCGCAGAATGTTATTGCGCTCCTGACGTAGTAAATATGTTACTATTGTATTTTAATTAGCTTGGACCTATCAAAGAATACTTCATATCGTAGGTGAGCAGTTGACCAATTCGGGAGAAAATATGTTTGCTATTGTCATGACTATCTCCATGACAACTGATACCGCAGTATAAAAATAGCAGGTAATTAAAGGATAACTAATCTCATCTCATGACATGATATCCATACAGATGATCGTATAGACCACTCATAAACTATGCATGGAATTTTAAGCTTTTTATCATCCCGTCAAAGAAAGATTTTCAATTGTTAATAGATAAATTGTGGTACATTTCTATAGCCTATGATGGCTGTCAAGACTTACTTTTCAACCAATCAGAAAAGAACTAGCGTGTTAGCCTCGGTATACGCCCTTAGTCATAGAGGTGCCATCTATAGTTTGACAATGTGGTATCAATGCAACCATATCGGTAAGCTGCTGAATATTTTGAAACTAATTTGATTGGAAGTTGTTGCTGCCTTAGGCAGCAACAACTTCCAGTAAAAGTAATTTCAAAATATTCAACAAAATGACTGTTATATAATAAAGAATGTAATGCATTGGTACTTATGTGACATCCCACACTATCCGTAGACGAGGCAAAATGGTGGCGATCACTGTTCAACATTTACACGATATTACTGAACAGATAATTTGTGATACAGATACGGGAATGTGACAGGATATGAATGATATGGAATCTATAAAACATAATCTATCGGTGCAATACAACATTTGAGATGAGATTAGCATCCCTTTAATATGTTGGGCGAAGGATGAAGCAATGCTGTGTAAAATATTCATTAAATGAATCAGACCTGGATGACCGTGAAGACATTGATCGATTGATGATATTAATATGATGGTGTGTATAAATATATTCCGTGTATGTTGACTTGAAACACGTATTATTGTCAAGAAAATATCCAAATCTACCATGTATTACATGGGGGATATTTGAGGTAATAAAGACAGCGCATGTATGGATGGGAAGCGAGTCAAATGGTTCCACTCCTACAGGACGTTTTCGGAAGTATCCACAAGTAATAACTATATTTGTAATGAGAGTACATCACCGACAGTTGTAGTTGTCCAGGTCACTATCTGAGTGTCGATTTCCTGATAAATGCCTAATCCCATACAATGTGAATCAAGATACATTTCTCTGACTATTTGTTGAAGATCAGTGGATTCAAAGCTATCGATGTTACAGTGATTGGGTTGTTTGCATATCTTTCATTGTGTTGATGCATTTGTCATTTTAACCACAATATGGAAGCTGGCAACGGCTAGTTGTGGATCTTGATGATGTAAGCTATTCTTGTCCTGAAAAGTTTAAGCAAATGACGTTTGTCCTGAAAAGCATTATATACAGTACTGAGATAATGCAGACTATCTGCTCACACATGGTATATGCCCACACTTGGTCCTGCATAGCTTGATAGAATTCCTTGATACAAATGTTAGGATTGTCAAACTCCTTGTAATTTAAGAATAAATATTAGAACATAGCTTTAGAACTGAATGGTAGACTTGCATTACTTCATATTGGCAATTCTCTTGACGTCAATACAATTACTAATCGCGTCAAATGGCCCCCTCGCCGACCCCGCGTCGTGTATCAATTGCTTAATATCACATCTAGCTTTCATCCCGCCAATAATGATGATTTTCTATCACCAGAGTCGTTACAATTAACTCTATCGTATTGTGGGCAGTCATCAAATAGCGCGTGCCTACTGACACAAACACATCATCATAAATTCTCAATCAGACGGTGTTTGCAGAGAGCCATAGAAATAGATTAATGAGGCGAGCTTCAAACAGTTAACTCCAGGAGCTAGATAAAGGAATGTGTGAGAGTATGTGGGATATGGACGTATTGCACAATTCGAGTCAAATTTCCAATCAGTATTTACTGGATATGCATCCCACTGGCGTATTAGACCTCATGGCTGGAAACTGTTATTGAACGATTGCTAACAGACGCTTGTCTCTTATCTCTCCTGTCTGTGTGTATTGTCAGTATCTCGCTCCATCTCCAAATGCCAGGATTCGTTCCAGGTCAGATATCGCATTGAATTATTAATAATAGTCCTCAGTATTATTAACGAATTGATTTTATTATGGTCGGCGCGTCTGCTATCAGCAACAGATGGTGGAAAGAGATGTGTCTATATATCGATTTAATCTGTCAATCACGTTTATTGTTATTATGCTTATGGGACTTGATTAAGTATAGGAGGCACGCGTTCTACGTTAGTTTCACTAGATGCAGCTAATAATGGCATGGGTTACTTTCTACTTTAAGCTCTCTCTCTCTCTCTCTCCCTCTCTCCCTCCCTATATCCCCACCCCTCCCCCTCTCTCTCTCTCTCTCTCGTCTTAGCAACATCTAGTACAATCAATGGCAATAGTGGATCATAATGGACCTTTCCAGTATATCCATCAATGTAGACGTGTAGAATGACGCCATAATCAATGACGACATGAGTGACGGAGATAAGTTCGTCACGAATGCTTACTTGATGACGGACTAATGGTTGTTGTACGGACTGTTTGTCTTTACTATTTAATAAACATTGTGTTGAATAATTTGAAACTAATCTGACTGGACGCTGTTGATGCCATAGGCCGCAACAGCTCCCAGTCAAATTAGTTTCAAAATATTCACCAGTTTACCTACATAGTTTTCTGGACATTGATAGTCAGGGAGTTCAGGGACGGATTGATCCCAACACGGACGAATTGTGGGTGGAGCTTAGCTAGAGGTGGGCGTGGCATAGCTAAACCGGACTCCTTCATTAGTCTCAAAGGAATTTATTTTTGCAAGAAAATTGTAATTTAAAATCCTGTGCCGTATTTCTATGGTTGAATCCTTTCACGATGAAGCTGGCCAAACTGGCCTCTTGGGGTGTCTTGAAGAATATTCAAGACTATTTTTTGAAAATTTACCACTGGAATGACTGGCTCGATAACCGAGCCAGTCATTCCAGTGGTAAATTTTGAAAAATAGTCTTCTCTTGGTCTGCAAATGAACATTCAACAAGTAACTATTTTAATTTTGTGAACAAATTTAGTCATTAATGGGTTTAAAATGGATAGTCGAATGTTAGACGGATGTATGCGAATCAGCGATAAATCCTTCTTACTGCACCACTTTCTGGCCGCTATGAGAAGAGATGGCCCCTAGAGTACGAAATTAGAAGACTCATCGGTCGGAGATTTTCCCATCTCGCTCCTCTAAGCTCAAACTACATGGGAAATCCATTGAGGGCTGTTAATACTATTAACTCTATTACTATTGTTTAGTCGGGTAGCATTACAGGCTTCCCCTGAATTCACTTCCTGTCAAAATAACAATCAAAGGTGCACATTCACATCAAAATGTTTGGAAATAAAATGATTAAAATTGTGTGCTTTAAAAGGCTTAAATTGTGTATCTAGATATAATGGCACGAACAACACGAGTCTCTATTTAAAATTCACAACTAAAAAATTATATTGATTAATAGGGAATGAAATCATCGTTGCCAAGCACATTTTAGGCACACGATTTAGGCCTCTATACGTATACAATTGTAACAGTTTTATTTTCTGGCATTCTAGTGTGAGTGTGTACCTTTAATGATGGCAAATTAACAGTCGCGTGACGTAGTTTCTATTTTCGCATTAGTATTTATAATTGCACACATGTATTCGTTTGTACCTAAAAGTCTAAACACGAAGGATCGTCTGCAATGCAAGAACTACCCTAGTGAATATTTTTAATTAAATTTGGCTCGGAGTTGTTGATGCCCATGGTAGAAACAGGTTCATGTCAAATTAGTTTCGAATGATTCAGCAGCTTACCTGTATTGTTACATCGAAATTGAAAATTGTGGAAATTTAGTAAACAAAGAGTTACTCCCGTCTTCATAACGCGTTATTGATAAGTACGCTTAATGGAACGCAAACTATGCGTGTGTCTAATATAAAGCAACCAATCGATGGCGCCATGCGTAACTGGATAACACGATACACAAATGATTGTCATCTTAATTGTGCTATTAATAGTCCGTGCCGGCGAGAATGACGAAAGCATTAACTATTTAATTTTAAATAATTTTAATTACTTTACAGAAAGAGCTCAATGTTTGATGTCGATGTCGATCGGAGTGCACGAGCGTGGTTTGACTGGTGCTACGCTATTACAACCCTTTAGTGGCTAAATGTGGCCAGGAACATCTAAATATTTGAAATTTAATATCTATTTGCAGGCGAAAATAAGACTATTTCTGATAATTTACCACTGGAATGGCTGGCTCGGTTGTAGATTTTCAAAAACAGTCTTATTTTGACCTGTACATGGACATTCCTCAAGATCACTACAGAGGCCTCGACATGTAAATATGTTTGTAACGTTTTGTCCTGCCATATACTATTCGTGGTAGTGACAATCGTGCATGGCTGATACATGCTTTTTTCTGACATGACTATCAATCCTTAATGACAATGAATATCGATTCCTTCAGACGACATTGTTTCTTCTTTAGGCAATTCGCTAGAGAAACAGATAATGGCAAGCCATATTTAGCCAGATGTAGGGACCGCTGCATGCCACAGGTGTAACATAATCCTTATCATCGTCATCGTCATCGGCATGATCACCATTATCATCATCATCATCATCGTCATTGCCATCGTTATAATCACCGTCATCGTCATCGACGTCATCGACGTAATCATCATCATCATCATCATCATCATCATCATCGTCATCGTTATCGTCGTCGTCGTCGTCGTCGCCGCCGTCGTCGTCGTCGTTGTCGTCATCGCTGTCACTCTCGTCGTCATCACCGTGGTGCTGAGGACACCAGCATCAGCATGACAGGGAGAGTGAGGGGTGGGGTTGGTGGCGCTACTGGTGATGATATTCTAAATGTGGGTGATAAGGATAACCGTTCCTGTGGAGGTGACCATTGTGGCGATAAGAATAATGATGACTTCACATCACTACATATAATGGCCCTCAATACGCGCGGACTCAGTAGGAGGCTCCAGTATTACGAGTATAACAATTTTCTATGTAAATATGCTATGTTTCTGTTATCTGAGACCAAAGCCGATGATGTTGATACATAGCTAGTAGCAGATAAATTAAGTACATTACGCTATGCAGTTAAACTGTTCAACCGTAAAAAGATAGCAAACCGCGGATGCGGAGGCTTCTGTATTGGATATAAACAAACTATAAAACAACATCTGTATTTTCTAGAGTCCAAATCGGAATAGGTAAAGTTGGTGGTTATAAAACGGGCTTAACTGGGATAGATAAGGATATTCATCTAGGAATGGTGTCCCCGCCACCAGTGGGATCGCTATGTACATCGCCAATGCCTTTGATGAAATACAGGGAGGAATCATTGCGTTTAACATTAATAACCGGTTCTACGTTTGCCTCTTTGCACTGCTGTTGAGTATGCAGTCGCAGATGACTGGATGAAATAAACCGCATGTTCTTTGATGAATACGCAATTGAAACATTAGATATTGAGAAGTATTTCACGATTTTTGATATTCCAAAAACAAGATACTCTAAGGATCATCTTGGAATTGTTCAATACTTAAGGCTTATAGAGCTATGCAAAGGTTACGTCTATGTATCGCTAAAGGCAGGGTTGGAAAAGATAAATAAATAGGCAAAGTTCCATACAATGATACAAAGATAGCATCTTAGTTGATTATGCCATTTGTACCCCGACACGAATGCAGTATATTGTCAATTTTGAAATGTTAGAGTTAGACCCTTTATATGCTGATGCAAATTGTGTGATAATTTGCCACCCAAAGAAAAGAAAGGCCGAAATTGCAACACCATTGAAAATACAAATGGGAAATATGTCAAATAAGATTATACAGTGGGATGTAAAGAAATTTGAACAGTTTCGTGAAGTATTCCCACCGCTGAGATTCTAGATATGCTAGACACCGAAAGTAATGTTAATAAAATATGTGAGAAAATTGCAGATTTATTTACAGAAACAGCACGAAAATGTATTGGGTGTAAGGTTAGAAAGGCAGCTGTGAAAAATATACTTGTCCATAGGCCATTATTTAATGGTGATTGTCAAGTAGCAAGGAATGCTTCTAGACGATCCCAGAATCGTTATTAAACGGTAAATCCACAAGCAGTAGAATATTCGTTGTAAACACAAGTAGGAATTACAAAATAAGCATGAATAGGGCAATTAAAAAGTACCATAATGAAACAACCGCTAAACTGGAAAAGCTCAATCTTTTTGTAAGCATATCTTGAAATCACGGATGTCAACACCAACATGTATGATATATGGGGGACATGGGTACAACACTTAGATGTATGATATATGGGGGACATGGGTACAACACCTACATGTATGATATTTGGGGCACATGGGTACAACACCTACATGTATGATATATGGGGGACATGGGTACAACACCTACATGTATGATATATGGGGGACATGGGTACCTATCCCATTAAATTGAGAGTTCAATTGCTAATGCTCAAGTTTTGGATTAGCCTCATGATTGATAATGGGACAAAATACTCATCAATAATGTGTAAAGCTATCACCCAATTTTTTAAAACCAATACTCGTGGTCAACAGACCAAGATTAATAGGCATTTCAATTGGTGTGTTGACATCAAAAGCATACTTGATACATGTGGTTTCAGCTATGTATGGTCATGCGAAATTATGGATAAAGTGACTGGTAATGCGTTGTGCAACGTAATACAACAAACTCTTAAGGACCAGTTCATACACTCGTGGAGTGCTTCTCTAAGTAACTCAACAAAATGCCAATTTAAATTCGAAAAATACATTATTTCATTCCCAGAGCATCTGCGAATTAGATCTGTCCAACTACGTACAGGCAATCATAATTTGGCAATAGAAAGAGGGCGATTTGTAAATAGTCCACGGGAGAGCCGAGTTTGTGATTTGTTTGATATGGGGAAAGTGACGGACGAATACCACTTTTGGTGGAATGTCAGGATTGAATGAAATTAGGCGAAAATATATCCCGAACTACTACTGACAAAGACAAACAGCCCACACCTTTAACTGTCTGATGAGCACTCGATATCGCAGATTGCTTATAAATGTTACAAAATTTATAAACGAGGGTTTAAAATTGATCAAATAAGCGCGACCACCCAAACAGTTATAATTACCTCTTGGAACCATGAACACGTAGAATTTTAATTACAAGAAACGCATACCAGTAGGCTGTTGGATAATTTGGGAATAATCTGATAGGATTTGCTTTAACCGGTTGAACCCCATACAGACTGGCCTGGAAATATATAATTTTAAGTAATACAAATACCCTTCATTTACTCGTACCGCTCTGTTGTCAGGACTCACAAATTAAATTAAAAGATGAACTTTTTGCTGTCATAGACAACACCATGGTCCGCCTGAGTTGTAGAAAAGTGTATACCAGTTTCTTTGCTTTTGACGCAGTAAGGGATAGAATATTGGCAACGTGTGGTAAGGGTTAAGCCGACTTTCAGGAAAACTGTTGGCAGGGATGTATGTTTATATATGACGGCAGGCGAATGTGCATTTATGTATGTACATAGGCATATATGTATATACATGCAACAATAATCAGCAGGGGACTGCTCTCAGGCGCAGAAATATCCAAGCTCAAATAATGCATTTTTAATATTAGTGTTCGTATTCGTGGAGATGTTTAGGTCAGGGAAGCATTCCTAGCTACATAATTACAGTGTGTATACTTGTGTGCTGGCCTGACTTGCACAGCTGTGCGGTGCCGGAACCACAATAAATGCAGAAACAGTCTCTCATTTTCAATACATTATCTTGATAAATAAAATGGTGTAATAATTAGCGTTGGGGTCGTCATTGGCATTGCGATGCTTGGAGTGAGATTGTTGGGAGTGCGTGCCTTTGAAGGCTTGACTAGGGTGCCGCTGTGTGGTGAACTTGGCTATGCCTTGGTACGTGATCATCTCGTTCCGCATGGATTGGTGTAGGTGTTGGGCTTGTAGGCTGAACCGGAGACGCATATCCCGAATCCAGCTTTAAAACTGTAAACGCTGTGTTGATTCGTGTAGTATAAAGACAGCATGTGCCAGGATTTGTTTCGTTTCATTGCATCGGGGGTGAACGGTTTAAGCCTCTGGAAGTGTACGGTCAGAACGATATATATTCCGGGGCCACTGGTGTGAAATGTAAATAGAGCAGCTAGTTAATTCAGCTGCGCTTAATATTGATACTAAAATAATTATTCATTTCATTCGTGCAATATTCCGTGTTTAATTTAATTAAAAGTGCCGCTGTCCAAAACCGCAGCACATTGTATCCATATTGGTTTCTTCCTGTAATATAAAAAAAATCCTTATGGATGGTTGCCATGAACGTATAATACATATACATTTAGCACTGATACGACGGGAGCATGTACCCACGCTAATTGCTTGGTTTCCCAAGCGAAGCTCCTGATTGTCCACGAGGGCAGTCTTGTTGAAAATTAAACATACGGGTATGTCGGTGTTTGCCTCAGTGCACCTTACACAAGTTAGTCTTGTAAAGTTTTCTGGAAATTGATTGTCAGGGATGTCAGAGCTCGATCGAGCACAACACAAACAAGGCGTTGGTGGAGCTTAGCTAGAGATGGGCGGAGAAATCTCAAAACAAAAACGTTCCATTCAAGCTACAAAACTGTGGAATAATACAGACACGAACACACATACACAGATCATTAGTCAAAATTCCTACAAACATATTATTAAACAAATGTTCATTAATAAGTACTTAATCGAGTAACTGGACCTCACCCATACACTAATTACTGCGCCTGGAAAACCACAGCAATTACCAGCAATTCATCATGAAGAACCACCTGTTAACGATATTGATATTACTGTTCTTGCCTTGCCTCTACACTCCGCTTTGACATATAAAATAAAGGGTACTGCTGAATATTCTGGACCTAGTGGAATTTTGGGAGCCATTGCTGCATAAGACAGCAATGTTTTCTATTCCAAATGTGTGCAGAAGATTACTTACGTCATGATCAAAACAGTTTCTTACTAGAATCATGTTTGCCATTGCTATCTGTACCGTATCAATAACCATAATCATATTTAATTTAATTAATTTCATTATATATTTTATGTGAAGGTCTGGCTGGTGGGTTTTACAGACGACATATCCCAATGGTCATAACTCCTCTTGCTGTATGTTTTGAAGATGATTTGACTGGGGGCTGTGCGTGGCTAAGACAGCAACAACTCTCGGTCGGGTGGCTTTTCTGAATATTCAGCTAGTGTGTAGTTTTTTACTCACTGAAATTGTTGTCTGGTGACTTGCAGCTGCCGGATGGTTAAATAAACCTACCGTAGGTGACATCGACATTGATTTTTTGACTGAAACAAACTTCAACTATTTAGACAACCACAGTATCGATGTATGTTACAGATTTGGTGATTCTACTGTTCTGCATTACAGCATTATCAATGAAAAGATGTATCCCAGTATGCGGTAAGTGACACCCATTACCTCAGTGTCCGACTTTTTGATCTCATAACCAAAAAAAGGAAGAACATTTCTACCCACTCATAATATGAATGTGTGTTCTAACGAGTCTATATATAATAATAAAAATAATAATAATAATAATAATAATAATAATAATAATAATAATAATAATAATAATAATAATAATAATACAAATAATAATAATAATAATAATAATAATAATAACAACAACAACAACAACAGCAACAACAACAGCAACAACAACAACAACAACAACAACCACCTGTTCATGCTCACATTGGGCCCAGCGATGCTGTACAGCTTCCACATACACAATCCTAACATTCCACATTACGTGTTAAGGAATAACAATGTTCCAATACCAAGCGATTGTCTGACAATCCGTGAGGCTGTCAAAGTATTTTTCTGGAATCCTGGTGTATGGTCACACCACCCCAGTGTTAAAATCTGAATCAAATTGGACCAGCACTTCTTAAGATATACATAGATCCAGAACATGATCCTATCTAGATCTCGGATCTTGCTATTTAAATCACGACCAGAGTCTGGGATGCAATTGCACTACAACTTACTGCACTGTAAAAGACGTGATACCAAACAGATCAATAGAGCTCTAAGAAACCCAGACATGACAGACACACTAAGAAATAGACTCGCACACAGACTCACATGGCCACATTTACTCTCTTTCCTCTAGGGAAAGAAGGTGACAGACAATAATAATAATAATAATAATAATAATAATAATAATAATAATAATAATAATAATAATAATAATAATAATAATAATAATAATAATAATAATAATAATAATAAAAACAATAGAAACAGGATGAACTCCACCCCCACCCCCACCCCACCCCACCTCCCTCTCCCCCTCACCCCCTTCATCCCCTAGCCCACTCCCATGAGTGAGATATGTTTACTCACATTATGAAGAACAATCTAAAACAAGTGAACCATGTATGTCAAATGTGTTGTCTTTTTCTTTTTTATGTCAAATATTATATTATTTATTTGTAGTTATGTATAATATATTGTCATGATGCCTTATGTCTACCTGTGTCAAATCAGGTGTAAGTTGTATGTTATTCTATCTCAGGGGTCCACAAGCTAAAAGGCACAGCCTCCAGTGGACTCCCTGTTATCATATTTGTAATTTATAATATTTACCAAGAGAATAAATCAAATCAAATCAAATAAACCTTAGCAAAAACTCGAAAGGTCCGTTATAGCTAGTTGCAGAGAATTGCAGAACAGTTGTTAAACGTCTGGTATCTACATAGCAACTGATACCAACTAACTATCCGTTTTACACATCTTGAGCATTTACCATCATTCACCGACTTAGTGAATTGTGGAAAGACTGATAGTATGTTGCAATAACAGCCCAGAATTGATTGTTCGGCAGCGCGTGCTAATTTATTAGCCACTTGGTAAGGTCACATGGCTAAATGGTGTTATTTAATTAGACTATATAACAATGTAGTGCTCCGATCTGTCACTCAAGTATATGACGCCAATCAATTACGTCACAATCAAAATGCATAATAAATGGCGTATCTAGCTCTACTATGTACTAAACATGTAAAGATTGTATTGGAAGGTTACCATGACAATGTGATTCTGAGAATTCACGGTTCAAAATCGATACCAGCACGCGCAAATCCTGGGCGGAGCTTAATTAGAAATGGGCGGAGCGTAGATAGGAATGAATCCCTCTATTTACTGCGTAAGCGTTCAGTCTCAGCACGCTGGTGTGGGTGAGAGTGGGGCTGGGCGGGATTGGAATAGGAGCGGGGTGGGATTGGGGTTTACTTTCCTCGTTACTTTGTATGAAATGGCGAATAGACAACGCCGACCTCTATATGACCGAATCTATGACTCGATAAATGACAGATTATAAACCTAAATGTATACCTGAATATATAACCAAATATATATTTGAATATATACCTGAATATATAACTGAATATATAACTGAATGTATACCTGAATATATAACTGAATATATACCTGAATATATAACTGAATATATAACTGAATATGTACCTGAATATATAACTCAATATATAACCGATCATGTAACTGAATGTAAGCGCAATGAATACCTGACTGAATGTATAACTGAATGAATGACTGGATGAATGAATGACTGATGAATGAATGACTGTTTTGCTGTCTAATTATTCAATGACACAGAGACGATTTAAAGCAATACTATATTATCGATAAAGTACAAAAGAAGCAGATTTCTAGCCAGAAGTAGGCGCTCGTCTCTCCGCCATCTCGATTGAACTGTATTAATTAAGTCTAAGGGATATGGATATTGCTATAGAGCTATTGTTTTGTGGCCGCAATCGGCTGGCAATAAATAATCTGATGGAGGTCATTAGATATAGAATCAAAGACAGACTATGACGATACGGCTCGCCTACTTGATGGCAGCGGGCCAACCGTAGCTAGTCAAGCAGGCGCTAGAGTCATTTTCCTAGGCAATTGGACGTTCTAATAAATCCCATAGCATAACGGCTATTGTTGAACACGATACGGCCAGAATAATGAATTTATGTTCTATGTGGCATTGGTGTAGATATAGAAATAGATATGCATACCCAATGTCGAGATATTTTCATACCCAGGGGTAGGGATGGGTGTGTGTGTGTGAGTGCCGCGTGTACCCCTGCTGAACCGTGATCGATAACCTAGTTTTAAGATAAACAACGTAATCCGTTAATACTGATTGAACTTACGCATATTTTATTAACAATTATAATCCTAACCTATGTTCCTAAATAACGAATACCGGATGACTGATAACTGGATTGCCAAACGCAGCCGCCTGGCATAACAAAGGTGTATCATTAAACCATTTCTAACTATTGATAATAACCTACCACTACATCCTAACAGGTACTTAGCTGTATAACCGACCACCTGGCCGATGAACCACGAACGACCTCCCTCCATTCATTCAATGCCACTTAAATATATCTTCATCTTCTTCTTTTCGATCGCTGGTATCACACTTGGAGAGCCGTTCTCAAGATGAAATCTGTGATTTTCTGCAGTTCTTCCACAGGTCCATACATCTTTTCAAGAAAAGACGTTGGCAAAGACCAGATCTCTTCTCTTAGCAGCTGATACGTACTGCAACATTGAAGTATGTGCTCTGTGGTCTGTTCTGCTTCTCCACAAGGACAAGCGGGCGATGTCGTAAGGTGGAACCGCCTGTACACGTGTTGGTTTAGTCTGTTATGTCCAGTTCTGAGACAAAAAATGGTCACTTGCTCTGGCCTCGAGAGATGATGGTAGGCATCTTCTGATTGAGGTGTTCTATAGAGTGACTTGATGATAGTCGTCATCTCTGTATGTGCAACCATGTTTTCTGTCTGATTCGCTTCTGCACCCACCTTTGCCATCTTGTCTGCTTCCTCATTTCCTTGGACTCCACAGTGTGAGGGGATCCACTGCAATGCTATCCGAAAGCATTTGATGGTGTGTAGTGCTTCTTCAAGTTGTGGCAGCCTACCTTTGGTGATAGCCTCAAGGACGGAGCGGGCATCAGATAAAAAGACAATCTGTGCAATAGGGTCTGCTGTTCTGCTGATGGTATTAGCTGCATGGACAAGTGCTTCGACTTCAGCTCTGTAGTGTGTGCAGTGTTTGCCTGTCGGTATTGCAGCTGACTCATGTTGTCCGTTTGGATACTGTATGTGCAGTCCGGCACCTCCGCTCCTAATTGCATCTTTGGCTGATCCATCTGTGTAGATCCTTATCTGCTGTGGGTACATTTCTTCCAGCATGGCTAGGGTCAGGGCCTTCTTGCTCACATCACTGTGTTCATCTTTGGTTGTGAGATGAGGTACTGTGGTGCGAATACCTATGCTCTCTAGTTTGTTTTATTATAGTGACGTCACATCGTCTTCCAAGTCGGCCTACGAATACTCAAATTAATACAAGTCTTAATTAAGCAGTTAGTTACGAAATAAGCGGACCATTGATTAATACAGGAAAGTACATATCAGATTCACGGTCCCGTACATTTTGATAATAAAGTTATATGAATAATTAATGTACAGGTAAGCAATTGGTGTTTGAGTTCATTCAGAAAGTCCAGTTAAGGTGTTGATTAGTTGACCTCTAAGTAATGTTCGTTATGTGAGTTACATCTTGTCCAAATTGTATGTGAATTCAAGTGTTGCTTGCTATTCGATGGGCGTGTGTCGTCCTATCCTGTCCGTTCATGTGTGTTATGGATATTGTCGTCGACATGGGCGCGGTCTTTGTTCTGCCGGCTCGTGAGCTCTGTCCGTGTGTATGTTGATATGTCCGTCTGCCCAGGAGGTCATGACGCCTTGTACCAAACATCGCTTTATGTAGGTTTGGCACATTCCACGCGTTTATATGTGAGGGGTAGGGAAGATGGGTGCGTGCATACATGGCCGAGCATAATCCCTGACTCTTACCACAGTGGGCCATTAGTGGGTTCATTTTCATTGAGGACAAGCTCACGCACACACGCGCATATGCGCCCACACACGGCCGCAGACACCACACCAAACGAACAAACACACACCCCGCGGTGACAGAATAGTAACACAGCAAGTGGCCATATATGAGTTCCTGTCACTGTCAATCACCAAGATTGCCGCCCATATACACGCCGACCTTGCCCTCTCCAACTCCACCCACGGATGAATGTGCTTCGCTATCCTGTGTGTGCAGTTCAAAGGTGTTCTTAAAAGACACAGTGCTTAACATCCGCTGACACCCGACTCTCACAATACCGGCTATGAGGCCTGCCTCACCACACCCGAGTCTTACAATACCGGCTATGCGGCCTGCCTCACCAAACCCGAGTCTCGCATGACCAGCTATGCGGCCTGACTCACCACACTCGACTACTCTGTAAGATTTGCCCCTCACGTGGCCGCCTATACACCCTACCCGTCAGACCGATCTCTCACATTGTCGCGTATGCGCCCTATCCCATCACATCCATCTCTCACATCTTCTGCTATCCGGCCTGCCCAATCGCATCCATCTCTCACATGACCGGCGATACATCCTTCCCGTCAGACCTGCCTCTCACATGACCAGCTATCTTGGCTGCCCCATCACATCCATCTCTCACATGACCTTCTATGCAGCCCGCCCCGTCAAACCCACCTCTAAAATGACCAGCTGTGCAGCCTGCCCCTTCAGACCGATCGCTCACTGAACTGGCTATTGCAGCCAGCGCCATCAGACCCGTCTCTTACATGGCCGACTATGCAGCCTGCCCCACCACACCCACCGCTTACATAACCAATTATAAATCACACCCATCTCTCATATGACCGGCCATGCGCGTGCCCCATCAGACCTCCTCAAATATGGAGTAAACTATCTCTTGCCGCATCAATCCATTTGGAAAGGTCTCTATGTTTTTAGAATATTTCAATTACATCCGGCATCCGGTTTAATATAGATTTAGCGATTGCAGACTTCTTTAAACCCAGGCTGAATTCTAATAATTCTAATATACATTTAAAACATATTCCAATTTAAGCCATGTTATGTTTCGATTAGGTCCAAGTTCCGAAGAAGCTGGGTTTCGCGTGGTGTTTGAACGCCTAACATGTGCTAGCTCAAACACTAGTGATGGGATTTCTCGCGAGATAAGTCGGTTTTATGGAAAACAAACAACGACTGGAGCCAATCTGTTTACTCAGTAAATTCAATTCACTTTGCGGCAGATCCTTAAGAGACAGGACTGCTGAGTGCGCGATATCGACCAAGAGGCAAGCTGTATTGATCCAACAGCGCAAGAACAATTTTATAATCTTAGCGCTTGCTTTTAGCATTTTACAGGAGCAACCTGTCTACACCGGGCAGACAGTGACTGAGCGATTACAACCTGTGTACGATGGACACACAATGGCTGGGCCATTACAACCTGTCTACACCAGGCACATAATGATTACATCATTACAACCTGTCTACACCGGGCCGACAATGGCTGATCCATTACACTCTATCTACACTGGAAACATAATGACTGAGCTATTACAACCTGTCTACAGCGGACACACAATGACTGAGCCATTACAACCTGTCTACACCGGACACACAGTGACTGGGCCTTTATCAGGTAATCACTAAAGGCAGCCAGTCGCTTAAGGCAACTGGTCACTAAAGGCACGTGGTCGCTTAAGGCAACCCATTCCCAATGCTAAATAGCGTTTAATTGAATTTCGTAGTCTCTCGTAAACGGGATTCGACAGGATTTCTAGAGCTGTGTTTTGAAAGCAATTTGGCTGTTGTAAATACTGTCACGAATCATTTGACGGCAGTGTCCACGCCATCAAACGATCTGTGCATTCTAAAGCGCTAATTTAAAACACGAATGCCATGGCCGATTTTAGGATGGATCTAGTTTTATTGTATAACGCCATATAACTGATCACTGACGGTGATGCTAAAATACTGAACTACGTTCCATTCTTCTTAACAGGAAAAGGTTATTTGATTGATTGACTGATCAATCAGATCGGCTGCTCGATCGGTTGGTCTGTGGGTCATTCGGTCGGTTGGGTCGCTCTGTCAGATGGACAGTCTGATGCACTGTCAGTCCATTGGTTAGTTGGTCAGTCGGTCGGTCGATCGGCCACTTAATTGATTTGCACAGGTACACGCCAACATTCTCTATCCAATCCATAGCCATATCTGCCTAGGCCCTCGCGGAATATGTACTGGACGTTGCCCTATTAAACGTATCATGTTGCAAAAAATGAAACATTAACGACGATAATACAAATATCGCACACTAACAACGATAAACCGGTACACAGCGTGCATATTTATCCGCAGAGAAAGGGCATGTATTCCACAGCTGACTCATCGAAAATTCGAGATAATTATGGAAATGTCAAGTTATCTTGTCTTAATAAACCAATGGCTTCACATAGCAACGAAGTGGGTGAAACATGCTTTATTGCAAATCCCTTGAAATACCAATACATAACATCGTCCACTTAATATTAAAAGGGGTACTGCGTTTTACTTTTACTGATTAATTCTGCGAAGCTTAGTTATTTTGGAGGAAAACGCTTCACATAAAAAATCATTTTGGAGAGAATGGTCCCCCTACTATCTCCATCAATGCCAATCATGTAAAACGTGGACGTGGATTCCTTTCATTCCTGTATACGTCATTGGAAATGTCAATACGTCGTGTTAGCAGTGGACCGTTTTTCGTTCTCCAAATGCAGTTTGATTACTGTATTCTGCGGCTGTAGTAGTAGAAACATCCTATGGCTGCAATCAGTCCTTCTTCGCTGTTGCCCACTGTTTCTTGTCCCCAGCCAAAATCTTTATCTTCCTCAGGTCAATTCTTGATTTGACTGTACCGAGTCCTGCTTTCTCGAGGTGACATCGTAGCACGCTTAACAGATTTATACAATGATGCCCTCCTTTGTATTTGCTGGCCCCCAGTAGGGAGAATTCCAAGGCTCTCTGTGCTCGTGTGCCTTCTGGCATCTTTAACGTGGACCATCTTTGCTGGGCGACTTTTACGGACAGCAGCGGCGTATTACACAACTTGTAAAGTGCATCATTGGAACGTATGCTCTCTAGCCACCGTTGTCTGTTGATGGTGTGTAGGTTTTTGCGGTGGCCGGCATCAAGTTTGTCTAGAGCTGCCCCTTAGAGCTTCTCAGCTGTTACAGTTATACAGCATCACGGATGCGCAGGTTACATTGTATACACGTTGTCTTTTTGTCAAGGGCATCTTTGATCTACGAATCGATAGCTTCCAGAAGGACTAGAAAGCTATGTTCCCCATAGCATAGTGTGCAGCAAATGCAGCATCCCGATTCAAAATCTTGGCGACACAAAATGCTTTGGTTGTTGATCCACACCAACACAGTTTAACAGAATCCCGTCTTCTGGATTACTTCACGACTGTCTGTATAGTTGACGGTAGCTTACTTTGGTCAGAAATACAATGAAAAGCACTTCCTATGTTGGCCATTCTAGGATCTGTTCTGCATTAGCCTACTATGTAATATCTGTTGGAAATCTCAGGGTAGTCATTCCTATAGATACCAACGCGTGACATCAATGGCGGCCTGTCAATCACGGGGGTCCTTAAGTACGAGCTGCAAATATGCCAGAGGAGACCTAACCTGCTCAGAAAGAAATGTATCATTAAGTGTGTGTCTTGGAAATTAAAATTACCTTCTACATATGTTGATTCCCCTTCCATGATTGGTTTCTGGTATTCTGGTACTCTGTCCAGGAGTGCTATTCGTCATGAAATAGTACCATTGCAATAAGATCCCAACGAGCAGGAGAATTTAAGACAGCCAGCGGTAGTACAAGTAGTACAACCAGTCTTCTGCGACCACTTGCCGATGCTCCTATCATTGCGAAAAATATGTGATTCCTTAGGGTATCTTGCGGCTGCCATCTTCCTTAGTGGATGTGCCGATAAATACTGTGTTCACAGCCACCTTAAAATGTAAATAATATTGCTTGTTGGGTTTTAGTATGAGTTTGTTGCAGATATTGATTATTTGCTAAATGTTAATTTTCCTGTCGTAATTCTGGCATAGGTTACTCCAGGATAATTAGATTACTTTATCGATTGTAATGGGGTGTGTACCGATGCACCTACAAGTTTCCCACTGAAATCCTCTTGTAAATATTAAAATAAGCGATTAATAGAAAGATAGAAGAGGCGTGACCTTGTAGGTGTGGTAAACGACGTCGCTCATTTTTTCTAAAATGTGAGCAACTAGGATTTCCATTTATCGGGCATAATTGGTAAGAAGAACAAAATCGTCTCAACTGAAAACAACTAATGTTTAGAAATCTTGTCTAATACACATGTATAAAAAAGATAACGGACAATTAGTAGATATCTAGATACAAGTCTCCCATAGTTAAATCGCAACCTAATACGTGTTGTGGAAAGAAATCTTATTTCGTTAATTCTTTCAGTTATATAATTAGCTGCCATTAATGAATGCCATAATTCACAAATATGTTGTTTCTAAGATGCAGTTTGTTGCTATTGCGTAGAATACTACAATTATATGAGAGGGACGAATGAGTTTGTTGGTCAGCCAATCAACCAGACGAAGCAATCAGCATGTCTGTCTCTTTTGCAATTCATAAGTTTCTGCAAGTGATTAAACCTGATGTATATAAAAAATCTTGTGAGATCTAAAGCTATACTTAATTAAATTCCGAAAATAAATGAAAAAATAAAAACAAATGTGTGCAGGAATGTGACAGCGCCTCCATCTATTCACATATATATCCGTACATTCTCTTCTGAATATATGTTTCAATGCGGCCTTACTTACATGACACCAGAGATATCATAGTGTATTTCCATGTAATGATTTTTATAAATCTATCTTGTCCCCTCTTGAGAGCTCATTGCACATTTAATTTTAGTCTATTGTTGCCATATTAAGGATGATGCTTCAGTAGAGCCTTCTCCAATGGGTCTAACTACATGATCTATTTCCCCTTAATTTCTGCTTTTGGATACAGTCGCAATTCACCTTTCCAGAGTACCCACCCATCATATGACGTCATAATCATCTACGTGAAGTGTAGAATCACATCATAATGGATGACGTCATGAATGATGTCGATAAGTACGTCACGAACGCATATTTGAGAACGGTCTCTGCGTTTTTGTACACATTGTATGCCTTTACTATTTAATACATATTCTGTTGAATCATTTGAAACTAATTTGACAGCAACAGCACCCAGTCAAATTAGTTACAAAATATTCAACAGCTTCCCTGTATAATTGTCAGGAAATTGATAGCTAGGGCATTCGGGGATCGATCAATCCCAACACGGCGAGGTGTAGGTGGAACTTAGCTAGTGAGGGGCGGGGCATAGCTAAAATGGGAAGGTCCATTGGCAAACACGGCACAAACAATTTCCCGAGGACTTCCCTAGGATTTCCCTAGGATTTCCCTAGGATTTCCCAATTGGCTTCTTCAAAGATACATTCCAGACATCATCAAAGAAGGGCAAATTACTCCTGTACTCAATACTACTCCCACTATACCTGGCAACTACCGTGGAATTACCATTTTAACAGTTCTGGAAAAGTTGATTGAAAAGATCTGGCTGGTCAGGGCAAAGACTACTCTAAATACACACCAGCCTGAATTGCAGAGGGGGTTTAGAGAAGGTAGTGCATGTACAAATGCGACACTAATAGTAACAGAAGCAATTCTGGAGGCGAAGGAGAAGAAAACACTTGTGTACATGGTTTCTTTAGATGCAGAGAAAGCTTTCGATGTTGTGTGTGTCCAGGGTCTGTTGAGTAAGATGCATCAGATAGACCTCCCAGGCAATCTGTGGAACCTCCTAGAAGAAATGTATGACAAACCCAAGTCAAGAGTAAAGTTGGACGGAAAACTTTCCAGTCAGGTGGAGCTACATTAGGGCGTGAGACAGGGAGGCATTATCTCTCCTCACTGTTACCTCCAATTCATAAACCCATGGGTGTGGGAGGTAGAGGATATGAAGTTTGGCACGAAGATCGGCTATGTCGACAACTCGGCCCCAACTTGTGCCGATGACGTTATTTGTATAGCGGATTCGCCACTACACATGCAGGCGTTGCTCAATATTGCAAACCAATATACAACCAAGGAGCACTTCCTACATAATACAAATAAATGCACTAGCATAATATTCAACAAGAAAGGAAACAATACTCCTACCTTCTGGCTTGGACAAACGGAGATTCTGCCAAACAATATGCTGGTCCATCTAGGAGTAACCAGGACGGCAGACGGCAAAATTGTTATTGAGCCTCTGATAGCCAGCGCATGTCGAACAATGTATGCCCTCTTTGGCGCCGGTCTGCATGGTAAACATGGTCTTAACCCTGTTCTGATTCACAAGATATGGCAGCTGTACATAAGCCCCAGACTGACATATGGATTAGAGCCATGCTATCTAATTCACACAGATATACCGCAACTTGAAAAGGTACAGCGCCAGAAGCTAAAGCAAATCCAGTCCTTACCCGACAGGTGTGCGGATGTCGCAGTATATTCACTTTTAGGAGCTGAACCTGTGGAAGTGGTGATTGATAAGAAGGTCCGTTCTCCGTATGGCAACATCTGCAGGAGCCCCAAGTCGAAAGAGCATCAACTGGCTGGATACCAAATTTAGGTGAAGAAAATTGGAGCAATCAGCTGGTATTCAATGGTGAAAAGGGTGTTGTTTAAATACAATCTCAATTCTGCTTGGATATTACTGGAGAACCCATTGTCCAAGAGAACATGGAAGAACATGGTGAAGAAGGCCCGGAGGCAGTACTGGACTGCAAAGTGGCCGTCGGAAATTGAGGAAATGGTTTATCTAAAATTCCTGAATTCTACTGCTATATGTATGGGGAGGGTGCATCATGTTTGGTCCTCAGTGTGTGATGATCTGAGAGAAGTTAAGAAGGCTGCAGTCAAGGCAAAATTTCTGACAGGCACCTTCACACTGAAAGACAACCTGGCGAAGTTCAATCAATATCGGATTGACCCTACCTGTCCTTTATGCGGGGAAGAAGCTGAAGATCGCTCCCACCTGATCGCCAGATGTCGGCTGTACTCTGAATTACGGCAGAAGTATAAATCAAGATTATCCAGTATTCTTCAGACAGTCTGTACGTCTTATCAAGCAGAGAACCTGATCAAGGAGATCAACACATTTTTACAGATAACGCTAGACAGCTCCCGAGTCTTGCCGGATCAGTTTGATGCTGCGATGCACTCAACATGCATTACAGATCACCTAATACAGAAGATAGAGAAGTGCAGTCGTGATTTCCTTCACAAGAACCACGCCAAGCGATGATGCCATTTCTTGGATCTGAGACCATAAGACCACCCGATCTATTGCTACCCACTTTTCTTGCGGTTGTAGCTCAATATCTGCAAATCAGAACCAGCTAATTGTCGCTGTGTTGTATATCTGATTACCACTAATCATCTTGTTGTGGCCAAGGAACTTTATAACTTGTTTAATTAATGAGTATATGATATTTATGGAACTGTTTATCCTAGCATATTTGTGACTGTAGCTGCTATAATGGAGTGTCCAGCTGCGTTAAAAATATGTAGTTGCTGTAATCGTGATATTCTCGCACACCAAGAATATATTCACTACGGAATCTGAGAGGATAATAATGCATAACGTGTCAACAAATTGTTCTACGTATATCATTACCAGGGAAACCTGGGTGCGCCTAATGAAAAGGCAGGATCTTCTGAACAGAACAGAACAGATAGCTCAGCATACTTTAGCATCGGCAGCAACAATATGGCTTTATAGTCATCTGACTGGGGATTTATAGTCATCTGACTGGAGATTTATAGTCATCTGACTGGGGATTTTTCACTTTAGATATGTTGAATATGATTTTAGTGGCTCGCCTAGGTTATCACTGCTGTCTTTGGGTTTGCAATTATGGATCATACCTTGGTCTGATTTTCTGATTCTCACGTTATGCTAACGTTAATCAAATGTGGTAATTGAGGACATTCCACTTTCGGCATTCTACTACTGGTCTCCATGGCGAGGATCAATGAGACGGCTTCTGCCATGCACTAGCTGCTTTGCCATTTTTTTATTTGTCACCCATGATTTGCTAGCGTATGTATGAAGCTGGTGGACACTGGTATTTGTTTATATTTGACTACATATTCCCCTTTCTAGCTTATTCTTTCTAAGAGATAATAGCCTCTACATGCTGATGAAAATGTTGATGTGAATATATTCCATTGTCTCTTAATTGTCACCAATATCACGAACACAGTAACATGGTAATATGATGAAATATTAAATAATTATTCCCCGTACCGGACACCCGGATTGAGAGCGGTGATTAGAGCAATTTCCAAGGCAAATGTAAAATTGCATATCTATTACACTAGTTATTTCTAGTAAAGAGATCCATATCTGTTAAAAACACACCTTCCTAGTTTAATTCCTCTCTGATAATTACGAACTGTCCTATCACTCAAATCGCGTATCATCTCTACTAGGCTGCATTGCCACATCATTTATACAAGCTTCTTATTAACACGCGCGCGCGCGCGCCCACACACACACACGCACGCACGCACGCACGCACGCACGCACGCACGCACGCACGCACGCACGCACACACGCACGCACACACACACACACATTAGCAAGAAAACATTATTACGAAACTAGATGTGGGTTAAAATATGTTTGTTGTGTCACCATTTGAAAGCACACCTGGCTGATATAGCATTCTGTTGATATAGTTGATATGGCGCGCATCACACTTACATTTGTTTTCCACACGTGCCTTGTGTGCCCCTTCTTCTGGTAACTGATGTTTGTTGTGGCAATTATTGGTCATGTCACATTTTGGTGTGCGAATTGTTGGTCGCGTCATATGTTTGGTATGTCATGTGTACTCTGTCTGGAATACGAAGATCTGAAAGATCGACATCGTGCTCAATCTGTCTATCACTGTGAGCAACTGTAGGATGATCACGTGTTCACTTATCTCTCTAGAATATAAAATGGATGTTCCATCGATCAATAAAACAATTAGTGCTTCATTCTATTGATCAAGATTCATAGCATGCGCTTACGTCACTCAACTGTCACCATTGCTTATCTAATTCCATCTCCCGCAATAATTCAGATGTATGTGGCAGGACTAGTCTGGGTTCTATGATTCTTTGCCCTATGGAATGTTGGGATGATGCCAGAACTCGGACCATAGCTCAACATGATGACATGTACCTTATGTCATTTTCAATAATAACAATCGATTTCTTGGGAAAAATACATACGTGAAATCACACGAATATGTGAAATTATTCATGTTTTCCTAAAGGCCGCATTACACTTTCAAGCTCTGCCAATAAAATTGTGTCCACACGGACCTTGTTAACCACTTTATTTAAAGATCAGGTTTTTTAAATACAGTCTTATGCCTGTGCAAATATGGGCTAATTATTAGATTTTTGATATATTTGTGACAGTAATAAAATTGATGATATACCTTATGAAGCAGTTAACGTCATACTGGCTGTGTCAGTTCTAGTAAGTTGATAAATCGACTGCCAAGTGAATACGAATTGCAACAGCTTAGTTTAGACAGCGAAGATGTGACTCTATGTCCACCAATCACTGTAAACTATATGTACGTTGTTTTGAAATTTGGAGACCCAGTCCAACCTTAATTTCTGAGACCCCTGTATAACGGTATACGCACATAGATGCCACACATATACTATAGCTGATAAATAACTCTATGGCTTCAAAAGAAACAATTTTGAACACGATGTAAAAAATATTCTATTGAATTTTTAAACTTAATTGGATAGGATTGGATTGATGGGTTAGGAGGTTATGTTCAAAATATTCAACAGTATTTTTTATTTTGTGATTGGAATATTTTAATCTATTTCTTTTAGCTGTACTGTATAAGACTGATGTGTCCCACAGCCCTCTGACCTCTGACCTCAGCTACCACAGCAGCATTGCTGTTGAAAATTGACCCTAGCCTTTTCGCTGCCCTAATAGCAGTTCTGAGAGCCCAGGGTAAAAATTTCAGAAATTGTGCACAGGGCCCCTTGAGTCCTATGCTCGGCCCTGCTAACACATATTATCAATGAGACATGTGTGTGGGAATATTGTTGATTAAGGGATATTTCCATTTAGCTATGCCCCGCCCATCTGTAGCTAAGTTCCAGCCACACCTCGCTCGTTTTGTGATCGATCGATATCTGAACTCCCTGACTATCAATTTCCAGAAAAATATACAGGTAAGCTATTGAATATTTTGGAACTAATTTGACTGGGCGATGCTGCTGCCTATGGGATCAACAATGACCAGCCAAATTAGTTTCAAAATATTCAACAGCATGTTTATTAAATAGTAGAGACATAGAATTCGTACAATATGTCGGACTATTACGCGTTAAAGATGGGCCAAATATAATAATTTATGACGTAATGATTATGACGTTGTCCTACACACCACTTCGCTGATTATGACGTCATATGACGTCGGATGATAAATGGATACTCTGGAAATGTGAATGGAACGTGTGTGCAATAGCACATTTAAAGTGTGCTAATCACGTCTCCATTGTTATATTGCACCCATAGATTATGCTTTACAGATTCCATATAATTCATATCCTGTCACCTTGCCATATCTGTATCACAATTATCTGTTTTGCAATATCGAGTAAATGTTGAACAGTGAACGCCGTCATTTGTTTCTCATATAGCGATAGTGTTGCGATGTAGTCTCAATGCATTAGATTCTTTAATATGCAATACTCATTTTGTTGATTATTTTGAAATTAATTTAACTGGAAGTCAAATTAGCTTCAAAGTATTCAACAGCTTGCCTCTATGGTTGCTTTTATACCGCATTGTCAAACTATAGATAGCACCTCCATGACTAAGGGTATATATCGAGGCAGACACCCTTGGTTTTTCTGATTGGTTGAAAAGTAAATCATGACAGCCATCATAGACTATAGAAATGTGCCAACATTTAGCTACTAAAGCCTGAATATCTTTCTACAGCAGTATGATAAAAAGCTCAAAATACCATGCATAGTTTACGAATTAAATTACCTCTTTTCCCATATCCGTATAATATGCCATAACAGTGCCGAACATAGGATTCGTGGGTCGCGTGCAATGTTTCTGAAGAACTGCCATTAGGATTGCGAGAAATATAGTGGCCAGTTTCAACCATAATGCTGCTGGGATCCCCTGCGGTTAGAGGGATAAGGGCTTTGACCAAATCCGCTTTATGCAGTACGGCCCAGAAATAACTTAGTTTTCAAACATAAAAAATATATTGTTGAATATTTTGAACATAATTCGATTGGAAGACGTTGTTGCCTAAGCCAATCCAATTTTGTTCAAATTATTAAACAAAGCATTTTTAACATCGTCCTCAAAATTGTTTACCTTTTGAAACGTGTAGACTTATTTATGAGCTGTACTATGGATGTGATATCCATGCTTGTAAATTGAAGTTATGACCAAAGTAAAAATAAAAATAACGCTTGCACCAGTGTTTTGGGGCCCTGGAAAATGTGATTCCTGTGCAAATGCATTAGTGGCACTGCCTTACGTTCGGTTCTGTGACTTAATTTATTCGAGCGAATACGACCGGGCAATAGAGGGGTTCAATTTCAGTCATGTTTGGATCGGCGGATCCCTGAACTCCATGACTATCAATTTCCAGAAAATTATACAGGTAAGCTGTTGACTACTTTGAAACTAATTTGGCGGGGTGCTGTTGGCTTGCCTATGGCAACAACAGTGCTAAGTAAAATTGGTCTCAAAATATTCAACAGAATGTTTATTATATAGTAAAGACATGCAGTTCGTACAACAACGTGTAGTCCGTCACCAATTGAGCGTTCCTGACCAACTTACCTACACCACTCATGACGTTACTGATTATGTTGCCATCCTAAACATCACATAATTGATTATGACATGATATGATGTATGGATAAACTGGAAAGGTATATTGCTGAATGATCGACCTTGCACACAATAAAAATTTAAATTTTTAGAATGTGAACGAGATATGCCCGACAATGAATCGCTGCAAATAACTAACGGTAACCCTATTTGCGATCACGTAAGCTACTGTTTTGATGTTAGCTACCAGTGCTTTCTTGTGTTTTATCAGCATCTATTTTCTCAGCATCGATCAAGTCTTCCTTCCATCGGCTGCTAACGTTGGCAATCTTGGCATTTGACTTCATCAATAATCTGATTAGTGCTAATATAATTTCAACTGTCATCGTCACGCCAGTAGCGGTAAATCTAATAACACGGTCAATTCTAGAATTATCTATTGATATAATATTCTGCTCACAGTCGTAAGACACTTAAAGATAGAACACAATTAGATTTCTACGTTAAAATCAATTCAAATCATGAGCAAACAATACCGTCTGGACCTGTTTTTACATTAATATGCAGCATCCCATTTAAAATACCACAAGCTTAATCTGAAGTGAACCCTTTCATGATGAAGCCTGTCAAAACCGGCCTTTCATTGGCCTTGAGGAATGTCAATTTGCAGGCCAGGGGAAGAAGATTTTTGAATATTTATCATTGGAAGGACTTGCTCGGTAACCGAGGCAGTCATTTCAGTGCTAAATTTTCAAAAATAGTCTACGCTTGGCCGGCAAATGAAATTTAAATCGTATTGAGCAAATTTATTCATTAAATTGTTAACGCCTAAGTAATTTATGTGAAAGGTTGTCTTTCCGTATTCTACCAAAAATCTAGAAATTTATATTGTGTGCCTCTTTCGTAATTCACAAGATCATATGGTCCAGAATTGTATTCAGGTTACATTATAACTCACAAACTGATTGGTCAAGAGGATCGTGATGTCAACTTATTTCCTTATGAAGACACACAATGGTGGCATGCTCTAATATTCACATTAGATGCATCATACTCCACTGGGCCATAGAGTATGCAATTAGCTAATGAAGGTTTTGCTCTCCAAATGTGATTAATCCTAACTCCAAAATCACCTACAACACAATTTCAGTATTGATCCACTATTGGACCTCAATTTGGTCAATGAATTGGGTTATCAGGTAGATGTACTGTTTAATTAGCTGTCACTCAAAGTTAGAGAATGCTGCGATTAGTATTGGCTCTCGGTCGCCCTCTGATCTATGTTTAGTATTATTCATTATTGGAATATCAGATTTTCTCTGACTCACTTTCCAAGCTAACAGCACAGCCCATTCATCAACTTTCTTTGCACTTTACCAGCTGAGAGATTTACAGATGAATGAGTGATATCAGGTTACGTAGTCCTGAGAAATGGTTAAATATTCGTTTTCTCTTTCTTTCTTTCTTTCTTTCTTTCTTTCCTTCCTTTCTCTCTCTCATTCTTCCTTTCATTCTTCCCACATATTGGCAGTAATGTGTTATCCTGCAACGATACCAGACGCCCTTCCTGAAGTAGATTGACCACACACATACATGTTCTGTGATTGTAACAGCGTGAATAAACATTGAAGACGGATTTCTATCTATGTACCAGAACATTAATGACACCCTAGTATATGCGGGCTCTGGATATTTTCCTTCATCATATTCCATTAACCATACGATTTTATGGTGCGAAGGAGTCATGATAAAACTAGAATTATCAACGGTCTAGGATTCAGATATAAAAAGAAAAATATTCTTTCTATGTGAAACGTTAAACGTGTCTGACGCACAATCTATGCTGTTTTATATTGTTTTATATTTTATAGAGTTGTCATTAAGATAATGGATGATCGTCCTATATGTCTAGCAGGAAATCGATGTCCATCCCCGGATTTACCCTGGATTATTCAGTGAGATTTAAACAAGCAAACGGTGTCTGTTGAGTGATGGAAACACGTGCTAAGAATATCGGTCAATAAAATGAAGTGCTCTTGGAAGACGGCTGTATTCATTTATTGAAAATTTCCAATTCTAAAGAATTAAGGGAACAGGTGTTCGTAATAAACACATTTGGGATAAGATGGTATTGCTTGATCCCATCCATATGAAGATAATACGTCCAATAAAGGTCGCATCAAACAGAAGGTACTGTAAACACGCTGCAGAAACACGGACACTACAGCAAACTGGTGGTTCATCAAATAGGAGAGCGAACCACATTGGCGGTACATCATCTGGAATGGGATGTACATAGATTTGGGAGGACATTATGGGTATGCTATATGGTAACCAAGATACACAGACACAATGCAGTATTCCAAGGTAACGATACCATATTATAACATGTGTATTCGCTGGACAACTGTAGAAGAGGTTCTCGAGACTTGCATCGCATAGTAATCAAGGCTGATTCGACATGAGCCACACCATTTGCAGTATCCATTCATCCGACTATCACCTTGATCAAGAAAGTGAGACGTGCAGTCACCACCCATCAACCCGCTCCCACCCGTAGCAAAAACTTGCTATTTGATTATACTTGATAATTGATTTTAAATTGGTCACGGTTTAATTGGGCTTGTTTCATATACAATAACACAAATGCATTGATTATTATCAGTTATGTGGATGTCCGCATGCAACTCTCAAACAATGGACCTTGTCTTAGAACTATCAACTCTTTAACCAGATCTGTTTTCTCAGGTGTCTGTCATTTCTGCAGGATATTTTTAGCAGTCATTAGGCTCATGTATTTGGTATTGCTGATTGAGTAGTCACCGTACTTATGTGTTTGATATTGCTGATAGATGTTCTAAGCCGTCGCTGTACTGGTGTGTCTGGCAATGTCACGGGATGGGTTGAGCAGTCACTCAGTGTACACGTGTGTGAGACATGGGAGGTTGATGGTTTGAGCAATCAATCTGTGTTCTCATGTGTGTGGCATAGCTTGTTGATGACAGGGCGGTATGTCAGTGCATTCATGTGGGTCACATTGCTGATTGATGGGTTGAAAATCAGTCAGTATATTCATGTGTGTCACATTGCTGATTGCTGGGTTGAAAATCTGTCAGTGTATTCATGTGTATCACATTGCTGAGTGATGGGTTGAGCAGTCAGTCAATGTATTCATATGGGTCACTTTGCTGATTGATGAGTTGAGCATTCTGTCTGCTCACGTGTCTGACATTGCTGGTTGACGGGTTGAACAGTCAGTGTTCTCAGGTGTGTGACATTGACGTTTGACGTGCTGATCAGTCAGTGTACTCAGGTGGGTGACAATGCTGGTTGATGATGGATCGAGCAGTGTGCTCGTGTGTGCTTGTGTGACATTGCTGGTTGATCGATTAAGCAACCAATTTGTGTTCGCATGTGTGTGGCATAGCTGGTTGATGGCTGGTCATTCATTCTGTGTAATCAGATGTGTGGCATTGCTGGTTGACGGGTTGATCAGTCAATGTACTCAGGTGTGTGACATTGCTGTTAGACTGGCTTATCAGTCAATGTACTCAGGCGTGTGACATTGCTGGTTGATGGGTTGATCCGTCAGTGTACGCAGGTGTGTGACATGGCTGGTTGATGGGTTGATCAGACAGTGTACTCAGCTGTGTGACATTGCTGGTTGATGGGTTGATCAGACAGTGTACTCAGCTGTGTGACATTGCTGGTTGATGGGTTGATCAGTCCGTGTCCTCAGCTGTGTGGCATTGCGGCTTGATGGGTTGAGCATTCGCTATATTGAATTCCACGTTACTAAATGTCCTGGTCATCGATCTTGAATGCATAATAAAGATGGCTATATTGTGTTCGGTCCACAATCTGACGCATGTCTCATGACCTCTTCTAGACGATGATTGATAGCTACCACCCTCGCTACTACCCAGATATTTCTTCCGCTACAATGAACGTTTCCAGTGTATCCATAACACACATATGACATCATAATAAACTACGTGGCGTATAAGATGACGTCATGATCAATGACTTCATGAGTCAAGTAGATAAGTTCGACACGAACGCATAATTGATGACGGACTAAAACGTTATTGTTAGAATTGCATATATTTACTATTTAATAAATATGCTGCTGAATATTTTGATACTAATTTGGATTGGTGCAGTTACTGCCATAGGCAGCAACAGCATCAAGTCAAATTAGTTTCAAGATGTTTAACCCCTTGCATGTATAGTTTTCTGTAAATTCATGGTTAGGGTGTTCAATGATCGGTGGATCCCAACACGGACGAAGCGGGGCTGGAGTTTAGCTAAAGGTTCGCAGCACATAGCTAAACCTTGATACATCCATTCTTTGCACATTTTTTATCATGTTTTGCCATCCTCAGCGACGCTGATCATTTCCGGCATGGACAGAATCGTACCGTACCTCTTTCTTTCTGTATATTTTTAAAAAAATCGTCCGTCTTTTGTCATGGTGCCAATGCTGTGCCATCTTATGGGCGGAAACCAAATACAGTTCTATAGTATGTTGCTTGATTCAGACTCCAATGAAACACGCGTGTTAGTTGTATTTTATAATTATTTTAAGAGCACTCGTGTGTGGGAGAGGCCGGCGACTGGGTATTATGCGTTAGCTCAGCAATCGTGCAACGAAAGCTGTTTACTGCTCGCGTGCTGGCATGAATTCCGGAGAACACGCATAGCTAATTATCTGTAATGGGCCTTATTAGTTTTATGTTCCCTTTCTTGGCTTTGGTTCGGAGTTATCTTGCTGGTCAGAAACCCACTACTGTAATAAGCAATACATGCTCCCGCTTGAATTAAGGTTTCATAAACCTGCAATGATTACTTTAGTGGAGCACAGAAATCACGCGGGAACTCGTTACAAACAACATGTTATGTGCAACCATGTAAAGTTGTGTTGGTAACACACTTGAGCGTGATCCACGAAAAGTTATATATGTAACTACGTGTATCACCTATACACAGCCAACACCGTACAACACCACGCACGCAGCATTTAGAAATGTAGACGCGTTAGTAAGATAAGTCATGGTCACGGCCGTCCTTCAAACAATAATACATCTTTGAGTGCATCTTTTAACGCTGTCAAAATTGGTGAATACATATGCTATGAGTAGACTCGTTCATATCGTGCACCTCCTGAACTGCATTACGACGATATCAGCAAGCAGTATAGTCGTGCATTGTCAAAATGTGTTGTCAAAATGCATGTTGAGCATTTGACAAGCGTTTGCAGCATTTGCATCTAACAAGTATTTTTCTACCATCATTCATTTGCACGTTTTCAGAATCACAAATGTATTATAATTTAGTTAGTCAGTTAGTGGTGCATGGCTGGACCAGACTGAAAGTAGTAGCACTAAAATATCTTACTACGTTTGGTCTGACAATTGTTGGATACATGTGGCACCTATGTAAATGATTTGCCAGTTGTTTTGTATTCTAGCCATGGTGGCCCATCCGATTGCTTTATGAGATATATGTAATGTCGCCGAATTTGCTATCATTTCCATTAGTCTGTATTACATATTGCATATATAGAATATGTTATTAATCGCTTTTGCATATATATATATATATATATATATATATATATATATATATATATATATATATATATATATATATATATATATATATATATATATATATATATATATATATATATATATATATATATATATATATATATATATAATCGTCATTTGTTGACATCGGGCTTAATTGTGTTCTCGACACCATTCTGTCAACTACTACGATTAGTTGGCGGATTTCCGTCAGCCGCATCTCTAATTGTAATGATACCAGGTAGTTGTGGAGCCATATCTAGAAAATCAGCTTAGAAGAAATGACAGGTGACTAATGATGTCTAATCTAGTCACGTCTTTCAATTATATAGTCACACATATCCACATAAGATCATCGCCATCACCTTAAACCAGTTTGATTTTCACATAGCAAGAATAGCTGTTTTACCCATCTGAGTGATAGAGAAAATCGGAATTCATGGATCCATTTCCTCACTCAATCACATGACGTCATAATCAACTACGCGACGTGTTTGCTGACGGTTAATAATGTCGCGATGAATGATTCGATTAAGCCCGTCTTTAACGCTTAATAGTCTGACACGTTGTACGAATTGTATGTTTTTGCTATTTAAGAAACATTCTGTTGAATACTTTGAGACTAATTTGACAGGGCTCCGTTGCCGCGATAGGCAGCAACAGCACCCAGAAATTAGTTTCGAAATATTCAACAGCTTACCTGTATAGGTTTCTGGAAATTGATAGTCAGGGAGTTGAGAAATCGATTGATCCCAACACGAGTGGGGTGTGTGTGGAGCTTAGCTACAGATGGGTGGGGCATAACTAAAACTGAAAGCGTCCATTGGTGAAAAGACATCAACAAACTTCAAACGGATTGTGTAAATACCAATGGTTTCATCTATTACAGAAGGTAATCTTGAATTCCATAAATTTACTAATGATATATAATATTTTGAACAACAATTATTTATCGGTATATTACTGTGTCATTATATTCCCAGTGGGGCGTCTACTTTGAGCTATTGTTTATTTTGTAGGTGCATAAATGTATTGGCAAATGTATGAAATAAATATTGCTAGCTTATCTCGACATTTCTACCGTACAATGCCAATTCAAAGATTACTATATTACATGCTGACAATAATAATCATCTGCTAAATTAAAATATTTATAAATATTATCACCATCTTGTTGGTAGTGGAGCCACTGTCGGTGAAGAGTTCACCATAATAATCATCAAGATATTAGGCTCTTATGGTATTGCCTTGAATAATAAAGACAGGGTTATCTTAATGTAGGCATCATGTTCAACATTGTGTACGCCGTGGCAATATGCCTGCAATGTTTCAGTGTAGCGATGCTGCATTATGTCTACTAGGCTAAGGATAATGCATCGATTCACAAAATCCAAAATCTACGCCAGACTTGCTTCACACAGGTCGTATTGCTTAATGGGCACGGGATAATATCTCTGGAATAAGATAGATGACACTGTTGTAAATCGCTATAATTCATAACACTATAATCATATCTACAATGCCACATGCATATTGACACAGAAAGCTGATGGACTCTGAGTGATCAATCATCCACAGAGAAATCAATGTTACTGAATGTTGGCTATTCCTGGCCAGTCGACATGTCTCAGTTTGATCAGTCCAATAAGAATCTGACGGCCGCAACACACTGTATGCTGCAGCAAACACATTAACTAAAATTATCTCAAATAAAATCTACATAATAGCTATGATGCAATCCATAAATAGCTAAACTGATATACATGCCCTATATGTAGTCGCTTAGCAACGCCTTGAAAATGCCTTGTGTGGAACAACTGAAACAATATTAGCAGAGATCACATGTGTGTGGTATGTAGTGAACGAGAAATTCGAACGATCTGACTGTTCAAATACGATCGTGATATTACGTGTACATTCGCGAGTTTTGGCGAACATATGACCGCTATTTCTTCTCAGCAGCCAATCACATTCCATACACAATGGCCAATAATCAACACTAACTAAAACTGAATATTAAATTATATATTTTGTAAAATTTCAATGTGACACATGCCAGCAGTTATGGGTGTACTTCTGGCATCAGAGACCATGGCAACACAGTAGAATCAAATCCAAATCTATTGACAAGCACTGTGTACACATCTTAACAGATCGACACCATTCGTTCAAATACCATTTCCCATGCCGCTCATGTCTGTGAATGTCACTTGCTGGAACCAAGTCTAGTTTTCTGCCGATATTTTCTGGGTTGTCCTTATGGTAAGAGTTATTACTCCGTGAGAGTCACTGTAATAACAATACGATGTGACAATTACTGTCCAGGTGTTTACACTATAGAACCTGATACTTGATCTTATTGTTTACTTCTAGCTGTTTTACTTCTCACTTTAACTCCCTACTTCCATATTACAGTACTTGCTATTCCTTCCCGCTTATGATATATGAGCTAATAATCAGCTACGTCACTTGTCAGCTGACGTCACACTCAGAAACATGTAATTTAATGTTGTATTGTTTGTCTGTCAGTTCCCAGTCGGAGTAATTTCAAAATATTCAACAGTTTTCATAAATTGCTGCCTCTGGACTTAAGCGAGATATAGGATACTCATCAGAGAAAGGGTTAATAACCTATAGGTAGACCCCTTTAGAAGAACACATGAGGATGGAGTATGGCTGTGGAAGTCCGATGGATTTACCAATCTCATTAATTTTAGGGAGATCATCACTACCACCATGGCTCATCATACATTATGGCTCATCATACACTATATTAGTATCAATAATAATAAAAATAATAATAATAATAAAACTAGATTACTGTCTTTAAGGTCGATGAACGCCCCTCCTCACCCCGCCTCCCCAACCCTCTCTCCATTACCTCTAGCAACAAAACTCTAAAACTGCAGATCTTCTAACACTAAATGTTAAAAAATTGTGGGTGCAAGTGGAAAAATATTATATATATATATCTTCTTATTTTATTATAATCAACTACTAGTAACTTAATTATATTTTTGTGTGCGTTACGTGTAGTGTTGTAATGTTGTTATTTGTAATATGTACAGTAATTTAATGTTGTAATGTCTCTTTGTCTAATATATGTTAGGGGTCCATCACCACATAGGCTGTGCCTTTGATGGACCACCTGTCCTTTGCAATATAAATGTGAAATGCTACTATAAAATAAAACATATTTGAATTGAATTGAATGGTGCACCTCTGAACACGAAAGGTCTGTCGTGAAGGTGTATGAATTGGCTACCTTTTCTGAAACTATCATGTAATAAATATTATGTTCAAATATTTTCAAACAATTTCGATTGGGGGCTGTTGCTGCGGCAGCTCCACGTCAAATTAGTTTTAAAATAGTCATCAACCAACATGTACAGTATTGATTCAATCCCATGCCTCTCACTTCCTCGTGGGACTTTCCTCTGCTCTATTTTCTTGTCGATGCTTCACACCAGCAAAGCACGCTTTATACTATGATACAGGACTAAACACATTTCTCTCTCTACCCCCCCCACACTCTCTCTCTCTCTCTCTCTCTCTCTCTCTCTCTCTCTCTCTCTCTCTCTCTCTCTCTCTCTATCTACATTTCACATCACCTTAGACAGAAGGTGGTGTTTGTGAGGGGGCTATTCAGTATACTATGTCATTGCACTGGTACGCACAAGGTCAGATGTTGGTTATTGAGTGGAAACAATATAACTTATTTGTATTAGGTTCTGTATTAGCGGTTCAATGTAGTGAGCTATCGAATCCCTCTTATTCATAAGTATTAGCTTTTACTCTCTGGAAGCGAAAGCATTTCCAGACACTTTGAAACGGAAGTCTCTTATTCTAAATATTTCTTTTGTTGTTTTCTAGTGGTCTGACATTCGACCTGGTTCTCCCTTCTAATAACATAATTATTACTTTAGTTATTTATAAATGATAAAAATTTGAAATATTGGGTACGACGAAGTAGCAGTAAGAGGAAGTCTGGTCTTGATTTCAAAATGTAGATTTCTTTTCTTAAAGTGATTGTCATAAGTGATATACATTTAATCATTTCTATATAATATAGCTACCAATTAGTTGAGGTGCAGATATTGTTTGTTTGATTCTCGCTTGGTGTGCTACGTGATTGTTCTGTCATCTGAATTATGCGGTTGGAGTGCAGGGTAACGAGAGTTAATGTTTGGTGATTGTTTATCATCGAGCACGTTACACAACACGTTCACTTAATTAACTAGAATAGCAAATGTATGTTCCGTCGATCAATACAGCAACTGTCTTGAAATAACACTTGATTGTAATGAACCAGATTCTTGGCATATATTTGCGTCAATCCACCGGCGCCAATTAATTGTCTATTTCACCAGATAACCTCGGATATATACGCTCTTGGACATCGATTTCCTGCTAGACATACCCGACGAGTTCCCATTATCTTAACAGAAACTCCTTAAAGTAAATAGAGCAAAGCACTTGACTCCATTTCTCGTATTTCACGTACATCCGGTTGGATAATATAAGTGTTTTACATTTGGAAATTTGACCTGAGATAATAAGCAGTTCCGTTAGGAATACTGATAATTATGCTATAAGCCTGTATTCTTGATGAAACTGGTTGCTATGAATGTGTCAATTCCATTGTGTACGTACAACCAATGACCTCTGTGAGTGAGGTGAATTTCAGTGTAGCTCAGATTTCACTGCCTAATTCTCCGCTGGATGTCACAGTGCGCCTATGTGATTGCTTAAAATAATTGCTTGGTGGTGGGGTGGGGGTGGGGGGTTGTGGGGGGGGGGTGTAACTGCTGCTGTATTCCTCAAATAATTGTTGGCAGAATTTCTGAGCAAGTATTGATCGGTGCCAACATTTTGACACCAGGACGAAGAACTAGTCTCATTGATATGCAAAATCCGAGTGGCAACTGTTCGTTTTACAGACGCATCATCAGTATATACGTTTTAACCCCCATTCTGTGTCTTTATGGCGAGCTTGTAATTTGTGTTTTGTCAGCAACTGTTTTCTCAAAAGCAACACGATTTTCAATACACCAATTACAGACCAAGATATGGAGATTTAACATTCAAACTACTGCATGAATTTTAAAGAAATGTATATATGACTACCGAACCGCTAGCTAATCCAGCAATCCGTTGGTCAGTCATCTAGCCAGTCACAGAGGTATCCGTCTATGACTCTTTCTGACAATCAATGCATCTCTGACTCTCTCTCACACACACACACACGCACGCACGCATGCACGCACGCACGCACACAATCAAGGTATCTATGACTCATGACTCACGACATGAGAGGTGTGTTGCTGTATCCATCGATCTCGTCATTCAATCAGCATTGATAGCGAATCTCATCTCGTGCACACCTTAACCAAAAAAATAATTTCTCAAGCTATTCAGATCAAACTATTTTAAGGTGATCTACCATGTACTTGAGTACCTTCCTTATCGGTTTCCGCGTCGTGTCCTTTATCCGCTTTCTTCTGAAGGATACCTGTGCTCCGTGTATCTTGGGAGAATGGGTCATGCTGTCCCCGCCTGTAACGCTCGATCAGCTCAGCTATGTCACATGCCTCTTTAGTATTGTATGCATATCGGTTCTGGTCTAACGCTGAAAATAATGTTTCACTATCTCAATGGTTTTCACATTAGCAATGGAGTCACTAAAACAATAGATTTAAATCTCTGAGGCTGACTCAAAGATACATCGGCAACATCTGTTTTTTCTTGTTGCCAAGGCGAATTTGACCAAGAAGACAGAATTTGTTTGATGATAGCGTTATAATCGTAGCAATTTCGTTGGCAGATTCGTAGTGTATTTTTGTTCTCATTCACAGCAACGAGGTTTGCTATCAATTAACCGTTTAATTAATACGTCAATTAATCAATCATCCAATCAATTAACTCAATGAATGTATCAAAGAATGAATCAATAAATGAATCAATGGATCAATACATGAATGAATGAATGAATGAATGAATGAATGAATGAATGAATGAATGAATGAATGAATGAATGAATGTATCAATGAATGAATCAATAAATGAATGAATGGATCAATACATGAATGAATGAATGAATGAAACACTCAATCAATCAATTAATCAACCATTCAATGGATGAACCATTCAATCAATTAATCAATCAATCAATCAATCAATCAATCAATAGATGAATGAATGAATGATTGCCTCATTGAATGAACGAATGAATGTATCAATGAATGAATCATTGAATGGATCAATGAATGAATGAATCAATGAATGAATCATTGAATGAATCAGGGAATGGATCAGTGAATGAATCAATGAATGAAAAATTAAATGAATCAATGAATAAATCAATGAATGAATCAATGAATGAATCAATGAATGAATCAATGAATGACTCAGTGAATGAATGAATGAATCAATCAACCAACCAACCAGCCAAACAAGCAAACAAGCAATCATTCAATCAACCACTCAATCGAATCAATGAATCCATCAACCAACCAACTAACCAACCAACCATCCAATCAACCCACCGACCAGCCAGCCAACCAACTACCCAAGCAAACAAGCAACCAACCAACCAACCAGCCAATAAATCAATCAATCAATCAACCAACAAACCAACCAACCATTCAATCAATCAACCAATCAGTCAGTCAGTCAGCCAGCCAGCCAGTCAATCAACCAACCAACCAACCAATCAAATCAAATCAACTCAAATCAAATCAATTAAATCAATATAATTAATCAATCAATCAAACACGATCAACCGGTTAGTCATGTGTTTGGTCGGTCGGCTAGTGGGCAGTTCACTGTTTGGTCGGTCAGTCAGTAAGTCTGTCGGTCTGTCGGTCTGTCGGTCGGTTGATCGATCAGTTGGTCCTGCGGTTGATCAGTCAGTCAGGCAGTCGGTCGGTCTATCGATCAGTCAATCAGTTGTTTAGCCGTTGGAATGTTGGTCCAGTGACCAAATGATCAAAGTCTCATGTCATTGACAGCTTGGACTTCATGATTGGACTGACTGTTAACCGTCTCATATATCTGGTATTCCTGGCTGATGTGCTGGCCAGGACTGTCTGCCCATAGTCTCATATATCGAGAATTCCCGGCTGATGTGCTGACCAGGACTGTCTGTCCATCGTCGTACGTACGTGCGTGCGTGCGCGTGTGTATGTTTTTATTTTATTGACGCACTGGCAACGCGCGGCTTCAATTTCTATGTGCTAACTTAGCCAACAGGCATGCACCCACTAGTGTATTTTTTGTTGATCACCATCTCCCGGTCGGGGGATCGAACCGCCATTCTGCAACTCCGCATAGCATCAGCAACCATACATCTTTCCACCGGACCACCGCGCCAAGACTAAAACTCAATGTTTGGCCGACCAGCTTTCACATGTCTGATATACTGACACACTGACGATTCATATTGCTAAGTGGGTTAATGATTAGCCAGTAGCCTAGCATCTGAAAAGAAAGAACAGTAAAATTTAACACGAGGCCCAAGGGCCTTATCCCATATCTGGCCTTACAAGATTTGGGAAATAACTAATTAAGATCAATTTATGTCAGTCCAAGATGACTACGATGACTAACTGGCTGCCATGGGATCGTTCCACCTGAATTTTGTAGACACCAACGCAATTGGCAAAGAAGGAATAACATATTAAAGGATTTCCTGAAATTTTCACACAAACAAAGGTACCCAAAATAAGAATTACTAAATCAAAATTCTGAATGGATGTTCATAAGGCCGTGATGATGAGAAAAAAACAATGAAGACGTTCAACACTTCAATGTAGTGATGCTTTGCTAGAAGATCTGAGGCAGAGAGCCAAGGAGAAAAGGGAACGCATTGAAAATATGATGAGTCAAATAGATGACAAAGTTTGGATGATGTTGACACCCGGGTTAGGGAGTTTTGCCCTCGGGCTCGTATCCATATGGAAAACGAAACATGGTTGTTATATAAATATGAGAATCATGGACATGGATGATGTAGATTATTCAGGACATGTGCACATAGGATTGCAATCCAACAACTTGTCCCGCGTCCAGCCCCACCCCACCCGCACCCAACCACAGGACACCCTTACCCACAATACACTGGCGATCGCAGAACGCTATATGTAAAATTCTCTCTAGAAAGAACGCGTGATAAACGTGTGTATGGGTATGACACATTGTATTTGTACAGAAGCATCGTACACCACACGTTCAACGCGCGATCAACGCATCAAAAAACGTGGGTATGGAACGCACATTTGACACACATTTGACAATTACACTGGGCGGAGAGGGGGTTGGGTGAGGGTAGCATGGCACATACTTAGGTAAGATCTTTCGTCATACTTTATATTCTTGTCCATTTTGGGCATCTCGCCTAAATTCTTTTACTGTTTTCATGCTGACATTTTGCACATATCATTTTGTTATTATGCTCCAAAGCAATGGAAACGTGTTCATAATTGTTCTGATGCCATGCGTATGGCATCATCTAATTTATCGTGGGTTAATCAACTGATTATTCCCGACCAGACCTAACTGTCTGCTACCGGAAGTAGTCGGACAGACGCCCACTCATCAGGATGTTCTGTAAGCTGAGGGTCATACACCAACCGACCATGTTGTTGGCAGTAAGACCTGTCTCTAGCGACCAAATTACGAACCACGCGCCTCCTAACCAGAAAAGTGTGAACCGCGTTCAGTTATCTTAACAACACCTCGCTCGTGTTGGGATCGATCGATCTCTGAACTCACTGACTATCGATTTCAAGAAAACTATACAGGTAAGCTGTTTGAACATTTTGAAACTAATTTGACTATGTCAAATTAGTTTCAAAATATTTAACAGCATGTTTATTAAATAGCAAACCATTACAAAGACATAACAACGTGTCGGGCTGTTTGAGATTTAATGACGGTCTGTATGTAGCCCTTTGTGACTTAATGATTGTGACGTCAGTATACACACGCTGAGCTGATTATTACGTCATACGAGGTCAGATGATGGATGGATACTCTGGCAAGGTTAATGACGTGCTGGGAAGACTAGACTAGTATACCCAGAATTAAAGTTTATGATGACGACGATCGTCTCTTCCAGTTACCGAGCGAACACACAATGTCTTGTGTTCGCTTGACTGAATCTTAAAAGATGCAGTCCATCTGAATAACAAACATGTCCTAAAACAAGAATATTATTGTAGAGAACACAGATATACAAGAAATGCTGATTGAAGGCCTGATGGCTGCGGTAGGATGTTTCTACTACTCCAGCAGCAGAATACTCTAATCACACAGATATACACATTTATGTAAAAGGTGTCTTCGTTCTGAGAACAATTGAAAAGAACAACTTTTTCGGGGCGATTATTATTATTATTATTATTATTATTATTATTATTATTATTATTATTATCATTATTATTATTATTGAAGAACATCTGCGTGGATAGTGTAATGCCAGGCATATGGATGTTTATATCTGCCCCAGAAGCAATTTTCTACAAGAAGGTTTGCTTCAGACAAATTCAAGGAACAATCATATGCACCAACTCTTAGTCTTACTTCCCATAGAAACACGCATTGTAATCGTATTTCAGAACCATTTTGTACACGAAGTCGTTTCTTGCATTCTGGGTGGTTGGAGAAGGAGTATTATTTGTCGGCTATGCAATCATACAATAAAAGCTTTTTGCTGCTCGCGTGCTGACTTGAATTTCGAATTCAGAATAACATGTATTGTTAATTATCCGTAACGGACGTCATTACTGTTATGTTACCTTCGTCCACTCCTGCTCATCCGTGCTGTCACGCGGTCTTGGGACAGCAACATAATTCCCAATGTCTGTTCTGCTGCATTATCATGCCATATGAATGGTCTTGTTACAAGGTCATGGACCATGGTGTTCGGTGTAGGTGTTGCGCACGTTTTACACATGCTCTAGTTACCAGGTTATGGAACATGGTGCACGTGTTACTCATGGCTTACACATGCTCTAGTTACCAGGTTATGGAACATGGTGCACGTGTTACTCATGGCTTACGCATGCTCTAGTTACCAGGTTATGAAACATGGTGCACGTGTTACGCATGACTTACGCATGCTCTAGTTACCAGGTTATGAAACATGGTGCACGTGTTACGCATGACTTACGCATGCTCTAGTTACCAGGTTATGAAACATGGTGCACGTGTTACTCATGGCTTACACATGCTCTAGTTACCAGGTTATGAAACATGGTACACGTGTTACGCATGTCTTACACATGCTCTAGTTACCAGGTTATGAAACATGGTGCCCGTGTTACGCATGTCTTACACATACTCTAGTTACCAGGTTATGAAATATGGTGCACGTGTTACCCATGGCTTACACATGCTCTAGTTACCAGGTTATGAAACATGGTGCACGTGGTATGCATGGCTTACGCGTGCTCTAGTTACCAGGTTATGAAACATGGTGCACGTGTTACGCATGGCTTACGCATGCTCTAGTTACCAGGTTATGAAACATGGTACACGTGTTACGCATGTCTTACACATGCTCTAGTTACCAGGTTATGAAACATGGATCACGTGTTACGCATGGCTTACGCGTTCTCTAGTTACCAGGTTATGAAGCATGGTGCACGTGTTACTCATGGCTTACGTGTGCTCTAGTTACCAGGTTATGAAACATGGTGCACGTGTTACGCATGGCTTACACATGCTCTAGTTACCAGGTTATGAAACATGGTGCACGTGTTACTCATGGCTTACACATGCTCTAGTTACCAGGTTATGAAACATGGTGCACGTGTTATGCATGGCTTACGCGTGCTCTAGTTACCAGGTTATGAAACATGGTGCACGTGTTGCGCATGGCTTACGCATGCTCTAGTTACCAGGTTATGAAACATGGTGCACGTGTTACGCATGGCTTACACATGCTCTAGTTACCAGGTTATGAAACATGGTGCACGTGTTACGCATGGCTTACGCGTGCTCTAGTTACCAGGTTGTGAAAAATGGTGCACGTGTTACGCATGGCTTATGCGTGCTCTAGTTACCAGGTTATGAAACATGGTGCATGTGTTACGCAAGTCTTACACATGCTCTAGTTACCCAGGACAGCACCCAATGAAATTAGTTTCAAAATAGTATACAGCTTACCAGTAATGTTGCCTTGAAATTGGCATTCTGGTAATTCAAGGTACATAAATGGACCGCAACACGCGAACAATGTGGACGGAGCTTAGCTAGGCTGGTAATAGCGGGAATTGAATTCACCTATTACATGGTCATGGTGACCGGGCTAGTTGCTTTTAGGATGATAGTCGCACATCCGTCCTTAGGGTAACGGAACATGTTCACCTCCCGGCTCCCGCCCTTCACTGCACTGGTCGTCTACATCATCTAGCATTCTCTTGTCGCTACGGTGTGTCATATCGCTTCCACGACTTTGTGCGCAGATCCAACCTTTACTATCAATGAGGGAGCTGCACCACAGTTTCTAGAAGACACATAATCCATTTGATGTCTTTGACGACGCTGACGGCAGCAAATGTGTACATCTACTATGTCCTCAAACACCATCACGGCTGATGAGTGTGTTAAAATAGAATGAAAACAGGCACAGTTATTGTGTAATGATTGGTGATGGAAATTAATCAATGAGGTTCATCGATGATCACCAGATGAGCGAGTTAGATAATGTTAGTTGAATGAGTGAATCTGGAATGGTTTAACTGAACCATCCTAGCATTGTTTACCAATCTGGGCCAGAAACAGGCAGTGACTCCATCTGGCAAAGGATAACGCGTATTTTTTCAACCACAGATGAGCAATAAGCCAAGCAACCTTGGTTACATGCCCAATCACTTTCTTGCGTTGTCCTTGCCCGGACATTCCTGTCTTTTAAGACAGCCCTATTACGACTAATGTGAAGGCGCATTCATGAGATAATTTGGTTTCTCCGTCATCCCCTTGGGCTCCGCACCACCAGCCATCCAACTGGTCCAATGATTGTGATATAGTTCTTTAGAATGCACTATGCACTACCCGAACTCGTTGGCGTGGCTGGCGCGTGCTCTCCACTAGAGCCGCTATGCCACCGGACCCGCACATTGCCAATGCTTAATCTATGATGTAGCCATGCTCTAACTGTATGGGAATCCAAAATGTCAGTTTGCGACCGCCAGATATCAGGTTGGGACGCCTAGATTCCTAGCTGTATTGTCCCTAGGACCTCCAAAATGTAGATGCCATGAGAAACACTGGACATACATTCAGATTCATGATCTGACTTGATACTGAGATGTCCATTTTATCAGTGCTAAATGTGTTCTAGCGACACACGAAATATCGGCCCACGTGAACATACACACATGAGCTTAGCCATATGCATGTGGGAAGGGGCGAAATGAAAATCTATTTTCCGTACAACTAAACAGTTATGCTCATCTCTACATGAATGCGTGTGAGATAAAGTGTTACACGTGTGGAATCTCTACATGAATGTGTGTGAGATAAAGTGTTACACGTGTGGAATCTCTACATGAATGCGTGTGAGATAAAGTGTTACACGTGTGGAACCTCTACATGAATGCGTGTGAGATAAAGTGTTACACGTGTGGAATCTCTATATGAATGCGTGTGAGATAAAGGCATACACGTGTGGAATCTCTACATCAATGCGTGTGAGATAAAGTGTTACACGTGTGGAGTCTCTACATGAATGCGTGTGAGATAAAGTGTTACACGCGTGGAATTTCTACATGAATGTGTGTGAGATAAAGGCATACACGTGTGGAATCTCTACATGAATGCGTGTGAGATAAAGTGTTACACGTGTGGAATCTCTACATAAATGCGTGTGAGATAAAGGCATACACGTGTGGAATCTCTACATGAATGCGTGTGAGATAAAGTGTTACACGTGTGGAATCTCTACATGAATGCGTGTGAGATCAAGTGTTACACGTGTGGAATCTCTACATGAATGCGTGTGAGATAAAGTGTTACACGTGTGGAATCTCTACATGAATGCGTGTGAGATAAAGTGTTGCACGTGTGGAATCTCTACATGAATGCGTGTGAGATAAAGTGTTACACGTGTGGAATCTCTACATGAACGTGTGTGAGATAAAGTGTTGCACGTGTGGAATCTCTACATGAATGTGTATGAGATAAAGTGTTACACGTGTGGAATCTCTACATCAAAGCGTGTGAGATAAAGTGATGCACCTGTATATCAGTATACATATATTGGTATCAGTATACTCAGCGCAAATATAATTGCTAGACGATCTTTAAACAGGGAAAAGTGCAGCAAAATTATGAAAACGTTAACTTCCAATGATATTAAATCAATCTTTCCTGATCAATTTAGAACATAGAATTTCATTTATAAGTTCTCCAATGCAGCAGCTGATTAGATTGAAAAATTATTCCTGTTTTCTTTAAATTTCAGCAATTTAAGATTCATTCACCAAATTGGCTGACTTTGTGGTCTGCTTCCAACTGCCTGAATATCCGGCCCGCGCATTGCCTGTTGATTATAGCTGTATGGGTGTGTCATATGTGTTTATGATACATTGCGATATGGAGTTGTGCTATTATGGCGTATCTAAATACGGAACTATTGAGAAAATCACTGTCAAAATGGCATTACGAAAGTAAAGCATCATTCTCCGCATGGAATTAAAGCAAGATAGAGCTGTATAGTGCCCTGCCGATGTATTTAGATCACTCTGTGGATGCCGTAGTCGCCTGCCCATGTACGCACGACATCAATTAGATATTGTCGCGGTCATGTTCCTAATAAGGGGAAGACCATTGACCGACCCTGGAATGTCATCCAACTGTCAGAGACGATATTCAATTCTAATCATCCATGGACCATCATCTGATTAACAGAAAATATATACCATTGATTAGAAGACTTTGCAAACAGATTTGGGTCTGCATCAACATATATCAAGGCGAGCCATGTGATATAAATGGAGCTGGGTATATTATCTCATATTTCCTGCACATGATTCTAAGATTGGCCATTTTGGCGGTAAATGGCGGCACGTATTGGAAAGAAATTATTACTGAATCATGCATACGTTATATCTAAGCAACCGAATAGCAGCATTATGCCACCTGACTCCACTGCTGAATAATAAACGCAATGGCGGGATGCGAGGTGTCACTCAATTATCTGCCGTCATAAGCAATTGCCGCACAAGTTGGCTGGTGTCACAAATATAATGACGTATAGCTCCGCTATGAACATCGAAAAATTCTACGAATTATATGTCTTTGATGAATTTCCAATTTAATAAACATGCTGTTGAATATTTTGAAACTAATTTGACCGGTGGGTGGCTGTTGGTGTCATATGCAGCAACAGCACCCAACCAAATCAGGTTCAAAATATTGAATAGCGTGTGTATTAAGCTAGATACGAGTGGGGCATCGACAGACACGGGATCCCTCTATTAAACATACGTATCTGGACATTAACGATTCTCCACCCACAGATCCCACCCACGCACACCACCCTCACCCACACCTACACCACATTGAGGTCCTGTTCATCACCTGGCTATTCCACACACACAGCGGTCCTGTTCATTACCTGGCTATCTCACCTACACGGATGTCCTGTTCATTACTTGCCTGCTCCACTCACACCGAGGAGCTGTTTATTACATGACTCCCGGTATTTCTATCCATTGGTATGAGAAGAGTCAATGGCATGCTTGATTTCGCACAGTTATTACGTCGTGATGGAAACACAATAATTAATATGTAATACCGTCACTGATACAAATTGTAAAATAATTTACAAACATATAAAGCTGTGTACTATTTTACATTCCGAGCGATACATTAACCTCATACATGGGTGCGTGTTGGCTCGGCTATATGTAGCTTATTGATTACTCATGCCCAGCATCAAATAGATGGTATGGAGTATTAGGTATCGCAACTAATATCGTATGGGCATGCTGGTCGTTTGTCTAACGATATGACTGACACCATAGGATGTACGATGTAGCAACGACTTTCAAGCAGGTTGTTTAACAAATACTCAATTGAATTTCTTAATATGGACACATATATGCGATGGATGGCTCCGATATGTCACTCCTGTTTTAACTCCTTTATGGAAATCGAAAAGTGCACGACAGATTTTCCACTCACACCAGTGTTGCGGATCACAATCGAAGGTGTGTTTGAATGTAGGCGAAAAATCCCAACCAGGTATTTCTTCACATAATATAGTTCTTCATGTATACATGGATATCCAATCCCAAAACTGATTGGCCTTTGCTGATCTAATTAATTAACTGATTTGCATATAACATATATAAAATCGCAAATGCAGCTAGAATATATAATGCGAGAGGTCATTTACGAAACGATATTGTTATATGCTATCTGATGTTGATTTCATCTTCACCTCCCCATAATTATATTTTCAGTTTAATTTTCATTATGGAGCTTAAGTCAGTTGCCGGTTACCATAGTTACAACATTCCATGCACTAACCTAAATCTATCCTTCACTTACGTTTGGCGGACGATGCTCATCATTCGCCTTTTACTCTGTTAAAGTTAATATATGTCAGTCACAGTTAGGTACAGTCGTTAGGTTTTAATCAACGACCAGAATCTCTTGCCGTCTGGCTACATAATGTATTCAACTTAATCGCATAAACATATAGGAATTTATGGAGGAGAATGAAGCAACATCTTGAGAGGCCATTTTAATGAATTTAAAAAAATTATAGATTTCCACATATATGCCACTCCATCAGCCCATCCCATAACGAATGGCCGATTTTGGCGATATTGGCGCAGTTTAGTGTTAAGCTAAGAGACTAAGGATCGTGAGACCTTTTCTGCTGGGATTATGTTCAAACAGATTCAAACATAATTCTTATTGGAATGGGCCTTTAATTGATGGTCCAGTCAAGTAACTGGTGTCATACTGAACTACGTCACTAGCTGGCTGACTTCACACGCATTATGATGACACCTCCGCCAATAGCGTACACATGGTTTGATGGATATACAAATAAACAGAGATTCTATTGAATATATCGAAACAATTTGACTTAAAGCAGTTGCTGCCACATTAGTTTCAAAACATTCGACAGTACCTGCATAGTTCAGTGAATCACAATTGATTCCAACATGCATGAGAAGTGGGTAGTGCTTAGCTAAGTAGTGGCTGGCCGTATTTAGAAATGTATCTCTCTGTAAGGCATAGCCTATGAATATATTATATTACTATGCAGCTAAGATGTCATAAGCAATCTTTGTGGCAGATTTTACCCGTAGTGCATATATTTACGACGTTTCAATGTTTTTCCAGCATTAGAAATGTCAAATATTTTGAGAATCATTTGACTGCAAGTTGTTGCTGCCTTAGGAAGCAACAGCTTTAAGTCAAATGGGATTATGTTCGAATTTTCTTATTTACAAGGTAATAATTCAAAGAATTAATGGTGCGGGTGGATGTTGAGCTACCCTTTTAGGAACCCAGCCTACATGTACTTGAACTAAAACACAAACGGTTATTTTCATTCATTATCATAAGTATAATCGTGCACTTGTTGAGGCATTTATTGATACTCTTAGCTGACCAATAACACCAATCATCCAGTGGTGTGTCTAACTGAGAAGAAGCCGTAATCATCCATTCCACAAGTAAAAGGTCATGCCTTACTTAAACAGGATACATTGTTAGGTTTGAATATGACAAGCAATATAATAAGATACATCACTGGCCATGCCAAGAAATTAGTGTCGGGCTATATAAAGTCCACATGATCACTTAGCAACGCACATGCATATGCTCGATCACTTGTGGAACGGGATTATGCAGATATATGACAGTTTTATTTGTCATCTATTCCGATTGATGTGTCACCTGTGTTACGTACTTTCGGTTTGATATGATATGCCACCACATACATCATTTATCATAGATATGATATGCCACCGCATATATCATATATCATAGATATGCAAATCTATGATATGCCACCGCATATATCATATATCATAGATATGATATGCCACCGCATATATCATATATCATAGATATGCATATCTATGATATGCCACCGCATATATCATATATCATAGCTATGCATATCTATGATATGCCACCGCATATATCATATAGCATAGATATGCAGATCTATGATATGCCACCGATGTGATCTGTCGACTATTTGATGGCTCACTTATTTTAAAGTACGTGCAGTAAGTGGTGCACCCATACAGTGTATCCCACATGATAAGCCAACAATTCGCCTTCACACAATTTCGCGTGCTACTTGTTTTGCTATGCCAGTATTTTTACCTGTCATCTGGTTTACGTGCCGTATATCATGTGCTTAACGTCAAACAATATGAGTGATAGCATTAGTGCTAAATCTGCATAGTAGTCAACTTACACATTATACATCGATCACCTGCTCACGTATTTCTCTAGAACAGGAAATGGATGTTCTACGGATCAATACAACAACTCTCTTGAAACAGCACTTCAGTCTATCCATCAGGATTCATGGCATGTGCTTCCATTACTCAAAATACACAATCTGCTTGTCTTTGTCAGTCTCATGGATAATCCGCCATAAATGCGACCTTGACTAAGATTTCTTTCCACGCTTATATGACGATTTTTCCATTATCCTAATGGAAACTCCTTAAAATAAAAACAACAAAGCACTCAAAAGCTTTTCCCGTGTTTCAATTATAAATAGTTGAATAATATGTGTGTTTTATGTCTGGGTATTACAACTAAGATGGTCAAATTAATCACAAATATAGACACATGTATTTTAGTGGAATGGGTCTTTAAACATGTGATGGTCCAGTCCAATTGGCGTCATAATCAAATACGTCACAAGCTGGCTGACGTCACAATCATTAAGATGAAACCTCCGTCAATAGGGTAAACATGGTTTGATGGATATAAAAATAAACAGACATTCTATTGAATATATCGAAACCAATTTGACTGAGAGCTGTTGCTGCCAAATTAGTTTCAAAACATTCGACAGTGCCTGCATAGTTCAGTGAATCACAATTGATTCCAACATGCATGAGAAGTGGGCAGTTCGTAGATATGGATTGGCTGGGCATATTTAGAAATGAATCTCTCCGTGAGGCATAGCCTATGAAGATATTAACCTCGATGTTTTCATGTGCAGCTAAGATGTCATAGGTAGTCTTTGTAGCAGATGTCACAGGCCACTGCACAGTTGCTTACACTCTTTTTCTAAGCATTCCTGATAGGGGTTCCTAACATACTTGATCATTAACATCTTCTCTCAGATTAGTTCAGCCAATACTAATTCATATAGCCATGTTGTCATATTCAACAATTTTCCTACATAGTTACTTTGAAATTGGGATTCTGGTAATTCCTCGCTCAAAGTATATGCATTGATTCCAACGCATGTGCAAACTGGGAGGAGCATAGCTAGAAATGTGCGGAGCATAGCTAGAAATGGACGGAACATAGGTAGAAATGGGCGGAGTATAGCTAAAGATAGATTCCTCAGTTCCGTATTGCAATAGAAGGATTCATTTGTAGCTATGACTGCCAGTTTTAGCTAAGCTCCACCCACTTCTATTTAGGGTTGTTCGATTATGGAAATAATTAATCGATTATAATGTTTTGGAAATAATCGTTTTAATCAGATAATCGCTTATTTAATCTTAGAACTAAAGAATAGCAATTGCGCAGTGAGCGAGAGAGAGAGAGAGAGAGAGAGAGAGAGAGAGAGAGAGAGAGAGAAAGAGAGGGAGAGAGAGGGAGGGAGAGAGAGAGAGAGAGAGAGAGAGAGGTTGGGTGGGGGAAGCGAGAGGGAGTGGGTAAGAGAGAATAGCGTGCTTAAGTTTAATAATAATAATAATAATAATAATAATAATAATAATAATAATAATAATAATAATAATAATAATAATAATAATAATAATAATAGTAACTGAATAATAAATAAATAATACACAATTTTGTAAATTGGCTCCTAGTTAGGTTTATATGACCCCGACTAAGTAGGCCTATGATATGACCGCAAGGCGCTCAATAGAACAAGCTATATCAACCAGTCCTCTCATTGGTTAAACATGAGGAACAACCCCGCCCAGTATAATGAAGTTAATTGAGAATCTATTGTCAACTCGTTTCCATTGAATAATGGTTTTAACAAATGGGCACGTATGTCCAGATTTTCAAGCCAGTAAAAATGTGCCAATTTAATTTTAAGATTAGATTAACTTTTAATAATAGAGGTCACCCGTAACGCCTTTCTACGATGTTTCCCTATTTTCCAGGGTTGGAAAGGCTTAATATTTTGAAAGTCATTTGATTGCCGGTTGATGCTGCCTTAGACAGCAACAGCTTTAAGTCAAATTAGTCCCAAAACAATCAGCAGAATTTAAGAAAATGTGTATCGAAATTCAATTTTGTAAAATCTTTCGAGAAATATCCATATATATTTTTATTTTTATTATGATATAAATTTCACCTGTAGTGCCCATATTTACGACGTGTCCCTATTTTTCCAGCATTAGAAAAGTCAAATATTTTGAGAATCATTTGTCTGTAAGTTGTTACTGCCTTAGGAAACAACAGCTTTAAGTCAAATGAGTTCCAAAATAATCGACATAATTTGTGAAAATTTGCCTCCAAAGTGCGGGTCTGAAAGCCAGGAATAGATGTTTATACAACTACCTTGCTAGAACAATCAAACCACCGTTGCATTAGCTTTTTTACGAAACTAAACACAAAATTATGTCTGAATAAAATAAATAACCGATTTCTGCTCGATTAAATCGATTTTTTTCGATTTTTCAATTACTTTATTTTACACTCGATTATATAATCACCAGGGAAAATAATCGACTATCGATGAAATATCGATTAACCGAACAAGGCCTAATTCTGTCTCTCTCTCTCTCTCTCTCTCTCTCTCTCTCTCTCTCTCTCTCTCTCTCTATCTCTCACTCTCTCACTCTCTCTCTCTCTCTCTTTCTCTCTCTCTCTATCTCTCTCTCTCTCTCTCTCTCTCTCTCTCTCTCTCTCTCTCACTCTCTATCTTTCTCTCTCTCTCTCTCTCTCTCTCTCTCTCTCTCTCTCTCTCTCTCTCTCTCTCTCTCTATCTTTCTCTCTCTCTCTCTCTCTCTCTCTCTCTCTCTATATATATATATATATATATATATATATATATATATATATATATATATATATATATATATATATATATATATATATATATATATATAAAATAAATTATCATTAAAGTTCTCATCTATTCATAAAATATACATATCCCAGCTAAATGTAGGACTATTTGTTATTATGTGGACACTTTAACTGACTAGAACTGTAGCCGCCATTTTAGATAGATATTTGCGGGCGCCATTATTTTAGACTCTATTGTCGTCAGTGCACAATTGTTGGTATAAACACATTCTCGTAACGCTAATACTAGTCATTCGTCTGCTGCCTCCACGCTGAGTGCATAAAAGTGCATAGCATAATACACCAGTTGTGTATATCTCCTATGGTACAAGTCACAACAAACTTATTTATAACAAGTTTACTGAAAACTGTTGCTGCCTAAAGCAGCAACAGCTTTCCGTCAGATCGCTCTCAATATAATCAGCTGCACTTAAGGTATTGCACTTAAGATGATCAAACTGATCATAAATGCAGCCTTTAAACATTTGAGGATCCACTTACTTATATGGCGTTATAATCTATTAAGTCACTAGCTGGCTGACGTCATAATCATTATGATGAAACCTCCGTCACCAGTGTACAAATGGTTTGATGGATTTACAAATTAACAGCCATTCTGTTGAAAGTATCGAAACTAATCTGATTGGGAGACAGTCAAATTAGTTTCAACATATTCAATACAACGACTTTCAAGCAGGCAGCTTAACAAATACTCAATGTTATTCTTAATATGGACAAACATAGGCAATGGATGGATCCTATCTGTCATTCAGGTATCTTCGGTCATAATCAAATATGGCACATGCTAGCTGACATCACAACCAAAATAAAGTAGTTCCATTACAGAAAGCAGTCCCACAAACGTGTAAGGACGTATGGCTTTGATGACTTTACAATTTAACAAACATGCTGTTTAATATTTCCGAAAAAGTTGGTCGCGATCCCAGGATGATTCATAATAAGGAAAAATTAGTTACCTCTCCGGGATGTGGAAATTGGTTCACGAAAGCCATACTCAAACAATTTCTACATCCCGGAGAGGTAACTAATTTTTCCTTATTATACTGTTTAATATTTTGAAATTCATGTTTTCTAGGAGCTGATGTGCATAGGCTGCAGCAGCTCCCAGTCAAATTAGTTTCAAAATAAAATACCCAACAGCTTACCTATAGACTTGCCTTGAAATATGGGCAAGGCATATGCACATTCTTTAACTCTTGGGTAATGGAATTGCATAACCATGTGTTGTATTTATGTGTTACCTATTCAGGATGCCCTTTGATTGACGTGTCGCTTGTTTTAGGTAGATCTTGATGAACACGCCATCGATTTTGGCAGATTGTGGACCATCACACACTTGATAACCCACTCATTTGAAGGAACATTGTCCCAACAATACATTGTGTCCTCATAGTTATGTCCAACGACTTGCTGGCATGCAATTGCATGTGTCACTTGTTTTCCTTTAATGCTATAGCATTAGTTTGAACCGCCATTGATGTGCCATGTGTCATGTGTCATGTGTCATGTGCCATGTGTCATGTGCTTAAAGTCAAATAATATGAGTGATAGAATTAGTGCTAAATCTGTTTGGTAGTCAACATACACATTATACATCGATCAGCAGCTCACATATTTCTCTAGAACACGAAAGGGATGTTCCGCGGAACAATAAAACAACTCTCTTGAAACAGCACTTCAGTCCATTAGTCAGGATTCATGGTATGTGCCTCTATTACTAAAAATACACAATTTGCTTGTATTTGACAGTCTCACAGATAATCTGCCTTAAACGTGACCTTGACTAAGATTTCCTGATATGCTTACATAACGAGTTTTCCATTATCCTGATGGAAACTCCTTATGATAAAACAACAAATACTCAATTCCTTTCTCCATGCTCCAATTAGACGTAGTTCGATAAAATGTGTGTTTCATGTGTGGTTATTACAACTAAGATGACCAAACTGATCATCAACTTGCATTCTTAGTGGAGCATGCGTTTAACTATTAGTGGACTCCCTTAAGTATATGACGTCGTAATCAATTACGTCACCAGTTAACTGACGTCACACTCATGATGAAGCATAGTCCCATCATGAACATCGAGAAATACGCCACTAGAACATTGATGAATATACTATGTAATACACATTCTGTTGAACCTATTGAAACTAATTGGCATTGTAGCTGTTGATGCCAGATCACAGAGAACTATTTGGCTGCTTAAGCTGTTTCACTAAGCATGGCTGCTGGTGATTACACGCGCATACTTGATCTTTAATATCTTCTCTTTGATAAGTTCAGCCACTATGGTTCAGTGTCAACATTCGCTAGAAGTGGGGAGGGGGCTAATGCATAATTGATATGCACAATCATTATGCCGGAGGTTCTCGCTTGCGTAGCTAAATTCCCAGCATATTTTATTCATCTTCCTTTAACAGCTTGCAGCTCGTTCTGTGTATTATGTTTCAGCAGGTACTGTTGTCCAAATTTCGAGCCCAGTTTTCCACACACCAGCTCCGAACCAGAATCTTTGCATTTGAACATTTGACATCATCAATAATGCAGTCCTCTTATGGTTTTCCCTCTTATTTTTACGTTAGATGTGGCGGGTGTGAATTGAATATCATTTAATCCCTAAGAATCTTAGTTATATTACACATTAAATTTCTAAAAATAACATTTGTAATTAGGGAACATTTTCCATATGTAATACAAAAACACGAAATGTGTGGATCCCAAACCAACATTGGCAAATGAATTAAATATCAGGAAAATCACAGGATTGTTTCTGATATTAGAAGTTAGCCCGCTGGTCATATATACTATAATAGTATGGTGTTGGCCATTCAGTCGGTCTCTCAGTTGGCTTGCCAGTCGTCTGGTTTACCAATGACTTTCTCGACATGCAACTGCGTAATTATAAAATTTACAAGGATCTTCCCAGCCTATGACAGCCGGTCTCCATCACCATTCTAAAAAATAACAAGCTTTTTTTAAAACAAAGTATTGATTAAAACGGCAGACCAAAGCACCAAACTTGCAGCACCATTTCTCTTAACTACAGTCTCACTAAAATTAATAATGACATCATTGTAACTGGTAGACGCAGATCTGAATTTGAATTTTTTTTACTATTATGACTGATAGAATTATCATCCGTCCTTTGTGTGAGTATGGTAAAGACTGTCTACTTACGAGTAATTTACCAAAAATATACCAGGAATTCAAGCTAGATTCATTTGCCAAGAAGATGTCCCATTAGATGAACTTTGCAGAAACCATGCCAAATGGCACAAAACATGCTATCTGAAGTTGGCCGGGTCCGCATTTGGTAGCATAGCAAACAAAGACGTGGAAACGTGATGGCTGCCAAAACATGACGAGGTAATATAAATGGCAATCAAAATAAGGCATCGGTAAAGACAATGCTTGGTGAAGATGGTGACGGCCCATCTCCTAAGTGGTAGACATTGGAGCTTGATAAGAGTGTGAGACATATGCCTCGAAATTAAAGGGCACACCCTTGTTAACGGCACAACTGGTGATGGCATAATAGCAATTAAAGCTCAGCACCAATAAAGCTGTTTATTAATTCTCTAATATCCATAGGCAGCAACAGCGCCCATTGAAATTAGTTACCAAATATGCAATATCTTTCCTGTATAGTTTTCTGGAAAATGATAGTCAGGGAGTTAAGCGATCGATGGATTCCTACACGAGCGAGGCGTGGGTGGAGCCTAGCTAGAGATTGGACGTAGCTAAAATGGATAGGTCCATTTCACGACTTATAGGCCTAAGCAAGTCAATAGTTTTTATGAAATCCACCCCATACCCTCCACCCCACCGCATCCCAACCCACCCCACCCACATCCACTGATACAAAGACAGCTTGCGCGCGTTCCGGCTTTGGCGAGTGTTGTACAGTGTGTGTGATGAGCGTGTGTGCTAACCATTATGTAGCTAGTACCAATAACAATAGCAGATGGCACAGGGAAGTTCAATAACAACCATATTCAATGTCGACAAGAAATGGTGAAAACACGTGAATGACATTTATGAAACACAGAATTGCGTGTCCTCTGAGGTCGTGTAATTTGACATAAACATTTGATCCTAATGCAACATGTTACAGGTAATAATGAAATAATCGATTTCTACCTATAACACCCCTGCTGAACCTTTTGAAAATAATTTAACAGGAGGCTGTTGCTGCAAATTCAGCAACAGCCTACAATCAAATTAATTTCAAAATATTCAACAAAATGTGTATTAAATTCGTCCACTGATCGCTGCACTGGTGAAATTATCTTTCTCAGAAGCAGAGTCAATCTGTCAGATATTTCTTCTGTGCTTTGCATCATCACCAGCCCATACCACCACTAGGTTCAATGTTGACAGTTGCCTTCTCATTACCAGTAAAACAATATAACAATTCCATGAATAATCCTCAGATCATATAGCAAATTCATGTTGAAGGAAACATAGTGCGCGATAATGTACACTACTTCTACCTATTAGCAATTCCTCTGATTATATGATTTCTTCTTCGTCGTCGTTATCTTCTTCTTCCTCCTCCTCTTCTTCTTCTTCTTCTTTTTCTTCTTCTTCGCGGCATGCCCATTGTTGTCCATAGTTGAACGTTGGCTGCCTTCCTCTATTGGCTGACAAATGTGCGCCATAATTGTCGCTTTTCAGCTGCGCGCGCATGAGAAAAGTGACCTGTTTGTCCAGGAGCGGATGTTATCTGTGAGCTGTATTCTGGGATGTCCACACTTTAGCTTAGTCTGCACCCGCTTGGTCGACACATTCCCCGACGTATGTGAGATTCCGTTTTATTATATAGGCTATTAGCCCTCGGCATATTCCTAGTTCTTGCAGGATACTGTTGTCAGTTCGGCGTTCTTTTCCCGCTCACCGGCAGCATGCATCCCCATACCCACATCTCTACTGACTGAGCCTTTCTTTTATCACGGAGCTTTAAAGCATCTACGCCTCAGATTATGATGAATGCGACGCGTTAGCACTTTGAAACCTATATTCCCGGAATTTTAAAATTAAGTCGACTAAACGGGAACGTGCTGAATATTTTGTAACAAATTTAACACGAACCTGTTGCTGTCATAGGTAGCAACAGCTTCCAGTCAAATTAATCTCAAAATAAGTCTCAATAGAAGTTTCATTAGATTGTACAATATTTTTTTATATTTGTCCTTTCCGTTTCAAAGTGTTTAACAATACAGCTCTTATTTGATACAGGGTTTAATAAGTTCAGCATTCAATCATATATAATGACGAGGCCTTACACACAACAGCCATCTAGCTAGTCCTCTTGTACTCCACCTCCATGACGAGGCCTTACATACTACAGCCATCTAGCCAGTACTCTTGGAGTCCAGCTCTATGGCGAGACCTTACACCCTACAGCCATCTAGCTAGTACTATTGTACTCCAACTCCATGACGAGGCCTAACACCCTACATCCATCTAGCTAGTACTCTTGGATTCCACCTCTATGGCGAGGCCTCACGCCCTATAGCCATCTATCTAGCGAGTAATCTTGGATTCCACCTCTATTGCGAGACCTTACACCCTACAGCCACCTAGCTAGTTCTCTTGGACTTCACCTCCACGACGAGGCCTAACACCCTACAGCCATCTAGCTAGTACTCTTGGATTCCACCTCCACAATATCCAAATACATCTATTACGGATAATACGTATCGACATTTTCACCGTTTATGTTTATAGAGTGTAATATTTAATGACAAGCATGACGCACATCTGAAACACGCACACTACAAGTAAGAATACCTTAGCATATTTCCAAAACAAAAGACGTACTGTTGAATATTTTGAACATAATTGGGTTGGAAGCCACTGCTGCCTAAGGCAATAATGTCTTCCAGTCCAATTATGTTCGAAATATTCAACAGAACAGTTCTTGCTCACTTACATGTTTCTGCTTTTGTTTTGAAAACACGCTAGCTTATTACTGAGTACTGCGCTATGTTCATAATATGACTCATACCATTTCAGAAAGCTATTATTCTTAATACTATTAGAATATAAACGATATATTCACAAGGATTAAATGACTATAAATGACCATAGCGAATTCTATTCTATATCGTTACTGATGATGTATGTATCTGATAGCTTTAAAACAGCACGACTGAAAGTGGTCTATGCAGCGTCCATAAATAATTCCCAGCCAATCTCTAGTTATGCTACACCCGCACTTCGCCCCTCTTGCGGTCGATCGCTGAATTCCTTGACTATAATTTCCAGAAAACTATACAGGTAAGTTGAATATTTTGAAACTAATTTGTCACTGTGTTGTTGCTGCATATGTTTAGTAAATAGTAAAGACATATAATTCGTAAAACAACGCTTAGTCCGTCATCAAAAAAGCGTTCGTGACAAGCTTAGCTACGCCATTCATGACGTAATTGATCATAACGTCATCCTACACGTCACGTAGTTGATTGTCATAATCATAAATATGATTGACAGAGAAACGGGAATCATCCATTGCCTGTCCAGCTGTTAGCCCAAAACCTGAGCATGGGTAATTCACATGAAATTGCATTGCCGCTAATGCTAGTTGTGATTCAGAACGAAAAGGGTGATCAGAATATTGACTCAATTTGTAATGTGTGAAAAGGTCATGTATGCTTAAGCATGGGTGATTTTCCACCCGCAGCGCTGTCGTAGTCACCACTGATTACCCTGGTGTTATTAATGCAGCAATTCTTATTCACTGGCACGCGTATAGTCGGCTTCGTGTGGGATTTCACACGGTCTGATTGTTTGATGGATAAATGATACTGTATATTTAATGAGCATAACAACAGTTACTAATGCCAATGCTTCGTTACTAGTATAAACATATCTACTATATCAGATGAATAATGGTACAGTATTATACAGCTAGCTTCGTGAACAGGTGTTACCGCGGCCATGTTTAAATGAGTGATCAATCATCCGGAGGGATAATCGATGATAATATATGTTAACTAGCCTTTTTATTGTATTTGTCCAAGTTGGTTATTTTGGGAGTCGGTCCCCGAAATACTAAAAAGACTACCTTCATCATAAATAAGTAAATGTCAAAGCATATCTGGGCTATATGCATGCATTATGGTAACATCTTAAATGATGTTCTGTGGTACATGCATGCAGAATGATGGCATCTTGAATGATGGGTTGTAGTACATATATGCAGAATGGTGGCACATTAAATGATGGGCTGTGGTATATTATACTTGTGGAATGGTAACATCATAAATGATGGGTTATAGTACATGTATGCAAAATGCTAACATCTCAAATGATGGTCTGTTATGCATGTATGCAGAATGCTAGCATTTTGAATAATGCGCTGTGCTGCATGCATGCATAATGGTAACATCTTGAATGATGGCCTGTGGTACATTATACATGTGGAATGGTAATATCTTGAATGAAGGCCTGTGGCGCATCATGCATGTGGAATGGTAACATCTTGAATGATGGCCTGTGGCCCATCATGCATGCGGAATGGTACCATCTTGAATGATGGGCTGTGGTACATGTATGCAAAATGGTAACATCTTGAATAATGGACTGTGGTACATCATGCATGTGGAATGGTAACATCTTCAATGATGGCCTGTGGTACATCATGCATGTGGAATGGTAACATCTTGAATGATGGCCTGTGGCACATCATGCATGTGGAATGGTAACATCTTGAATGATGGTATGTGGTACATCATGCATCTGGAATATTAACATCTTGAATGATGGCCTGTGGTACATCATGCATGTGGAATGGTAACATCTTTAATGATGGGCTGTGGTACATCATGCATGAGGAATGGTAACATCTTGAATGATGGGCTGTGGTACATGCATGCAGAATGGTAACATATTGAATGATGGACTGTGGCACATTGTGCATGTGGAATGCTAAAATCTTGATTGATGGCCGCTGGTACATTATGTGTGCGGCATGGTAACATCTTGAATGATGGCCTGTGGTACATCAAGCATGTGGAATGGTAACATCTTGAATGATGGCCTGTGGTACATCATGCATGCAGAATGGTAACATCTTGAATGATGGGATGCGGTACATTATGCATGTGGAATGGTAACATATTGAATGATGGGCTGTGGTACATGCATGTGGAATGGTAACATCTTGAATGGTGGGCTGTGGTACATGCATGCATGTGGAATGTTAACATCTTGAACGATGGACTGTGGTACATCATTTATGTGGAATGGTAATATCTTGAATGATGGCCTATGCTACATCATGCATGTGGAATGGTGACATCTTGAATAATGGCCTGTGGTACATCACACATGCGGAATGGTAACATCTTGAATGATGGCCTGTGGTACATCACACGTGTGGAATGGTAACATCTTGAATGATGGGCTGTGGTACATCATGCATGTGGGATGGTAACATCTTGAATGATGGCCTGTGGTACATTATACGTGTGGAATGGTAACATCTTCAATGATGGCCTGTGGTACATCATGCATGTGGAATGGTAACATCTTGAATGATGGCCTGTGGCACATCATGCATGTGGAATGGTAATGTCTTGAATGATGGCCTGTGGCACATCATGCATGTGGAATGGTAACATCTTGAATTATGGGCTGCGGTACATGCATGTGGAATTGTAACATCTTGAATGATGGCCTGTGGTACATATTGCATCTGGAATGGTAACATCTTGAATGATGGCCTGTGGTACATCATGCATGTGGAATGGTAACATCTTGAATGATGGTATGTGGTGCATCATGCATGTGGAATGGTAACATATTGAATGATGGACTGTGGTACATCATGAATGTGGAATGGTAACATCTTGAATGATGGCATGTGGCATATCATGCACGTGGAATAGTAACATCTTGAATGATGGTCTGTGGTACATCATGCATGTGGAATGGTAACAACTTGAATGATGGCCTGTGGTACATCAGGCTTGTGGAATGGTAACATCTTGAATGATGGGCTGTGGCACATCATGCATGTGGAATGGTAACATCTGAAATGATGGCCTGTTGCACAGCATGCAGATGGAATGGTAACATCTTGAATGATGGACTGTGGCACATCATGCATATGGAATGGTAACATCTTGAATGATGGCCTGTGGCACATCATGCATGTGGAATGGTAATGTCTTGAATGATGGCCTGTGATACATCATGCATGCAGAATGGTAACATCTTGAATGATGGGCTGCAGTACATTATGCATGTGGAAAGGTAACATCTTGAATGATGGGCTGCAGTACATGCATGCATGTGGAATGTTAACATCTTGAACGATGGACTGTGGTACATCATTTATGTGGAATGGTAATATCTTGAATGATGGCCTATGCTACATCATGCATGTGGAATGGTAACAGCTTGAATGATGGCCTGTGGTACATCATACATGTGGAATGGTAACATCTTGAATGATTGCCTGTGGTACATCACATGTGTGGAATGGTAACATCGTGAATGATGGGCTGTGGTACATCATACATGTGGAATGGTAACATCTTGAATGATGGCCTGTGGTACATCATACATGTGTGGAATGGTAACATCTTCAATGATGGCCTGTGGCACATCGTGCATGTGGAATGGTAATGTCTTGAATGATGGCCTGTGATACATCATGCATGCAGAATGGTAACATCTTGAATGATGGGCTGCAGTACATTATGCATGTGGAAAGGTAACATCTTGAATGATGGGCTGTGGTACATGCATGCATGTGGAATGTTAACATCTTGAACGATGGACTGTGGTACATCATTTATGTGGAATTGTAATATCTTGAATGATGGCCTATGCTACATCATGCATGTGGAATGGTAACATCTTGAATGATGGCCTGTGGTACATCATACATGTGGAATGGTAACATCTTGAATGATGGCCTGTGGTACATCACATGTGTGGAATGGTAACATCGTGAATGATGGGCTGTGGTACATCATACATGTGGAATGGTAACATCTTGAATGATGGCCTGTGGTACATCATACATGTGTGGAATGGTAACATCTTCAATGATGGCCTGTGGTACATCATGCATGTGGATTGGTAACATCTTGAATGATGGCCTGTGGCACATCATGCATGTGGAATGGTAACGTCTTGAATGATGGTATGTGGTACATCATGCATCTGGAATGGTAACATCTTGAATGATGGCCTGTGGTACATCATGCATGTGGAATGGTAACATCTTGAATGATGGTCTGTGGTGCATCATGCATGTGGAATGGTAACATCTTGAATGATGGTCTGTGGCACATCATGCATGTGGAATGGTAACATCTTGAATGATGGGATGCGGTACATTATGCATGTGGAATGGTAACATATTGAATGATGGGCTGTGGTACATGCATGTGGAATGGTAACATCTTGAATGGTGGGCTGTGGTACATGCATGCATGTGGAATGTTAACATCTTGAACGATGGACTGTGGTACATCATTTATGTGGAATGGTAATATCTTGAATGATGGCCTATGCTACATCATGCATGTGGAATGGTGACATCTTGAATAATGGCCTGTGGTACATCACACATGCGGAATGGTAACATCTTGAATGATGGCCTGTGGTACATCACACGTGTGGAATGGTAACATCTTGAATGATGGGCTGTGGTACATCATGCATGTGGGATGGTAACATCTTGAATGATGGCCTGTGGTACATTATACGTGTGGAATGGTAACATCTTCAATGATGGCCTGTGGTACATCATGCATGTGGAATGGTAACATCTTGAATGATGGCCTGTGGCACATCATGCATGTGGAATGGTAATGTCTTGAATGATGGCCTGTGGCACATCATGCATGTGGAATGGTAACATCTTGAATTATGGGCTGCGGTACATGCATGTGGAATTGTAACATCTTGAATGATGGCCTGTGGTACATATTGCATCTGGAATGGTAACATCTTGAATGATGGCCTGTGGTACATCATGCATGTGGAATGGTAACATCTTGAATGATGGTATGTGGTGCATCATGCATGTGGAATGGTAACATATTGAATGATGGACTGTGGTACATCATGAATGTGGAATGGTAACATCTTGAATGATGGCATGTGGCATATCATGCACGTGGAATAGTAACATCTTGAATGATGGTCTGTGGTACATCATGCATGTGGAATGGTAACAACTTGAATGATGGCCTGTGGTACATCAGGCTTGTGGAATGGTAACATCTTGAATGATGGGCTGTGGCACATCATGCATGTGGAATGGTAACATCTGAAATGATGGCCTGTTGCACAGCATGCAGATGGAATGGTAACATCTTGAATGATGGACTGTGGCACATCATGCATATGGAATGGTAACATCTTGAATGATGGCCTGTGGCACATCATGCATGTGGAATGGTAATGTCTTGAATGATGGCCTGTGATACATCATGCATGCAGAATGGTAACATCTTGAATGATGGGCTGCAGTACATTATGCATGTGGAAAGGTAACATCTTGAATGATGGGCTGCAGTACATGCATGCATGTGGAATGTTAACATCTTGAACGATGGACTGTGGTACATCATTTATGTGGAATGGTAATATCTTGAATGATGGCCTATGCTACATCATGCATGTGGAATGGTAACATCTTGAATGATGGCCTGTGGTACATCATACATGTGGAATGGTAACATCTTGAATGATTGCCTGTGGTACATCACATGTGTGGAATGGTAACATCGTGAATGATGGGCTGTGGTACATCATACATGTGGAATGGTAACATCTTGAATGATGGCCTGTGGTACATCATACATGTGTGGAATGGTAACATCTTCAATGATGGCCTGTGGCACATCGTGCATGTGGAATGGTAATGTCTTGAATGATGGCCTGTGATACATCATGCATGCAGAATGGTAACATCTTGAATGATGGGCTGCAGTACATTATGCATGTGGAAAGGTAACATCTTGAATGATGGGCTGTGGTACATGCATGCATGTGGAATGTTAACATCTTGAACGATGGACTGTGGTACATCATTTATGTGGAATTGTAATATCTTGAATGATGGCCTATGCTACATCATGCATGTGGAATGGTAACATCTTGAATGATGGCCTGTGGTACATCATACATGTGGAATGGTAACATCTTGAATGATGGCCTGTGGTACATCACATGTGTGGAATGGTAACATCGTGAATGATGGGCTGTGGTACATCATACATGTGGAATGGTAACATCTTGAATGATGGCCTGTGGTACATCATACATGTGTGGAATGGTAACATCTTCAATGATGGCCTGTGGTACATCATGCATGTGGATTGGTAACATCTTGAATGATGGCCTGTGGCACATCATGCATGTGGAATGGTAACGTCTTGAATGATGGTATGTGGTACATCATGCATCTGGAATGGTAACATCTTGAATGATGGCCTGTGGTACATCATGCATGTGGAATGGTCACATCTTGAATGATGGTCTGTGGTGCATCATGCATGTGGAATGGTAACATCTTGAATGATGGTCTGTGGCACATCATGCATGTGGAATGGTAACATCTTGAATGATGGACTGTGGTACATTATGAATGTGGAATGGTAACATCTTGAATGATGGCCTGTGGCATATCATGCACGTGGAATGGTAACATATTGAATGATGGGCTGTGGTACATGCATGTGGAATGGTAACATCTTGAATGGTGGGCTGTGGTACATGCATGCATGTGGAATGTTAACATCTTGAACGATGGACTGTGGTACATCATTTATGTGGAATGGTAATATCTTGAATGATGGCCCATGCTACATCATGCATGTGGAATGGTGACATCTTGAATAATGGCCTGTGGTACATCACACATGCGGAATGGTAACATCTTGAATGATGGCCTGTGGTACATCACACGTGTGGAATGGTAACATCTTGAATGATGGGCTGTGGTACATCATTCATGTGGGATGGTAACATCTTGAATGATGGCCTGTGGTACATTATACGTGTGGAATGGTAACATCTTCAATGATGGCCTGTGGTACATCATGCATGTGGAATGGTAACATCTTGAATGATGGCCTGTGGCACATCATGCATGTGGAATGGTAATGTCTTGAATGATGGCCTGTGGCACATCATGCATGTGGAATGGTAACATCTTGAATTATGGGCTGCGGTACATGCATGTGGAATTGTAACATCTTGAATGATGGCCTGTGGTACATATTGCATCTGGAATGGTAACATCTTGAATGATGGCCTGTGGTACATCATGCATGTGGAATGGTAACATCTTGAATGATGGTATGTGGTGCATCATGCATGTGGAATGGTAACATATTGAATGATGGACTGTGGTACATCATGAATGTGGAATGGTAACATCTTGAATGATGGCATGTGGAATATCATGCACGTGGAATAGTAACATCTTGAATGATGGTCTGTGGTACATCATGCATGTGGAATGGTAACAACTTGAATGATGGCCTGTGGTACATCAGGCTTGTGGAATGGTAACATCTTGAATGATGGGCTGTGGCACATCATGCATGTGGAATGGTAACATCTGAAATGATGGCCTGTTGCACAGCATGCAGATGGAATGGTAACATCTTGAATGATGGACTGTGGCACATCATGCATATGGAATGGTAACATCTTGAATGATGGCCTGTGGCACATCATGCATGTGGAATGGTAATGTCTTGAATGATGGCCTGTGATACATCATGCATGCAGAATGGTAACATCTTGAATGATGGGCTGCAGTACATTATGCATGTGGAAAGGTAACATCTTGAATGATGGGCTGCAGTACATGCATGCATGTGGAATGTTAACATCTTGAACGATGGACTGTGGTACATCATTTATGTGGAATGGTAATATCTTGAATGATGGCCTATGCTACATCATGCATGTGGAATGGTAACATCTTGAATAATGGCCTGTGGTACATCATACATGTGGAATGGTAACATCTTGAATGATTGCCTGTGGTACATCACATGTGTGGAATGGTAACATCGTGAATGATGGGCTGTGGTACATCATACGTGTGGAATGGTAACATCTTGAATGATGGCCTGTGGTACATCATACATGTGTGGAATGGTAACATCTTCAATGATGGCCTGTGGCACATCGTGCATGTGGAATGGTAATGTCTTGAATGATGGCCTGTGATACATCATGCATGCAGAATGGTAACATCTTGAATGATGGGCTGCAGTACATTATGCATGTGGAAAGGTAACATCTTGAATGATGGGCTGTGGTACATGCATGCATGTGGAATGTTAACATCTTGAACGATGGACTGTGGTACATCATTTATGTGGAATTGTAATATCTTGAATGATGGCCTATGCTACATCATGCATGTGGAATGGTAACATCTTGAATGATGGCCTGTGGTACATCATACATGTGGAATGGTAACATCTTGAATGATGGCCTGTGGTACATCACATGTGTGGAATGGTAACATCGTGAATGATGGGCTGTGGTACATCATACATGTGGAATGGTAACATCTTGAATGATGGCTTGTGGTACATCATACATGTGTGGAATGGTAACATCTTCAATGATGGCCTGTGGTACATCATGCATGTGGATTGGTAACATCTTGAATGATGGCCTGTGGCACATCATGCATGTGGAATGGTAACGTCTTGAATGATGGTATGTGGTACATCATGCATCTGGAATGGTAACATCTTGAATGATGGCCTGTGGTACATCATGCATGTGGAATGGTAACATCTTGAATGATGGTCTGTGGTGCATCATGCATGTGGAATGGTAACATCTTGAATGATGGTCTGTGGCACATCATGCATGTGGAATGGTAACATCTTGAATGATGGACTGTGGTACATTATGAATGTGGAATGGTAACATCTTGAATGATGGCCTGTGGCATATCATGCACGTGGAATGGTAACATCTTGAATGATGGTCTGTGGTACATCATGCATGTGGAATGGTAACATCTTGAATGATGGGCTGTGACACATCTTGCATGTGGAATGGTAACATCTTGAATGATAGGCTCTGGTACATCAGGCATGTGGAATGGTAACATCTTGAATGATGGGCTGTGGCACATCATGCATGTGGAATGGTAACATCTTAAATGATGGCCTGTTGCACAGCATGCAGATGGAATGGTAACATCTTGAATGATGGGCTGTGGTACATTATGCATGTGGAATGGTAACGACTTGAATGATGGCCTGTGGTACATCATGCATGTGGAATGGTAACATCTTGAATGATGGGCTGTGGCACATCATGCATGCGGAATGGCAACATCTTGAATGATGGCCTGTGTTACATCATGCATGTGGAATGGTAACATCTTGAATGATGGCCGGTGGCACATCATGCATGTGGAATGGTAACATCTTGAATGATGGCCTGTGTTACATCATGCATATGGAAACGTACTATCTTGAATGATGGTCTGTGGTACATTATGCATGTGGAATGGTAACATCTTGAATGATGTCCCATGCTACATCATGCATACAGAATGGTAACATCTTGAATAATGGCGTGTGGTAAATCATACATGTGGGATGGTAGCATCTTGAATGATGGGCTGTGGCACATCATGCATGTGGAATGGTAACATCTTGAATGATGGCCTGTGGTACATCACATGTGTGGAATGGTAACATCTTGAATGATGGCCTGTGTTACATCATGCATATGGAAAGGTACTATCTTGAATGATGGTCTGTGGTACATTATGCATGTGGAATGGTAACATCTTGAATGATGTCCCATGCTACATCATGCATACAGAATGGTAACATCTTGAATAATGGCGTGTGGTAAATCATACATGTGGGATGGTAGCATCTTGAATGATGGGCTGTGGCACATCATGCATGTGGAATGGTAACATCTTGAATGATGGCCTGTGGTACATCACATGTGTGGAATGGTAACATCGTGAATGATGGGCTGTGGTACATCATACATGTGGAATGGTAACATCTTGAATGATGGCCTGTGGTACATCATACATGTGTGGAATGGTAACATCTTCAATGATGGCCTGTGGTACATCATGCATGTGGATTGGTAACATCTTGAATGATGGCCTGTGGCACATCATGCATGTAGAATGGTAACGTCTTGAATGATGGTATGTGGTACATCATGCATCTGGAATAGTAACATCTTGAATGATGGCCTGTGGTACATCATGCATGTGGAATGGTAACATCTTGAATGATGGTCTGTGGTGCATCATGCATGTGGAATGGTAACATCTTGAATGATGGTATGTGGCACATCATGCATGTGGAATGGTAACATCTTGAATGATGGACTGTGGTACATTATGAATGTGGAATGGTAACATCTTGAATGATGGCCTGTGGCATATCATGCACGTGGAATGGTAACATCTTGAATGATGGTCTGTGGTACATCATGCATGTGGAATGGTAACATCTTGAATGATGGGCTGTGACACATCTTGCATGTGGAATGGTAACATCTTGAATGATGGGCTCTGGTACATCAGGCATGTGGAATGGTAACATCTTGAATGATGGGCTGTGGCACATCATGCATGTGGAATGGTAACATCTTAAATGATGGCCTGTTGCACAGCATGCAGATGGAATGGTAACATCTTGAATGATGGGCTGTGGTACATTATGCATGTGGAATGGTAACGACTTGAATGATGGCCTGTGGTACATCATGCATGTGGAATGGTAACATCTTGAATGATGGGCTGTGGCACATCATGCATGCGGAATGGTAACATCTTAAATGATGGCCTGTGTTACATCATGCATGTGGAATGGTAACATCTTGAATGATGGCCTGTGGCACATCATGCATGTGGAATGGTAACATCTTGAATGATGGCCTGTGTTACATCATGCATATGGAAAGGTACTATCTTGAATGATGGTCTGTGGTACATTATGCATGTGGAATGGTAACATCTTGAATGATGTCCCATGCTACATCATGCATACAGAATGGTAACATCTTGAATAATGGCGTGTGGTAAATCATACATGTGGGATGGTAACATCTTGAATGATGGGCTGTGGCACATCATGCATGTGGAATGGTAACATCTTGAATGATGGCCTGTGGCACATCATGCATGTGGAATGGTAGCATCTTGAATGATGGCCTGTGTTACATCATGCATGTGGAATGGTAATATCTTGAATGATGGCCTGTGGTATATTATGCATGTGGAATGGTAACATCCTGAATGAGGGCCCATGGTATATCATGCATGTGGAATGGTAACATCTTGAAAGATGACCTGCGGTACATTATGCATGTGGAATGTTGCCATCTTGAACGATGGAGTGTGTTACATCATGTATGTGGAATGGCAACATCTTGAATGATGGCCTGTGGTACAGCATACGTGTGGAATGGTAACATCTTGAATGATGGCCTGTGGTACATTATGCATGTGGAATGGTAACATCTTGAACGATGGAGTGTGTTACATCATGCATGTGGAATGGTAACATCTGGAATGATGGCCTGTGGTACATCATGCATGTGGAATGGTAACATCTTGAATGATGGCCTGTGGCACAGCATGCATGTGGAATGGTAACATCTTCAATGATGGCCTGGTGCACATCATGCCTGCAGAATTGTAACATCTTGAATGATGGAGTGTGTTACATCATGTATGTGGAATGGCAACATCTTGAATGATGGCCTGTGGTACAGCATACGTGTGGAATGGTAACATCTTGAATGATGGACTGTGGTATATCATGCATGTGGAATGGTAACATCTTGAATGATGGCCTGTGGCACATCATGCATGCAGAATGGCAAAATCTTGAAAGATGGCCTATGGTACATCATGCATGTCGAATGGTTACATCTTGAATGATGGCCTGTGGCACATCATGCATGTGGAATGGTAACATTTTGAATGATGGCCTGTGGTACATCATGCATGTGGAATGGTAACATTTTGAATGATGGCCTGTGGTACATCATGCATGTGGAATGGTAACATTTTGAATGATGGCCTGTGGCATATCAGGCATGTGACATATTTAAATGATGGGTTGTGGTACATATATGCAGCATGGTAACAGCTTAAATGATGGCTTGTGGCATAGTATGAAAGCAGCAATAGTAGACTCAGGTCACAGGTGTGCTTTAGACCAGTATCAATAAACCCAAATAATGTGGCTGTACATACATGTTAATGTTGTTGAATCTCCCCTGTGGATTGTTCATTGGCAGGGATTTCTATTTTATATACTCAACTGAATCAGACAGTTGAAGATCCCGTGCAGTGCCACATTCAACCAGCAATGTGCCATAATGAGTAGTTATACATTTGAAGATATATTCCTTATTTTGCCATGTATACATTTTAACATGGCAGCGACCAATAGCGAAAGATATACTTCAGGTCAATGATGCTCACAGATAGTTACATTGTGCCATCTATTCGTCGGGTCGTTTGGTTAACATGTCACAAACTTGGTGCTCCTTATTTGTGCTCTGCAATGTTTATGACGCCTCACTCATGTGATGTCTTATTCATATAACCTTACATTCATACTGATAGAATATACCCTCTTATTTTATGCGTGGCAATAGATATCGGTGATGGGAAATAGATGGTGGTGATGAAACCAATATTGGTGATGATATTACTGATGGTAATAATAATGATAATAATAATATCATTTGGAAAACAGCTTCTCAAATAAATTGAGTCTATGTGAAGATATGTGAATCTATGTGAATCTATATGAAGATATGTGAATCTCTGTGAATCTATGTGATGTATAACAATGTGGCACCGGACAGCGTGTGCATCATCGTTGTGTGTATTAAATAGTCTACGTGTAGATATGTATATAACTTGAATCCCGTCAGATTAGCTCATATTGCAGGTTTATTGTTTGTGAAAAGCATTACTTTTATTTTAATGAGAACATTTCTAGAACGGTTAATCCGATTTTAATTCTGTAAATGGCTCATACTAGAGAAAGATATTGTATAGGCGTGGCATCCATCTATCGATTAATCCCGAAATGAAATGACAATTTTTCTTTTTGCAATTCTGATAAACGTTTACTTAACGTCAATGAGTTTAGCTGAGAAATCTATAGATTTCCCGACTGCCTATGAGTGTGCTAACGTTCGTCGTTCTCATCTCCATTGAGACATGATTGTTCTTCTCCGCTCCCTGTCTTACACTTGGAGTCCAGCCTTTAAAACAAACATGGCTGTTTTCTGAAGTTTTCACTAGCTCTCATGTAAACTTTCCTGTACCGTTGCTGCTTTTGACCATATCACGTTTCTAGGCTGGGTCAGATGTATGCAGTGCTACAGCATATGTTCTGTAGACTGGTCTGCTTGGCCACATTGGCACATATATGGGTCGAGGATTAATATTACCAGGTCTGAAGAGCTGACAGGAGGAAACCCCAGAGAACAATCCTCCATGGATCATGGCTTGAGGCAGTAGTTTTCTCTTCATTACTTTGACATTTATTCATGTCCTGTTGGATATTTAATGAGGACTCCCGCTCGTCCATTCAGCCTTTTCGGGGACCTATGTGTACACATATGTACCCAATGGTCATTGAGATATTGTTCGTTGACCAATGTCATTATGACGGTTCGCTTGTGGGCACCGATATGCGTTATAAAGTATATGCGCCATAAGCTATCTTCTCCCCACTGGAAATTTGAGATTAAACAGAGTTTATTCCTGCTCAGAGAGAACACCGCTACAATTGATGCCATAACGTGGAGTAGCATTGCCACTACGGAATGATATCATGTGGCGTAGAATGACATAACGTGGAGTGGTATTGCCACTAAGGAATAACATAACGTGGAGTAGCATTGCGACTAAGGGATGGCATAACGTGAAGTAGCATTGCCACTAAGGAATGGCATAACGTGAAGTCGCATTGCCACTAAGGAATGACATAACGTGGAGTAGCATTGTCACTAAGGAATGGCATAACGTGGAGTGGCATTGCCACTAAGGAATGGCATAACGCAGAGTGGCATTGTCACTAAGGAATGACATAACGTTGCGTAGCATTGTCACTAAGGAATGGCATAACGTGGAGTAGCATTGCCACTAAGGAATGGCATAGCGTGCAGTAGAATTGCCACTAAGGAATGACATTCAGCTTTGAGACACAGTTAAAACGCCTCTTTGGAACTCCGAGGACAGCATCCTGGTCAGGTTTGCTGGTGATCGGATAAAAACTTAGGGAATAGACGCATTTCAAATATGTTCCTCAAATGGATGACCCTGATTGCAAAGCGTTCAACTTGACTGTAATGGGTGGTATGGGAACCTTCCAATATGCACATTGAACCTATCACGCAAGGAGCGTTCATTATTATCAAAAACAATAACTCTTAACTCTTACCAAAGGAATCGGGTTAAACTTGGCTTTCGTGTTTTTACACATGGCGTCTATGCCATTAGGGTACATTAGTTCTTAGGTATAGCCTAGCTAAGCATTGAAGTCATCCAATAAAAAGTATAGGCGTAGCCGCGGTTCAAATATCCGTGTTGGCATACATGTTCTATAGGGCCCCTTTAGCCAGAGGAAAGTGGACATCTCGGAAATCATTGGATGAATCCAACATAAAAGTAATACTAAGCGATTCTCCCATGGATAGTAAAAGTTGTCCAAGTTTGGATTTTATTGAATAAAACCAGCAGTAGATATGTTTCAAAGTTTCTTAGCAAGGAGAAAGAAAGAGATGGGGAGAGAGCACGAAAGAAAGAAGAACGGCTCCAGAGTATGTTTATTAATATGATTTTGAATGGGGTTTTTGACAAACAAGAAATGTGCCCAATTTCAAGCCGATTGGACACAAAATATTTGATGGTCGTAAAATATAATTTTAGGAGATGTGGTGCATAGTTTTTTACTGAGTACGAGAATACTGGAATAATGGAATAGGCACCTTGGATCATAATTCCGAAGGCAAGATAGAATCACACGTTTCACGCCCTTCCATATAGTGACTGTTTAAGATTTCTCCAGGAACGAAGTGAAAGCGTTAACTATTTATATCACTGCGTCATAAACACACAAAGGCGTAAGTCAGCAGCTCTTCTGCATGAAATCTAGTGTATGCATCGAGTCCATGTTCAGTGCACTAGGAAATGGATGGTACCCCGCCCCATACAGCAACTCTCCTGAATCAACACTTCATTCTATAGCCCAGATTCTTAGCATGTTCTTCCGTCGTTCAGAGAATTGTCTCAGTCCGTCTCACAGAGAACCAAGGCTAGATGTGGCCTTGACAAATGCTTCCTGCTACACATACATGATGACTTCACATTATCCTAACCATTTTACCATTGCCATCAGTGTATCTCAATTTTAGGACAGCTTTATGGCAAAGATGTTGACTATTTTGAAACTAATTTGACTGTGAGATAGTAGTGCCATAGGCAGTAATAATCTCCAAGCGAAATTAATCCCAAAATATTCAACGAAATATCCCCTACATCATAAGGAGGTTGTCTTTCCGGGTCTGTGGGGTTGAACGGGGTCACAGAAACTCTGTATAATAATCACAGTATGCTACAGCACTCGGCAGATATTCCCTCGCTTCACATAGACGCATTAAGAAGATCAATCATTTTATATCTGGGTATTAGAGCAAAGATAATTACTAGGTCGATCATGAATACTGACTAGCATCAGTAGCCAGCTATAAACCTGTATTCTCAATGCCACTGGATACTATGAATCTCGATCTGATTGTGTGCATACTGTATGACGTCACTGCTATTGATCTATTTCAGTATTGCTCAGAATGCATTGGCTCGTCTGGTGTGACAGACCACCTGTGTGATTGGCTAATATAAGTCTTATTGTACGGCTGCTGATGTTTTCATGTTTAAGGGAATGCTAAATGCGTACCCAGTTTAGTATTATAATACGAGATGGTGATATCTGCCCTCTTAATATAAACTACTTTTGAGCATATGTGTTCTTTGACATCCTATAATGAACATGTGAGCATTGTATTCGTGTGTCCATGAGAACAAGACCATCTTGCCTCTTTGTACTCTAATATGTGATGTCATTCCCGCTCACATAATTTGAATTAATAGTGACTGTGTGTCTTTACTGACAAGTTGTTGTTGCTATCCATCACACGCCAGATTGACTCTACGTTATTATTCGTAGACCATATTTGCTGCAATGGAAATACTAATCTGGTCAATATTTTCAAATTAAATATACAAAAAAGCAGCAACAATGCCAAGTTTGATATAAAATATTCAACTGTTTCCAGCACTTTCGATTAAAAAGTCCATGTTCTAAGCACATTCGCGATGTCAGTATAAGCCAGAATTGAAATTAAAATGCAATCATTTCAGGCCTGTACACCTTATTAGCTGAGACAGCAGCTCTGTACTCACTATGACGATACTATTATTCCTGTTTACGGTATCGTAATTTGTTCATCTGTACCACCCTTTGTGAGAAATGGCTGCAAGAATAAATTAACCCCCTGCAGATATGTTAACTATTTGATAAGTACACTAGTTAAACATTTGCAGCAAAACCCCCAACATGTTTTATTGATCTTCATTCTGTTGATTCTACAAATTGTGTTGTTCGTATGACATATGTCTTACAAGTCTTCCTTCAACTAGCATCTATCCGAAATCTTGATACTTCAAGAAGACGCCTACTGCTAATGTAATTTTTGCGGGAGGGAGGTGGTGAGTCTAACAAGATGGACACTCTAGGGTCAACTTCGAATCACTAACCATAGTCAGTTTCATGGTTTACTGATCATGCGCAGTTGCTATGCCCAGTCGAACTTGATTTTAGTCGACTATAGTTCGCTGCTACCCGGTTCCCTATTCAATTACTATTGCAGAAAATTTTGAGCCGGATACCAGTCTCCATTAACACTTTCTGTCGTCTGTTTTAATGAGCTACGAAAATGGGTTATTTTTGTCCGCTAAGACGTCAAAAAGCGCCCATATGGGCTTGGGAACATCGACATACAATGGGAAAGCATAATTTCATCAAATCTAAGTTATTTAATGAAATATTTACACTTTTATATGCATTTATTCGTGGCAAGCGATCGGTGTTAGCCATTTTGAAATTTACGCAACTATCGGACTAACCATCTGAACCGAGGTCGGATGCTCAGTTGACTATATTTGACTAGCTAGTTAACTATTTGAAGATCGACTGGAACTCTAGTTAACTATGTCGAACTTGACATAGGGAGCTTGTTTATTTGATGCGGATACCACGAAGAGCTAGAAATACTGTAATAAAATGATTCAAATAATATGGGAATGGATGAATGCAGTTTTAGCCAGGGCACGCCCATTCCTAGTTAAGCTTTGTCCGTGTTTGGATCGATAGGATTCTGCACTCAACGAGTCTCAAATATATGAAAAATATTGATTATTTTGAGATTAATTAGTTTCAAAATATCCAAAATAATTTGGTTTTAAATAGTAAAGATATACAGTTCGTACAACTTGCCTGACTACTAACGGTTTATGACGTACTTAATTACGCCATTAATGACGTAACTGATTATGACTACATTTGACGCCGTTGATTATGACGTCATCTGATTGATAGATAGACTGGATTCATCAATTCCAGGCGTATGACTTTTCTTCGTTAAATACACAAAAGAACAAGGTGAAACATGGGGCATCGGATGGTGCACACCTTAAATTTCTAACCATTCAAGATAACTAGTCACGAAAGCTCGTGAATATTTTGAAACAATAGGCAGCTCACAGTCGCATTAGATTCAAATTATTCAACAGCATATTCGTTATAGCATAAATAATATGTCGTCTCCGGTCTGCACCTAACGTAATGCAATGTTTCTGGCACTGAGTGCTTAAAGCGATGCGAATCCCGTCTCAAATGTTGTATTATACCGATAGAGTATGTTTTATAGATTCCATGTCAACCATGCCCTGTCACATTCCCTTATCTGAATCACAATTATCTGCGTAGTAATATCGAGTAAATGTTGAACAGCGATCGCCGCCATTTTGTCTCCTCAAGCGATAGTGTGTGATGTCATGTAAGTGCCAATGCATTACAGTATTTTTATATAATACTCATCTTGTTGAATATTTTGGAACTAATTTGTCTGGAAGTTGTTGCTGCCTAACGCAGCAACAACTTCCAGTCAAATTAGTTTTAAAATATTCAACCACTTACCCGTATGGTGGCTTTTACACTACATTGTCAAACTATAGATGGCACCTCTATATACCGAGGCAGACACCTTAGCATTTTTCTGATTGGTTGAAAAATAGATCATGACAGCCATCATAGGGTGTAGAAATGTACCAACATTTAGCGACTAACGCCTGAATATGTTTCCTTAGCTGCATGATACAAAGTTTAAAATTACCTGCATAGTTTATGAGTGGCATTTTAGATCACCTGAATAGCTATCAAGCGATGAGATTAGTTATCCTTTAACATTGATGTGTTATATATGATGCTTGAAATATCGTATTTTAAAATACAATGTATAGATACTTTGCAAGAATTATCAAACATGTCCTGACAAATTCACTCAACGGACCTTTCCATGTTTATCCATCCATCATATGACGTAATAATCTACCACATGACGTACAGAATGGCATCATGATGAATGACAGCATTATGACGTCATGAATGACGTAGAGAAGTACGTCATGAACGCATATTTGAAGACGGATTATGCGTTGTTGTACGAATTGTATGTCTTTTCTATTCATAGACAGCAACAGCACCCAATCAAATTAGTTGTAAAATATTCAACAGCTTACCTGTATAGTTTTGAGGAAATTGATTGCTAGGGCATTCGGGATCGATCAATCCCAATGCGGCGAATTGTGGTGGAACTGGGCTAGAGGTGGACGGGACATAGCTAAACCTGGAAAGGTCTATTATAATCCTATGTTCCATTGATACTCACGTCTAACACCTGGTAAAGTTAAAAAGGATTGCATATTACTGTTATGAATAGGAGGGATGCATGACTACCTAAGCCATGCCCATTTCTAGCCCACTTTGCAAGCGCATTAGAATCAATTTTAGCACTTTGAATTCTGAATTCTCAACTATACCAATAATCTGTTAAATATGTTGGCAACAATAGCCGGAGTCAAAGTAGCTTCAAAATGATCAGCATACTGTTTATTAAACCCTTTCTCAGCAGATTTATCCCTGCAAGACGTTATTTTAAAATAGCATTGCTTCTCATACATCGTTCATGTCGTCCTAAGTATGGCTACATCAACAGTGCATATGCTAATTACATTGCATCATCAACCCCTTCATCTTAAATCTAAGCATATCATCATTTCCCATTCAATACATTGCTTCAGAAAACCGGCAATGTCCCGAATATCATCAAAAGCTCGCTTCCATTCGTGGACACACTGTTACATATAACGGCAAATTATTTACTCAGCTTTTAAATGTGACAGTTTCACAATTATTCATGTTTCTCAGGATATCGCGACATAATCTTGTGAAACGCTAGATCCCAGACGTAATAATAATAATAATAATAATAAAAATAATAATAATAATAATAATAATAATAATAATAAAACGTGCCACTCCCAACGACAATAGCGATACGAGAAACATGGTCAACAACGCAAAGAAGATATGCCATATATATATATATATATATGTAAGAAATATCCAATGCTCGAAAGTCAATTTAATTGTCTTCGGATTGTTCAACACCTGCCCCATGTCTGGTTTCCTGGAGATTAACACCCTGGCGTTACATTGATGAACGGATTAACAGTGGCGGCATTCGTCAGAGTGGCAGCATTGAGAGACGGTCTTATCTATGGAATAATTCCATTGTTAGAGGGATACTAATATGATCTCATATGCCGCATTTATTGATTCTAACATAGAAGTTCCATATCATTCACGTCTAGATGATCACGTACAGAGGAGGCGCTATTTTTCATGTCACAAAAGTTGCAGATTTACTATTTCGATAATGTAGGTTCGTGGGTGCCTCCACTTTTCCTCCCAAAGAGAGAGAGTCCGTGACGCCACGTAGGTACACATACAACATAGTATGTATTATATAATAACTATCCTGTTGAATATTTTGAAAATAATTTGACTGTGAGCTGTTGATTATGGTTTCTGTTAGACAGCATTGTCAGATAATAGATTACGCGTGTATGTTTTAACGTTTAGAGAGGCGCACTGCATACGTCTTGTCAGTTTCATTGAGAATTAAATCACGACAGCCTTCATAGAAATCAACAGAAGTACACATATTTAGGCATTAGCTGTGTAACTGTTGAATGTGTGCGTAATACCAGACTGCAAATACAGTACACACATTGTCCTCGATGCACTGACTGTACACACATTGTGTTCGATGCGCTGACAGTACGCACATTGCGTTCGATGCACTGACTGTACATACATTGTGTTCGATGCGCTGACTAAAACTGGAGTCATTCCATCAAATGGTCACAATATCCAACAGGAGCTATCATCCACTCTCCGTCCAATCTTGACTTTATCTGGCTTGAGTGTTGAATCCAAATGTTTGTATACAGAATCAACAAGTGGAAACATCATAGTGCTGTACAGATCCGCCATTACCACGTGAGTTATAAACAGCCCTATCATTTAATAAATCTACCCTTAGTCCATACAGACATAGGGGTCAGATAATCTCTTAAGGATAATCTCTTGAAGATAATCTCTTAACGAGATGGTGTCATTTTGGAATACACAGACAGGGCACACAGAATTGATTATTGCGAGTCAGCTAATGTAGGTCATGTGGCGAATATTCCCCTAATACAAATCATAGTCCATAGAAATTTCCTCTTAATTTAAATAAGTTTGGTGTCAGTTTCCTGTTATTAGCTTCACTTCCCACCACTAGATAAGTGGCATTGACAGTGGGATCACAGTGAGATTGCCTTTTTTAGTGATGATGTCAAATGTCAGGATACGGTTTAGAAGTTAGGCGATGGAAAATCGAAATCAATTTTGAAAAAAAGTAGTTGCTAACAAAACACAATAGTCAGGATGAGAACCAAGGTACTGAAGAAAGTTTAACAAAACTTGATTGAAATGGCCCTTTCGAGTTTTAGCAATGCCCCGCCAATCCCTAGTTAATGTTCTCCCACACCTCGCTCGTGTTGAGATCGATCTGTTCCTGAACTTCTTGACTCTCAACTTCCAGAAAACTAAGGCAGCAACATTGCCCAGTTAAATTTGTTTCAAAATATTCGACAAAATGTTTATTAAATGGTAAAAGCATACAATTCGTAGAACGTGCTGGACTATTAAGCGTTAAAGACGGACTATTTCGAATCATTCATGACGTCATGATTATGACGTCAGCATATACGTCACTTAGTTAATTATGACGTAATATGTCGTCAGATGATCGGTGGAGAAACTTGGAAAGGTGAATTGAGCTGCTTAGTGCACAGCTGGTACTAGAATGTTAACTATGTGATCACAGTCCATGTCTGAGTGATCTGTTTGTACAATTATTCTCGCTGAACAATCTTGTGAGAGTAAGTTAACCATTTTACGACAAACCAGGCTGAAACCGGCCTCTGCAGTGGTCTTGAGTATTGTCCATTTGCAGGTCAAGAGAAGACCTTTTTTTTTAATTTTACCACTGAAATGACTGGCTCGGTTACCAACCCAGCCATTCCAATGGTACATTTTCAAAAATTTGGCCTGCAAATGAACATTCAATAAGGAAATATTTAGATTTCCTTGAACAAATTTAGACATTAAATGGTTAAGCAACTAGAGTGTAAGTGTTCAAGCAAGTAATCAACAGCACCATGAAATATCTTTTTGCAAGCACACGTGTGTTCTATTACATCTACTGAAAGCAAAGTCAGTGACGTATGAACTACGTAGAAAAGCATGAAAATCAATACCGTTATACGCTACACGTGCACACACACACACACAAGTTTATGCCATCGTGTTCCATTAATACTGGAGATGTATTGTAGTCCGCAGTGAAGATGGAACCGTTAACTATCTCTGCTATGATAGCCTTATATTAACACACTTTATCGCCGGACTGAAACGTCAGTAATGGGATCCACTCATTTGATTTTTCCTAAGGACTATGTGCGTTTAGAAAATGTAAAATCATCAAGCACATGTAGCAGACCATGGGCTTTCCAGTTTATCCATCAATCATATGGCCTCATAATCAACTACGTGACGTGTAGCATGACGGCATAATCAATGACTCGATGAATGGCGCAGATTGGTTCGTCAAGAATGCTTAATTACTGACGGACTAAGCGTTGTTTTACGAATTGTATGTCTTTATTTGTTAGACAGCAACAGCACTCAGTCAAATTAGTTTCGAAATATTGAACAGCTTAGCTGTATAGGTTTTTGAAAATCGAGATTCACTGAGTGCAGGGATCGAGTGATCCTAACACGGGCAAAGCGCTGGCGGAGATTAGCTAGAGATGGGCGGAGCATAGCTAAAACTGTATTCCTCCATTGTGAGTCAAGGCCAGTTATCAGCAAGTGGACATAGCCAATCAAATAAATGAGAGCTGGATACACATACTAAGCATCTATGGCAATAGAATGAAGTGCTATTTCAAGACAAGAATTGTATCGATTGAGGGGATGTTCTTTCCCTATTTCAGAGAATAAAGTGACATTATATACGCTGTCAATAACTCATGCTTCGCTCGTGTTAATGTTATCACTTGCACAGCACATTGTTGCCATGACATTGTAAAGACACGGAAACCGCATATTTATAGCCCAGAATAGGTTTTGGACGAAATATCTTATCCCTATCTCTGTTACCAAATCAGAAATATAACATATAGAATGAATCATTATATTATTTGAACAGGAATCACCACTTAATGTGGTGCAAACTGTCTTTCTACAAAGATAGATACTGATATTGTAGTTGGTAGGCATCATAGCACGGGGTCAGTGTACTCTTAGACGTATTAACAGTCTTTGCTAGCATTGGCCAGGCGATTGTACTAGACAATCTTAACTACTATCTTATCAGGGAAGAGATATCGATCTATCCAGGAGAGTTACGTGCTGAGTCATGGCATATTCTCTTCAACTAGCACAGTGATCTGGGCTCTTCGTTCAAATTCCATTTTTAGACTGTGACTATGAATGGACGGCAGTTTGAGTTTAATTGTAAGGAGTTGCCAGGTATCCCTCTTTGCGAATGGTAACTATGATTTCTATAGTAATGCACACGCTTAAACATTGTAATAGAATGAATAAATGGATGGCATCATAAATCGATTTACACTCACCAATGCCGTTAAATGTTGATAAGTGAAATTGCGTGATTTTCCATTAATTCTTGAAAAGTAAAAAGTAGTAGTAATACCCCAGCCATCTACATACACAAGCATCCACGACGCCAACTTTCCCAGGTGCTTAAGAATGAATCTACGTAGAAATTTGGGTGGAACAAAACATATTTTGATGTAATATATTAGTTAAGACGATGCATGTTCTATGGACGCAGTGAAACCACTTTACTGCACGCGCGTACTTACGCACATCACGTGTTATGCTGATATTCTGAAAAATAGAAAATGGGTATAACATACCAAACGTAATATATCAGCCAAAATGGGCATTTTCCAATCTAATAAGTGATCAGACTTAATCACCGTGAATACATTATTAAGACAATTAACACATTTGAATTCGGGTGCAAAGCAATATGGTGCGGGAGTTCTATCAATACAATGGCTCTTTCAGGTTTATACATCATTCATATGACGATATAATCAACTACGTAACGTGCAGTATGGCGTAATGCACAATGACGTCATGAATAAAATCATCAAGCACATGTAGCAGGTCATGTAGCTGTCCAGTTTATCCATCAATCATATGACGACATAATCACCTACGTAACGTGTAGTATGACGTCATAATTGATGACGGACTAAGCGTTCTTGTACGAATTGTCTGTCTTCACTATTTAAGAAACATGCAGTTGAATATTTTTAAACTAATTTGATTGGGCGCTGTTGCTGCCATAGGGGGGGGGGCGTGGGTAGAGCTTAGCTAGGGATTGGTGGGGCATAGCTAAAACTGGATTCCTCCATTGGGCATAAGCGCTGTGCAAACGCTTCAAAATCAACATATTCAAGCACACACGATCACTGCATATACATAACATTCAATCACACACGAGTTGTGAACATCATTGCATATACATAACATTCAATCACACACGAGATGAGAACATCACTACATATACAACACATTCAATCACACACGAGGTGTGAACATCACAACATATAAATAACATTCAATCACACACGAGATGGGACCATCACTGCATAACATAACATGCAATAACACACGAGATGGGAACATCACTACATATACAACACATTCAATCACACACGACATGTGAACATCACTACATATACATAGCATTCAATCACACACGAGATGGGAGCATCACTACATATACATAACATTCAATCACCCACTACATGGGAACGTCACTACATATACATAGGATTCACTCACACACGGCATGGGAGCATCACGGCATATACATAACATTCAATCACACACGACATGGGAACATCACTGCACATACACCACGTTCAATCACACACGAGATATGAGCATCACTGCATATACAACACATTCAATCACACACGACATGTGAGCATCACTGCATATACAACACATTCAATCACACACGGCACGGGAACATCACTAAATTTACATAACATTCAATCACACATTGGATTAGAACATCACTGCGTATAGATAACATTTATAAGGACGTGAACTGGGAAAACTGTGTTATTACAAGGAGCAGGCGAAATCTTTTACTCCTGATCTTTCAGAAACATGAGGTGAATAAGTGTCACCGATATGTCAATAGAATACGGCATAATTATTGCTTCTATCAGCTTGTATTTCTATGTCAATCATAGGTGGATGCTTTCCTGAAGGGCATGTTGGGATCCTACGTAATTATTGCTTCTATTAGCTTGTATTTCTATGTCAATCATGGGAGGCTGCTTTCGTGAAGGGCACGTACTCTTGGATTTCGTAAATGCCATTCAATTTTTCGCAATTTCTCAGAAATAGTGGACAAAATGAAAATTGGATTCCTCTGGCACAGATGTTGTTGGATTAGGATTGGAAAAATGGGTGATGAGTGTCACAGGTGTCGCCATATCAACTGTCGACCACGCATGCACGCACACACGGACGCACACACTCACTCACTCACGCACGCATGCACGTACACACTCACGCACATGTGCACGTACGCACGTTTCATTAACTATCACCTGTGACCTCACTTCATTCCCAACCCATCACTGGGTATTTGAACTAGAGGTGGATTGGACAGAGCTAAGAGATTGCCGCCCCCCCCCCTCACACACACACACACACACACACACACACACACACACACACACACACACACACACACACACACACACACACACACACACACACACACACACACACAACACACACACACACACACACACACACACACACACACACACACACACACACACACACACACACACACACACACACACACACACACACACACACACATACACATACGCACACACTTGTGTCAACCTAAACGGTTCATGGATAGGAGTAGCATTTTGAGCGCGTGTATGCGCTATTGATGCCAGAGCGGTTAAGCACGAATTGATTGCTCACTTCGAAGCATACTCCGATTATACAAACAGTTTGTTGTAAAGAATTGCTTAGCAATCTCGAACATTGTTAAACTTCTAATCGAGTACCTCGCTAAGAATTCTTAACTTAGTTCTTTGATCCTAACGCTCACAGTAATCAACGTAATTGTATGTTTCAACATGTTGATCCAGGTGAAGATGTATATTGATCCAGGTGAAGATGTATATTGATCCAGGTGAAGATTACAATAATACCATCAGTTGCGGATAATTAAGTGTCCGTTATTCTGAATATGAATCAGCACACCGGCAGCAAAAATTAGTGTTGTATCCGCAACCCGTAATAAACAGCCATGTGCAACCATCTGCAATGTTTTACCAAATTGATAGCAAAGTCCACTTACACGGTTAGCTCTATATAGACTAAGACTAGTAGTAGCCTATACCGGGTGAACATCGCAAAATGTAGCTCAGTTATTACGAGGCTTGCACGACTACGTGATTAAATCGAAAATCCCGATTGTCGTCAGTTTATATGATTAAGAATTAAATAAACGAATAATCGTGAATAATTTCTACTTCATAACATATTTCAAAGCCCACCTCATAATTATTCTTCCATGCGACCGGTCAAGAAAACAATTTTGATTTAAATATATTTTATTGTAGTCTTTTTTACAAAGGGATTGGGTACACGTTCTTGCAACTTATTTAGACCCTATTCCAACCACTGGAATGACGGTTGCGAGCATCGCGCCTTGCATTCCAGTGATATATTTTCAAAAAATATGTTTCTCTTTGTATTGGCCCGGTAATTGGCACGTCTAAACAATGTGGTAAATTTCGTAACTGATATGGTATGGTTAAACATTGTCTGGGTAATTTGTACCGAGGCTGATTAATCGAGTAATCACGACTATTTTTTAATAATCGATTGTGATCACTTAAAGGAATAATTGCACATGCCCATCTTTCACATATTATGCTATAAACATACGTAATCTCACAAAAAGTTGTCATTGAACATAAGGAAAAATACTGTTTAGGATTAGTTAGGGTTCCGCCCTCCAAACGGAAGTACAAACTCTCCTAAGAAGAGAAAGGTAATTATATGTCACATGTTGTGGACGTTGATTGAACGGCAGATGATATGGAACATCGGTGAGCGGCCATGTCAATCTCTTCAGACACCAAACCGGACATAACACAGACATCTCAATCATAAATTCAAAACGGAAGCATCTGCTATTTGTCTTTGTGGAACTGAGGGTAATGACAGTTCAAATAATCCTCCAGAAATTGCACACACATACATGGGACAACGTGACGACAATCCTGCCATGGAGGTCAATGGTTACCAGGCCACAGAGATGCTGATTGTCTGAGACAGGCGCCGGCCTATCGGGGAATAATCAATGAATCTGTTTCAGACTGTATGTACATGAAGAAAGCCAAAACAGCAATCGATACTAGACCACTTTAAGGCAAATTTTATATCGATACCTACAAGCACTGTGATGTTTCGGGTGTCCTCTGTGGGTTAGTGATAGATAAATACTGCACATCACTGTGATTATTCTACTCACCCTCAGACCGATTTATTTATGTATTGATTGATTGATTGATCGATTGATTGATTGATTGATTAATTAAATAATTGGTTGATTCTTTTGATTGATTAACTGATTGACTGACAACCCAGCAAATAGCTGTTTGCTTATCTGGTTGGCTGGTGTACACGTGCCTGCCTGCCTGCCTGCCTGTCTGCCTACCTGCCTGCTTGCTTGCTTGCTTGCTTGCTTGCTTGCTTGCTCGCCTGCCTGCCTGCCTGCCTGCCTGCCTGCCTACCTGCCTGCCTGCATGCCTGCCTGCCTGCCTGCCTGACTCACTGACTGACTGGCTGGCTGACTGACTGACTGACTGACTGACTGACTGGCTGACTGACTGACTGACTGACTGACTGACTGACTGACTGACGGACTGCCTGACTGACTGACTGACTGACTGACTGACTGACTGACTGACTGCTGGCTGTATGTCTGAGCGCCTGTCTGTCTGAGCGCCTGCCTAGCTAGCTGATTGATTGGCAGTTAAATCTTCACAGCAGAATCCTTGAAAGTAAAATGGTCAGAATTGTATAATTTTAGAGGTTTAACTTCTGGACCTAGATGTAACGATACGAAATAAATCTTGATATACGATGCTTTCATTCCTTATAAATAAATATAATTTATTAAGTTTAAATCCTCATATGCTAAGCTTTATTTCGCTTCATTACATTGAGGCGACAAAGTGGCTTCAATCGTGGGCGCAGCTGCGCAGACATTGTATGAGCTCAACGCATGTGTGTGTGTGTGCGTGTGTGTGTGTGTGTGTGTGTGTGTGTGTGTGTGTGTGTGTGTGTGTGTGTGTGTGTGTGTCGGTAGTCATGTCCAAATACTTAAATTTCCGCAAAATTGGCATTGACACTATTAAACGCTCAAAGATCCTAGATGTACTATGCCAGGCCAGTTTCAATGGAGATGAGCTATGACTAGTGAGCCTACTGCATGCAGACACCAAGCTGAGAGTACCAATCAAGTCAGTCAAGTCTGTACAGTTTGAGACATCAATCGGCTTCCCACAGGGAGATGGTCTATCCCCTGTGCTTTTCACGTGTTACCTTTCTGCTGCATTGAAACCCGTGCGGGAAAATTCCACAAGACCAAACCTCCCAGTGTCAATACTGGGTATGACCCTAGAGATGGAATACGCCGAGGATGGGGACGTCATAGACGACGAAAATAAACCCCTTGACGAACCCCACCCAATAGCTGCAAGCAAGCTAAAAATTGAGAATCTCTTTATGAATGAATCCAAAACAGAGTTCACCTACATATACCTATCTACAAAGCATGAAGCTGAGAAAAATGGCAATCCACTTCGTAGCGGCGAACAATTGAGGCCAAGTACAATCCTGGGCTTACTGTTTTGCAGTAATGCTGACATTGCTGTACGATGCATCATGGGGAACATAACTTTCCAGTCCTTCTGGAAGCTATGGATTCATAGACCAAAGATGCCCTTGATTAAAAGGCTGCGTTTATACAATGCAACCTGCGTATCCTTGATGTTGTATAGCTGTAGCAGCTGGCCAGATCCAAAGGCAGCTCTAGACAACTTGATGCCTGCCACTCAAACACATACGCACCATCACTGGACACCGATGGCCAGACAGCATACTTTCCAATGATGCACTATACAAGAACGTAAAAGTCGCAGGAAAAGGTGGTCCGTGTTTGCTATGTGCTAAGGATGCCAGAAGCCACACGGTCACAGAGAGCCTTGGAATTCGCCCTATTCGGAGCCAGCAAATACAAAGCCAGGAGAGGACAGCATTGCATAAACATGCTAAGCGTACTACGAGGTGCCGTCAAGAAAGCAGGATTAGGTACACTCGAGTCAAGAATAGACCTGACGAAGCTAAGGATTTTGCTGAGGGCAAGACACAGGGGGCAAAAGCGAAGAAGGACCGATTGCAGCTGTAGGATGTTTCTACTACTACAGCCACAGAATACAGTAATCACACATACCTTGATGTGCACAAATAAAGCCTCTAAACCATATAATTTAAACAATGTTTCCCCACGAATAACTGCTAAGAATCAGGCGATGTACATTAAACATCAATGCAGCCATAGCCTTGTTACATAGACGTCATATTATTTATTATTTATGTTTCTAATTTAAATACTACCTAATAATATAAAGCTTATTCCCAGATTTTTTCTTTGCATTTATTTTCTTTTAGTTACAGACGTGCCTGGTTCATAACCCATGCCTTTACTTCGATCTCTGGACATATCCTCCTTACTACAATTGGCAGTTGTGAGAAGCTTCATATATAAAATAACTAATAGAGTTAGAATTGTCATTTTGCTAAAATTACTTCCGACATGAAAATCTCACCTTTTAACTGGCTCGAAAATCCGAGCATACTTTTTAAAATCATTATACAATAGGAACGAGTGGACAATGGAGTCTGAATTATCTTCATTATACTAGGCTGGTTGTTCCTCACGTTCAGCCAATCAGAGGACTGGTTGGTATAGCGTGTTCTATTGAGCGGCTTGCGGTCTTTTCATAGGCCTACTTAGTTGAGGTAATTTAAACCTAACTAGACACCAATTTACGAAATTGCGTATTTTGTTATTTTTCTAGAAAATCAGTAATTTTTCGCAATTTATTTATTTATTTATTTATTTATTTATTTATGTATGTATATATTTATTTATTACTAGTAATATTATTAGTTTTATTAGTACTACTTTTAAGAAAGCAACTCTCTCTCTCTCTCTCTCTCTCTCTCTCTCCCCACGCAGTCGCTACTTCCAAAGTTCCAAGATTAAATAATCGATTATGTGATTAAATCGATTATTTTTCAGACATTATAATCAATTATTTATTTCATAATCGAACAGCCCTACACTCAACACAGCTGATTTCGAATTCTTCTGGGAACGAATATTATAGAATGAGCATAGACTTATTTAATTAACAGAATACCAGTAGACACGAGAAAACAATTACCTTCTGTAAGGGAGAAATCCAGTTTTAGCTATGCCCCACCCATCTCCAGCTAAGCTTCACCCACACGTTGCCAGTGTTGGTGATCAATCGATCCCTGCACTCTCTGACGATCAATTTCCAGAAAAGTATACAAGTAAGCTGTCAAATATATTGAAATTAATATGACTGGGTGCTGTTGCTGCCTATGACAGCAACATCGCCCAGTCAAATTAGTTTAAAAATATTCAACAGCATGTTTATTAAACAGTAAAAACATACAATTAAACGTTAGTGAAGAACTTGTCTTCGTCATTTATGCCGTTATCGATTATGACGCCATCCTATAGGTCACGTGGTTGCTTATGACGTAAATATGATTGGTGGATACACTGGAAGGTTCTATTAGCTTCAGTAATTAAGAATTATGTCCTGAGAAATACATAGACTGGTGTGAGACATGCTATGATGTACACATCTATTTATAGTCTTGATAGACTGGTGTGAGACATGCTATGATGTACACATCTATTTATGGTCTTGATAGACTGGTGTGAGACCATGCTATGATGTACACATCTATTTATAGTCGTGATAGACTGGTGTGAGATATGCTATGATGTACACATCTATTTATAGTCTTGATAGACTGGTGTGAGACCATGCTATGATGTACACATCTATTTATAGTCTTGATAGACTGGTGTGAGATATGCTATGATATACACATCTATTTATAGTCTTGATAGACTGGTGTGAGACATGCTATGCTGTACACATCTATTTATAGTCTTGATAGACTGGTGTGAGACCATGCTATGATGTACACATCTATTTGTAGTCTTGATAGACTGGTGTGAGATATGCTATGATATACACATCTATTTATAGTCTTGATAGACTGGTGTGAGACATGCTATGATGTACACATCTATTTATAGACTTGATAGACTGGTGTGAGACCATGCTATGGTGTACACATCTATTTATAGTCTTGCCCGTCCTCCTTTTTACGCGTGTTAGAATCTACAGTCAGCACAAATTAGACAAAATACGGTAAACCGTGCACACATATCGGTGACGTAGTAGCTAACAGTGCTACGTCATCATTCTTGTCAAGTGACAGATATAGTTCGTTGAGTTATAGGTGTCAGTGGCACTGATAAGTGAGAACATGTAGCATTGTTTTTTGTTTACTTGTGTTCAATTAAACAATAAAAACTTATACACGTCTGTTTCTGACGTAATTTAAAAAAAACCACCCAATTTATTTACTTTGGCTCGTTAGTTCCTAGAATCCTAATTTCAAGATAATTATGCAGGTAAACTGTTGAGTATTTTGAAACTACTTTGCCTGGGGAGTGTTGCTGCCTACGGCTTCAGGCAAATTTGTTTTACAATAGTCATCAAAATTTATCAAAGGTTATAAATTATTCAAATACATACAAGTCGAACACTTCCTTACGGACTTTTTGATTTCCATGACGGATCTATACGTCATTATAATTCTGCCATCAGCTAAATAGAGACATATTTGATGATGACGGCGTATACTCGAGTTCGTAGATCAACATAGATATCCACCATTATGCTCTATTGGGAATACTGTTTATAGTAATCATGGCGCGAAAATGGTCTCTATTATATATGTCAGATAATACTCTATTCCGATCTAGCAAGTGTTACATTAGCAAGATTATCTGTGAGAACTAAGTGAATGTTTGAGGATATGCTGAACGAGTGGCGGTAGCGGATTGCAGTGACCGGGGAGGTGGTCAATGTCTGAAATGTATTTCCACATGGAAAACGTGATGGCCTAAAGCTTGATGAGTGTGTGAGTGAACGCATTGAATTTGGCACCAGTAAACGATATGGAGGTGCATTTACACTGCTGTTACGATTAACGTGACTCTATAGCTAGCCTAGATATTGGTCAGTGCCATTTTGAAAGGTGAACCTTTCCAGTTTAGCCATCAACCATATGGCATCATAATCAACTATGTGACATGTATACTGACGTCATATAAACAATGACGTCATGAATGACGTAAATAAGTTCGTCACAAACGGTTAATTGAAATCGGACTGTGCGGTGTTGTCCGAATTGTATGTCTTTCTTATTTAATAAACATGCTGATAGGCAGCAACAGCACCAAGTCAAATTAGTTTCAAAATATTCAACAGCTTACCTGTATAGTTCCCTGGAAATTGATAGTCGGGCAGTTCATAGAACGCCCGATCCCAACACGGCGAGGTCTGGACGGAGCTTAGCTAGATATGGGCGGGGCATAGCTAGATATGGGTGGGTCATAGCTAGATATGGGAGGGGCATAGCTAAAACTGGATTCCTCCATTTATAGTCCCGCCTTTGTATTGAGCGAAAGATGGTTTATGGTGTAGCGGAGAAGAAAAGTGTGGATTCAGGCTGTTTCGTGTATGAACTTTGATCTATTTCTCACGAGGCCACTGCGTTACTACGCATGTATCGTATATATAGAACAGACGCTAGCTAATGTTAATTATGAGAAATATGGCTTTCGTGGATCATGACATCCTTTGGCACGAAGCCTTTTCGAAAGTGGAAAGCTGGCAAAGCTCGGGATGAACTCGCTGACCTGGCGGGCCCAGATGATATGTATTTATGCTAATCCAGACAAAGCTAAACTTACATACATAACATCAGTCTTTTATCTGGTGTTTCAGAAACCACCACAGACAGTGCTTTCTGACTAATATGAATGTTCTTACGCTAACCGCGTGTATACTGTGAAACAACTATCCTGGCATGGGTCAGACAGCAGCGGGTTGTTATCAGAGTGGCCATAATGTGATCGATATTCCAATATAAGAGATCTAATCCGTTACATAACATCCGTTAAAATAGATTATTCCCTGCGGGTGTTTGAGCACTCTAAATTCAGATCGTTTTCAAAACAAAATAAGACGAACTTTTGAATATTTTAGACTTAATTTACCTCAGGCAGAAACGGCTGGCAATCAAATTAAGTTGAAAGTATTCAAGAGAACGTTTCTTATATTGTATTCAAAATCGGAAGCGTCCTAAGGTATTTCTGAGCTATAGTGTATTAGCTAAGCAGCGCAGGTACAAACGTGCACGAGTGATGCACGTTTCCCGGATCACACCTTTTTCTACAATAACAGTCTATAGAAGTTTTAGACTGGAGGCCAATTCTAGAAAAGGCATTAGAAAAAAGATTTGATAAACCCGTTTGGTAAAAGCAAACAACAGCAATATGTTGCCTAACGCAGCAACGGCTTACAGTCACATTCAAAATAACTGTGAGCTTTACGTATTCACAGGTAAAGGGCGAGCTGAATAGTTTCTTTTTTCATTAATATGGCATCGAATACCGGAGAAATTCGTACCTTAGTATTCAAGTATTTCCAGGATGGGAGATAACTTCTAGAACCCCTCCATGGGCCGTGCCTGTACAAGTCACGTATGCACAGTATATGAATTACTACGGAGCATAACAGTTACAGATGCTGTTATATCTAAGCAGATCGATCAATTTCTAGCTCAGCCCCGTCCATTTCTAGCTATGAGCCTCCCATTTATAGCTAATCTCCACCCATCCTTAGCTACAAGCAGGCCATTTCGAGTTATGACCCGCCACTTTTTAGCCAAGGCCTGCCCATGAATTGCGCATGTTGGGATCTATTTTGATCGCGGCGTTGCCCTACACGTGACGTAGTTGTTTGGTATGCCAACTACTTGAGTGACAGATCAGCTCTATATATTATGCTATAGACATGCCAGAGAATGACAGTTGTATTGACGGTGGCCAGAGAATAATGGCAGGTGTATTGACTGTGGCTAAAGAATAATGACAGTTGCTTTGACTATGGCCAGAGAATTCTGGCAATTGTATTGACTGTGTTTAGAGAATAATGAGAGTTGTATTGACTGTGGTTAGAAAATAATGACAGTTGTATTGACTGTGACCAGAGAATAATGACAGTTGTATTGACTGTGGTTAGAGAATAATGACAGTTATATGGCTGTGGTCAGAGAATAATGACAGGTATATTAGCTGTGACCAGAGAATAATGGCAGTTGCAATGACTGTGGTCAGAGAATAATGATAGTTGTATTTGACTCTGGTCAGAGAATAATGATAGTTGTAATGGCTGTGGCCAGAGAATAATGACAGTTGTAATGAATATGGCCGGAGAATAATGACAGTTGCAATGACTGTGGTCAGAGAATAATGATAGTTGCATTCACTCTGGCCAGAGAATAAGGACAGTTGTATTAACTGTGGTTAGAGAATAATGAGAGTTGTATTGACTGTGGTCAGAGAATAATGACAGTTGTATAGGCTGCGGCCAGAGATTATTGATAGTTGTATTGCCTGTGGTTAGAGAAGAATAACAGTTGTATTCACTCTGGCCAGAGAATAATGGCAGTTTTATTGACTGTGGTCAGAGAATAATGACAATTGTATTAACTCTGCTCAGAGAATAATGACATTTTTGTTAACTGTGGCCAGAGAATAATGACAGCTGTAATTACTGTGCTCGGAGAATAATGATAGTGGTAATGGCTGTGGTCGGAGAATAATGTTAGTTGTATTCACCCTGGCCAGAGAATAATGACAGTTTTACTGACTCTCAGAGAATAACGATAGTTATAATGGCAGTGGCCAGAGTATAATGGCAGCTGTATTGACTATGGCCAGAGAATAATGATAGTTGTACTGACTCTCAGAGAATAATGATAGTTGTATTGACTGTGTTCAGAGAATAATGACAGTTGTAATGTCTCTCAAAGAAAAATGATAGTTGTATTGACTGTGGGCAAAGAATAATAACAGTTGTATTGACTGTTGTTAGATAATAATGACAGTTGTACTGACTCTCAGAGAATAATGATAGATGTATTGACTGTAGCCAGAGAATAATGACAGTTGTATTCACTCTGGCCAGAGAATAATAACAGTTGTATTGGGTGTGGTCAGAGAATAATGATAGTTGTATTGACTGTGGCCAGAGAATAATGACAGTTGTACTGACGCTCAGATAATAATGAGAGGTGTATTGCTTGTGGCCGGAGAATAATGACAGTTGTACTGACTCTCAGATAATAATGATAGTTGCATTGACTGTGTTCAGAGAATAATGACAGTTGTAATGTCTCTCAAAGAAAAATGATAGTTGTATTGACTGTGGGCAAAGAATAATAACAGTTGTATTGACTGTTGTTAGATAATAATGACAGTTGTACTGACTCTCAGAGAATAATGATAGATGTATTGACTGTAGCCAGAGAATAATGACAGTTGTATTCACTCTGGCCAGAGAATAATAACAGTTGTATTGGGTGTGGTCAGAGAATAATGATAGTTGTATTGACTGTGGCCAGAGAATAATGACAGTTGTACTGACGCTCAGATAATAATGAGAGGTGTATTGCTTGTGGCCGGAGAATAATGACAGTTGTACTGACTCTCAGATAATAATGATAGTTGTATTGACTCTCAGAGACTACTGGCAGTTGCATTGACTATAGCCTGTCAATCACCCCTAGCCATACCTCAACTGCTACTATGCTGACGATGCACTCGGATAACTCTTTCTGCTCCTATTCTCATGGTAATATCAACAGAAAGATGACGGGTATTGAGAAGACAATTTGTCAGATTTTGCTGCCTGAGAGAGATTCCACTTCCAATCATGTTTTGAATCTAAGCTAAAAATATCGTCAGTAACTTTTCTAGAAATGGAGTAAGGCAATGTGAGAGAGAGAGAGAGAGAGAGAGAGAGAGAGAGAGAGAGAGAGAGAGAGAGGGAGAGAGAGAGGGGGAGGGGAGGGGAGTTGAGGGGGCTGGAGGGAGGGAGGGAGGGAGAGAGAGGGGGTGGAGAGGGAGGGAGGGAGAGAGAGTGAGAGAGCTATAGTTGTGAACTATAAATAAAGAATTCCTACGATGCTGATGTTGTTGTCTAAGGACAGGCGTTTAACTCATCTTGTGTCAACAGCTCCTCAAAGTGTCCAAAATGCTACCCACAGTAATTAACGATTTAATAGTCTAGATCATTTCCAAGAAAATGGTAATTTTTGCACTCGCATTTACTAGAAACTGCCATTCCTAATGGCTCCTATGTGTGGCGTTTTTGGAAGGCCAGATGATTCAGCCAGTGTCCATATGTAGGCCGAGAGTGCCCTATTTTTGAAAATTTACCACTGGAATGACTGGTTCGGTAACCGAGCCAGTCATACCAGTGGTAAATTTTCAAAAATAGGACAGTCTTGGCCAACAAATGTGCGTTTCTCAACATACATGAAATGCCTTTTGGCCAGCTTGACAATTAAAAGGTTAACAGCACAATCCCACTAACTAATGCAAAAATAATTTGAGTAATTTTATATTTTGAGCCAAAAAAAATCAGCTTTCATCATTTATCTCAGATCAACAGTGTGCCATTTCCGGGGACATTTGCTAAGTTTAATATCGTATTGTCAAGTATGCACTAATTTGTTATCCTTGAAACAACAGAGATATAGCCTTCGTGACGAGGAAAACAAACAGGGTACACAATTATGTGTAGGAAATAGAAGACTGTGTGTGCAGAATGGCCGTGTAACAAAGAGACTTCATATAATAAACACATATCCAGTGCAAGCCATTCAGTCTGTCGCTGCTGCGGAGGAATGTTGATAGATGGGATGAATGCATACAAATTTGGTATTGTAACTAATTACACACCGACTAGTGGTGAAAAAACAACTAAATTTGCCAAGAGACATTAATATGTAGTATTTGAAGCACAGACTTAAAGTGGAGATGGTCTATTCACATACACCAAGCACAAATTACATATAAATGTTTATCCTGTATGTATACATAGACAACGTACATAATTCTGTACTCCGTCTATGTCTAGATACAATATATCCATCTTCATGCAATAGAATTCAATATATTGAACTTAAAATGTTGTCAACAACAAAAGATCATATCGATGCAATGTTTATTGAGATTCAGATAGAAAACTACACACATTAAATTACTGACATTGTCTATTGTCGTCCTATATGTGCTAATATAAGGTTGTTCATGCCACACATACAGATAAAATACGCACAATGAAAACAAACAGAGATATATTACAGACAACGTGTACAATGGGTGCATTCTCAAAACAGTTTTAGACAAGAAGTTGCAGAAAGCGGCTGTGCACGTTTTGAATAATTAACACTTGCTAATAGTAAACGTGAGTTGAATAATTCACCCTGATATCTGTATTTTCTCAGGACAAGGACCAATTACTGCAGCATATTGCAGTGATTTTGGAATTTTATGCCAATTTCTGCTTCCTCGGAACCGATACTCGCGATGAGCTTCATAAATGCCATTCATTTTGTTTAATATCTTGTCGACCGTGAAGGAAACTAAATATTGGATTAAACGTGACAGCTGCTGCTGAGCTCAGAAGACGCTACGTGACAATTACGACATATTCCGTACACGCGAACTGTGAAATATTGCAGCCGCCACCACCACCACCATCACCACCACTACCACCACCATCGGCACCACCACTACAACCACCACCACCACCACTACCACCATCACTCCTCCGCCATCACAGCATGCATAGATACGCAAAGATTTTCCTCCATTCTACATCATTAATATCCGACGCATCTCAATCTATGGACGCAACCGTGGCGTCGATTGCAAACATACATGATTGTGCACCTGTCCCGGCTTCTCTCAATATGGATCATAACCGACAGACACACAATGATATTTCTGCGAATTTGACGACGAACCATATTCAACTTGAATTCAATGATGTCTCCGTGAGATTGATGATAGCTCATGGGCGATCAATGGCGATCCAAACAGTGTTATTTGTGTAAGCCGTGCCATATGACCATGACCATGCGGCATCAGGCTCATGATTTAGCCGACAAGGCGGCATCAGCGTCATAATTTAGATGACAATACAGCATCAGCCTCGTGATTTAGATGACAATACGACATCAGCTTCATGATTTAGATAACAATACGACATCAAAGTCAGGATTTAGATGACATTGTTATTCGTCTATAGATCTAGATTGGGCTTTAATCACAGGACTCCAATAAAATGAAATATTACTTAAACAATTTTCCACGAATGTGCATTGACATTCATGCGCATGCATGTTTCTCGCGTGTACATCATCATCATCATCATCATCATCATCATCATCATCATCATCATCATTATCATCATCATCATCATCATCAGCGGCCATTTTTCACCGTATGTATCATTATGTGTGCTTAACCAATGTTTCTCGGGTCATATAGGTTTCACAAATCATTTCTATGTAGGTCAATTTTAATAGACCGGGTGCGTTTTGCAACTCGTTTTATTTAAATACTATTATTAAAATCATATGCTGTAAACAACATGTGCATTGCATATTGTGAGCACATGATTTAAACTGTTGTCTTCCATGGGCTGTGCCTTGGTGATATAACTATTGTCTTACCTGATCCATGCATCGGTGACATGACTATTGTCTTAAATGGCGACATAAACTGCTGTTGTCTTCCATGGTCCATGCCTCGGCTACATACACTGTTGTCTTTCTTAGGGCCATGCCTCGGCGACATAAACTATAGTCGTGCATGTGCCGTGCCTCGGCGACATAACTGTTGTCTTACATGGGGCGTACCTCGGCGACATAACTATTGTCTTACCTGGGCCATGCATCGGTGACATAACTATTGTCGTACATGGGCCGTACCTCGGCGACATAAGCTGTTGGCTTAGACGGGCCGTGCCTCGGCGAAATAAACTGTTGTCTTGCTTAGGACCATGCTTCGGCGACATACACTATAGTCTTGCAAGTGCCGTGCCTCGGCGACATAAACTGTTGTCTTACATGAGCCGTGCCTCGGAAACATAAACTGGTGTCTTGCGTGGGCCATATCTCTGGAGATAAACCGTTTCTGAGTCATACCTCGACGACGTGTTTTAAAGCGTACAAGAATCTACCCTGCTGTATTTCAGCGCCAACGCGATAGCTGCAAAATGGAGTGGCAAATACGAACATCTGTAATTAGCATCAGGCGTTCTTCCGATTTCACGTCGTTATACCGCGACGCACAAAACACCTTTGTGTAATTGCATAGCCAACAAATACAAAATCATGTACCACCACCACCATATATTATCCAGACAAACTGCGTGCACTGTGCGCCCAATGTGCTCTTTAAATAAATGGTTCTACAAGTAGCTTATGGAAAAATATTACTTTATTTTTTGTTTTGTTCAGATAAATCTTGGTACAACAGTTTGGGATAGGAGATATGTACACGTTCACATAAGCGGTTTATCCTTAATTGCATATACCTATGTTACGTCACTTAAGGGTTTCTAGCTTCCCTTATTGAAATAGTTTAAGGTTTCAAGCACATCTAAAGCAAGAAAACAACTATGACAATGGTAGATTGGAGACAGGTTCTGAAACAAGGATGACACTGTCCACGCATCGAGTCAAGCAGCATCTCATTATGAAATCATCATGTGTGCCATCATGAAACAGAACCACAAAGCAATATTGACAAAGAAAAAACAACGTCATAAAGAGGTCACCAGCTAAATTTGTTTGTGCATGAGAGACAGCATACATATCTTCAAACTGGACAATGGGCAGACATCTCCATCATATATTAAGATTAGAAAATCAGACATTTCTCCATGTGAAGCTGAGCGCAATGAATGCTCAGCTTACCACCCGTGAGACAACATGACGACATTCCTCTCACGAACAAGCGCCACTCTTTCCATAACAAGATATATGGCCAGGGTCTAGGACAGACAGATATGCATTTGTGAATAAGCACTGTCCATGTCTGAGAGTGTATGCAGAAGAAGAACCCAACAGAAATCAATAGTGAATCACTTTAAACCATTTGGTGGTGCACGTTTCGCAACGGAGGTTCTTGCTCCGATATTGAGTGTCACTACCCTGGGATGTTGAAAAAAACGTGGTCATGAATACTTCATATAGTCTGTATGTTCTGCTTATTGCTCGCTTGCTTGCTTACCTGTCTGCTTGATTTATTGCTTGACTCCTCGCAGTGGCGCTTGCTTGCTTGCTTGCTTGCTTGCTTGCTTGCTTGCTTGCTTGCTTGCTTGCTTGCTTGCTTGCGTGCTTGCTTGCTTGCTTGCTTGCTTGCTTGCTTGTTTGCTTGATTGCTTGATTGTTTGCTTGTTGAGTGCTCAATTGCCCGATTGATCGGAGTGGCTGGGGAGACGGCGGGAGGGATGGTGGCCGGAAGGGTGGGTGGGCAGGCTGGTGGTGGGGCGGACGTGTGTGTGCGTGAGCAGATCAGTATGCGGATGAGCGGGCAGGCTGGTGGACGGATAGTGGGCATCCAAGCTGGAGGGCAGGCGAGTGAACGGGTGGACCGGCGGGCCGATGGGGTGGGCAGGTAGGTGGCCGAGCGAGTGAGCTGGTGGGTAATGGATGGCATGTGTGCATGCGTGCGTGTGTGCACGCGTGCTAGGATTGGTTGGCTGGCTGGTTCTTCTTCTTCTTTTCGTTCGCTAATCATACCGCCAGTCCTTTAAGTGACTATCGACATGATCATAAGCGTTAAGTGCGTGGATCCATGGTTTATTAGAGTGCGCCGTGCGGCCTGGAACCTCCGTCTTCAGCACTCGAGGTTTCTGTCAGGGTTACCTCACCCTTACCTCCTTTAATCGCCTCTTACGACACGCAGAGGACACGGAAGGTGTATTCTAAGCCCCACCTACAGGGCGGCTAGCTGGTTGATTAGTTGGTTGGTTGGTTGGTTGGTTGGTCAGTAATTTGACTGGTCAGGCGGTCAGTCGGTCGGTCGGTCGGTCGGCCAGTCTGTCGGTACGTTGGTTGGTAGCTCAGTTGGTTCGCTGGTTGGTAAATTGATCAATCTAGTTTGCTAGTCCTATGTTCAAAAGACCGACACAGTGCTTGAGGACTCGTCGAACAATTATGTTTACCCGATACTCGTAGTACAGGTAATTACAAGTATATTGTCAGCACTAGACAGACTTGTTTCCTGACACAGACTAGGAATAAATACAGAAAATATCACATTGCCGATTCCTAAAAGGCTGCTTAACGTTTCGCAGCTAAAATCATACTATTAGCGTTGTTTAATGGTGGCTATGTTCTCCTAGAAACACTATACGAGATGATTGATGAGACTGTTCATCGGGAAGGAAAGTCTAAAATACCAACCAAAGTGACATGTTTATCACACCTCTTTCTGAGAAACAGTGATACAATTCTTGGAAATCTTGATAACCCAAACCTGGCTGTTATAAACGATCATCCGGAAATACACCACCCGGAGGGAGGGAGGAACCCTATTAATAACCGTAGCATGTGATCACCAAATAAGTGCTGTACATTTGGCACTATGGTGGGGAATTGGTAAAACATTGTTACATCAACACATCGCCCATATTGGCCGTCATAAACGTATTGGCGTTATTCATATCTCTGGAAGTGTGACATAGTAAACAATAATTCTGTAACCGAGTCTGAGTCCATTGTGACAAACAGGTCATCCCTGTGCGACGATACTCACAGCCATTGTGACTAGCAGGTCATCCCTGTGTGACCATACGCACGTCCATTGTGACTAACAGGTCACACCTGGATGGCCATACTCACAAACATTGTGACTAGCAGGCCATTCATGTGTGACCATATTCACGCCCATTGTGACTAATATGTCACACGTGTGTGTCCATACTCACATATATTGTGACTAGCAGGTCATCCCTGTGTGACCATACTCACATACATTGCAACTAGCAGGTCATCCCTGCGTGGCCATATTAACATCCATTGTGACTAACAGGTCATCCCTGTGTGGCTATGCTCACGTCCATAGTGACTATCAGGTAACACCTGTGTGGCCATACTCATAGACATTGTGACTAGCAGGTCATCCCTGTGTGACCATATTCACATCCATTGTGACTAACAGGTCACATTTGTGTGGCCATACTCAAATACATTGTGACTATCTGGTCATCTCTTAGTAGCCATACTCACATCCGTTGTGACTAGCAGGTCACATCTGTGTGGCCATACTCAAATACATTGTGACTAGCAGGTCATCAATGTGTTCCCATGCTCACGTCCATAGTGACTAACAGGTCACACCTGTGTGGCCATACTCACATGCATTTTGACTAGCAGGTCATCGATTAGTGACCATACTCACGTCCATTGTTATCAGCCGGTCATCCCTGTGTGGCCATACTCACGTCCAGTGTGACTAACAGGTCATCACTGTGTGGCCATACTCACGCCCATTGGGACTAGCAGGCCATCCCTTAGTGACCACGCTCAGGCCCAACGCTCAGGTCCATTGTGACTAGCAGATTCACCATGTGTGGGCATACTCACCTCCATTCGGGTTAACAATTTGTTACCAAATTTGTGACGCAAACACATAGGCACTTCGTGGCTAGACCATTACCCAACGTATATCAGTATCTCGCCATAGTTACAAATCATCAACGGCGTAATATCATCTATTCTTGAAGCCCATGATTCAGTTCACGTTCGCCAGCCATGCCAGCAAGTCAGACAGAGATATGGTCATAATTATTGACCAGGCTATGGATATGAGCGCACAGGTCGCATCTATATGTAGATCGACATATTACCATCTACGAAACGTAATTATATCAGGAATGTTTTACTACACATAACAATTGAGACTCTCACACACACCTTTGTCACATCCAGTTAAAATAATGTAAATTGTCTTTGTTTATGACATAATATTGTCTGGACAAACTGTAAAACGGCCAAACTGGCGCAGCTCGAGAATTAGTGTGGAAGAGTTCAGTCTAATCGGCCGTCCCAGTTTAAGCCATGCCACGCCCATCTATAGCTAAGCTCCACCCACACCACGCACGTGTTGGAACATATCGATTCCTGAACTCACTGACTATCAATTTCCACAAAACTATACAGGTAACCTGTTGAATATTTTGAAACTAATTTTGACAGGGTGCTGTTGCTGCCTATGGCAGCAATAGCATATGGCAGCAACAGCGCCAAGTCAAATTAGTTTCAAAATATTAAATAGCATATTTATTTATAGTTAAAACATACACTTCATACAACAGCGCTTAGTCAGTCATCGTATCTACGTCATTCATTGCTTGTGACGTCATGCTACATGTCGCGTAGTTGATTATGACGTCATATAGAATTGATGGATAAACTGGAATCATCCATTGAGTATGGCGTGACAGCTCGGATCTCTCCATCCAGTGTTGCTCCTTGGAGTGACGAGAGCAGTTAATCTTGGCTGTGATTGTTGCCATTCCAGCACATTAGCACGTTTTGTTGTGGTGAAAATGTTAATTCAAAATAAAATATATATTTCAAAGGATTGATTTATCACGTATCAAAACAGTTTGTCCATGTATTGTGTTACTAATTGCATACCCAATTACAAAGAGCAGAGGCCAGTACAAAGGCTTATGACAAACACACAATGTGTTTTGAGTATGGGGGAAACGTGTTTTCTGACAATCGTCCTATTAATTAACTCTAGTTCGAGCTACTATAGTGGGCATACTTTGGAGACACGTGTCGTGCTGAATTGCCAGTCAGTATTAGTCTCATATTGTCTGCCCATGTGCAATCCATTATTTTTCTTGGTCATGCACATGTGCAAGCTGTAGGTAAGGGTGGGGGGGGATTATGGGTTTAATTCCATGCGGCTGGAAGATGCTGCAGTTTATTTTTAGTTGTATATCAATAATAGCACCATTTATCACTCCATTTATTATGATTAATAATTAATTGATTATCACAATTCCTTCCCATCATCACACAAGAGAATTCGTGAAAACCATGGCAACTCGACATTCCGCAAAGCAACAATGTTTAATCATTTGTACACGGACGATTAAATAGATACATCCTTTACAATCTAAGGAATACTGTGTGATCTAATTTGTCTTGAAGCCGTAGGCAGCAACAGGTTCTTGCCGGATTTGTTTCAAAATATTCATTTAGCTTACCCGTATATTGCTTTGAAATTGTGGGCCTCTAGGTTGATTGATTTACGCATTGGCTGTCATCCTTTGTCGGTGTGATACCTAAGCATCGTGGCAGGGTGTGTTCAATTCACAGAATATAGACTGTTACGTAGACTTACATGGTGAGACTGTGAACACCTACAACTTTCAGAAAAATCATTTACCGTTTATGCAAAATTTTAAATACGCCATGATAATTTTAGCGATATGACATCACATCTTAATATTAAGCCTTTCAAGTCGAAGCTGGCCCAAAACGAGCTCTAGAGTGATCTTTACGACATTACATACATTCCTTTAAGAAGATTAACATATTTGGTCATTGAATGTCCAGTTGCATGCCAAGAGAGGACTATTTTTGAAAATTTACAACTGGAATCACTGGCCCGATAAATGTTCACAAATAATCTCCTGCCGTGCAACTGGGCATTCAATGAACAAATATGTTGATATTCTTGACGAAATGTGTCTATTGAAGAGTGAATGAGCTTATTGTCTGCTGTGTGTAGATTGCTGTGCCAGCCCGTCGGTTTTAACCATGTCAGCCAATCATAGTCATTCACCCAGCACGTGTCTACAATTCAATTCAATTCTATTTTATTTAAACCAATACTTAGGCATAGGCAGTAGCAGCACCCAGTTAGATATGTTTCTAAAGATTCAACAGCTTACCTTCAGTAAAGCTTTCTGAAGATTGAGATTCAGGTCGTGCAAATGGGCAGCGCGTGGGTGTACAAACAAACCCCTGTTGCGTAAAAACTGCTTGAGATTTTTTAATAAAATTTGGAACATCTATAGAAAGGTGCATGATCTAAATAATTCCGGATTTTCAGCCACATCGGTCAACTATTTCAACGAAATCCCTTTCAAAATAATCAGTAATATTCATTACTGTTGTTGCTATAGCCCAAGTCTAAAACCACTGTTGTGCAAAAACTACTTGAGATTTTAAAATAAAATTTGGAACATATATAGAAGGGTCTATGTTTTAAATAATCGCCGTTTTTCAGGTATCTTAAAAGTAAATTTTTTCGAGGAGATCCCTCATTTCAACGAAATTTCTTTCAAAATAGTCAGCAATATTCATTACTGTTATTGCTCTATACCATGTCTAGGTATACAACAAACAAACCACTGTTGAGTAAAAACTTATTACGATTTTTAAAATTAAATTTGGAACATATAAATGGACGTATGTTTTAAATAATCCGCGATTTTCTGGGATATTTGTACCTGAATCAGCGAAATCATTTTCAAAATGGTTAGCAACCTTCGTATTTACCATACCTCCCGATATAGGCCTAATATTATCCGAGATACTACAGGCAATAATAACAAATATTGTGTTAACCATTTAATGGTCAAGTCAGACAAAATAAAATCTGCAGTGGTCTGAAGGAATGTCCATTTGAAATTTTACCACTGGAATGATCGGCTCGATATTAATCAAGCCAGGCATTCTAGCGTGTCTAGTGGTAATTTAAAAAATGGCTTGCTCTTGGCATATCAACTAATGGGCATTCACTAAGCAAAAATCGTAAGCAAAATTTTCTTGACAAATCTTGACCATCAAAGGTTCAAATGCTGTTGTCTATGGCGGCTTCAAGTCATATTGATTTCATAATATTCATCAGCCTACCTGTGTGCATGCTTTGAAATTCAATTATGAAGCATCTCTGCAATGCGTAAATTAAAACATTTTTGGCGATAAAGTGATATTGAACAAAGACAGTTTCTTTGTATATTATCATTGTCTTTTAAATAATACATTTACAATCATTGTCACTATATTGATATATAATCATGTTATACCATTACTACAACCACAATACAATTTCGATTTATTTACAAGCCCAGGTCACATTGTCACATATGGGAAACTCAAATGAACAATATTTACAAATAACTATGTACATATTATCGTTACAAACATCATTATCATCATTATTACAATCACTAGTACCATCACCAGTATTATTATTCAATATTATTATTTTGATTATTATCATGACACCATCATATAATTGACATTATTATGCCATTATAACAATATACAGGATTCACTGTTCTTAGGGACTGAAGTATAAATTCCCTGACATTGCACTGTCTTTTCCCCTGATATTTATAAGTTTTCAAGGCACATAGGTATGACATTTAAATGGGTACTGATCCTGTGTTCTACCATTTAACCCTTAAATATTTTCAAGAAAATTTAAATTTTCTCATAGAAAATGTTCATTTGCAGACCAAGAGATTATTTTTGAAAATTTATTAATGGAATTCAAAAATATTCTCTGGTCTGCAAATGGACATTTCTCAAGACCACGGCTGAAGCCATTTTTGGCTGGTATGAGTGTTTAATGGTTAATAATGGTCAAGATTAGTCAAGAAAAGCTAATTTTGCGGAATGATGCAAGTCTTTTCCATTGGCAGGACAAGACTATTTTTGAAAATTTTGCACTTGGAAGACTGGTTCTGCTACCGAGATAGTCTTTCCAGTGCAAAATTGTCAAAAAACAGTCTCTTGCCATGCAATTGGACAATCAACAAACAAAAAATCTGTGTATTTCTGACAAATTATTACCTTTAAATGGTTACTATAGTCATGTTCAACCATTTAATAGTCATTGAATCAGAGTCCATATGCAGGAGACGTTGACTGGGTCTGTTACCGATTCAGTCATTCGAGTGGTAAACTTTCAAAAATGGTCTTCTCTTGACATATAAATGGAAACTGACCAAGAGTTATACAAGTCTAGTCTGGTTGGTTATGGTTATAATAATAGTCACAGTGTTCATACACCTTTAAAATCTAAACATGCTAGATGCATTCAAATGGCAGGTCTATCACCTGCATTTGTTTTTTTTGTCATGACAATTTTTATAGCATAATTCTTGACACGAGTGGTATTCTGATTTTTCATGACTTTTCCGTGACTGTGAAGCACAGTTTTTACGA